>VXBQ01028278.1:1226042-1292889 GCA_013400175.1 Phainopepla nitens | reverse complement strand
AAAAAACCCAACAAAAAAAATCCTGGAGAGATAATAAATCTTGATTTTAAAGTCAAAATTCTTAGAGTTGAAGTTAAAATTATGTTCAAATTAGAAGTATAGTTAGGATAAAGCTTTCAAAGTTCTGAATTATACCCCTTACTGCCCCTGGTAGTACCAAGGAGTAAAATCTAAAGTCATCAAGTTTTTGATACTGGATAAGGACTACAATTTTAATTTTTATTTTTCAAACACTGACAAATTCGATCCTGTTTCACACCACCGAAACAAAGCAAATGTCCTGACTCCAGGCTGCACTGTAGCAGATAGGAACAGACAAGCACATGGACACTCACACTTGGAGCAACAAATCCGCTCCGTTGGGAGTGCTGCCTGTTCAGGTTGGAGGAGAAGAAACTCAAAAGCTCAAGGTTTTGGCACTGGACTATTAGCATCAAAGTAGAGAGAAACTCTCCATTTCTGTGCTTCCTTATACCTTGGACAGAAAGAGCGTTGTGTTTAGGACTAGGCATTCTGAATTTGTGTCAAACTGATGTATAATATCAAGCTTCATTTCTTTAAATACACCTAGAAAACAGACTGGAAATGAGTTGTTTGCACATTATTCTCTGTGGCTGTTCTTGGAATGGGGGTGGTTCTCCTTTAACAAAGCATTCAGGAGCTCAGAGATCCGGGCAGTTGTGTATCAATTAGCAGGATGAATTGCTGAGTGTGAGCTGCCTGGAAATGCAAAGGGACAAATCAGAGCATTGAGGCTTCCACCATCATTTTGCCTTCCTGCCTCTAACTACAAATCAGCTTCATTGTGACTCACAGAGTAAGAAGTTGGTGCATTTCTGCAGATCCATGATAAGATATTTTTCTTTAGTAAGAAATGCAGTTAGACTCTGCATTCTGAATCTGTTCCTGCCAGGCCCTAGATGCATTAGTATTCCACTGGCAGCTGCCTGTAGGTAGGAATATTGTTTTTGTCCATAACCAGAGGGAACAATCAGACTAAGCCGTTCCCCAGCTATAAACCAGCCAAAGTAATTGGGTTTAATTTTAATTTTTGTAATAGCTTTAAATTAATAGGAGCAGCTGCTGCCACAGTGTGTGGGTGTCCTTTTCCAGAAGGCATAGAACAAAAAAGGGAAAGAGTAAACAATAGAGTGTCTAGGACACAAAGGTTAATTCAAGAACTGAGCAATGTCTTTTCGTTATCAAAAACTCAGTTGGTGATATCTAGCACTTTGTCTCTTTTCTTTCCTTTCTTTCCCTTTTTTCTTTTCTTCTTTAATTCCCTGATAAGATCTCAATCTGATTAAGCTCCTGTGTGTAAAGATGTGTTGTTGGTATCTAAATGCTAACTCTCTTTCTCTATATGACTCACAAATAGATTAGCAGTGACAAAGTGCTAGGAGAGATAAAAATAGATTAGCAGTGACAGGAGTACTATTATAATTATTTTTGGAAGATATGGTTTGAATTAAGAGTTTGGGCACTTTTTGCCCTGAGAGGGTGAATTTAAACCTAGGAACCGAGGATAGTTTCTGCTGTTGTGTCAGACACCAGATAGTGAAATGTCAATACCAGATGTCCTAGACATCAAGATTAGCCATAATAGCCAAATGCAGCCATAAAGTGATGTGTCAAAGTGGATAATAAAACAGATGCTTAGCTTTTATAATGAAGGGGAAAGGGAATGTAATATCAAAAGTGCCTTTAATACATTAACAAAGTTGTCTTCAACTTGCTTGAAAGTAGAAAGTTATTGAACCAAGGAGAACTATGTGTCATTTAAACATTAACTATCAGCAGATGAATTTCAATTAGCATTAGCCTTTCTAAAATCCTGAATTTCCTCCTATTGGTCTCATCTTACATGAAATTTTTATAGCACAAAGTGAGGCTTGTCCTTTATTATTTTTCCCATGCTAATTTGGAAACAAATAAAGTTCAACAACTCAGCAACATACTGTTTAAACTTGCATTATGGTTTGAGGACTGGGAGCTGGAATACATTTACCCACTGCCATATCATCTGCTTGATTTGAGATCAAATGAGGGATGTCCTATAGCACTCCAGAGTAAGGGCAAATGATAGAAATATGTTAAGATACTGAAGAAAACCATTAGGTAAGAGTGCTGCATGCAGATGGCTGGTGGCATTTTTTCCCTACTGATGCTTTTTTAATAAAAATAAAAGGTTTGTTTTCCTGTCTTTTATATTCATTTGTTAAATATAATTTCCAGATCTTAGTGATGAGCTAGTGTCTTATTTAACAAAAAAGTCATCCAATCATAGATTTCATTAGGTTAGAGAAGTCTAATATCGTTGAGTCCAACTTTTATCATGCCAATGCTGTCCCTAAAACACGTCCCCAGGTCCACACCTACACATCCTTTAAATACCTCCAGGAATGGTGACTCCACCACATGTCTGGACAACCCCTTCCAACGCTTGACAGCCCTTTCATTGAAGAAATATTTCCTAATATCCAATCTAAATTCGAGGTGTGGCCTCACCAGTACTGGGGACAGTCACTGCCCTGGCCCAGCTGGCCACAGTATTGCTGGTACAAGCCAGGTGCCATTGGCCTTCTTGGCCACCTGGGCACAGCTGGCTCATGTTCAGTCATGATGGTGACGTAAGTTACTGAGGCCCTGAATGTTCAAGCAGCAGGGCAATAAAAAAGACAGATAAATTTCTTTTTCTGAGTGTAATTAACTGCATCACTGCTTCTTTATTTTACTTTCTCAAGGAGATCTCAATTCCTTTCTGCTTCTCTTTGTAGATCCTGAGTCTTGGTAGTCAGACTTGTTAACTGCTGCTAATTGGCAAACATGTACCTGTGTATAATGAGAGGGTTTTGTCCTCTAATTCGTATTAGCAATGAGAGGCCAAAACTGAGGCTCTGCAGCAGACCAGCTTCTCGGAATGATTACAAAGACACACATTACTGGTGCTATGTCTGTAAATCTTGTTATGTTTTTCCCTCACCGTGATCCCAGTTTAGCTGAGATCTGCTTCAATCATTAGATGAGAGCTGTTTATAAGGTTGTGTAATTGAATCTGGTAGTCTGCAGGACCATAGCATTTTGTTGCCAAACATGACTGGTAAGTTACTTACATCAAATTACAAGTGAATAGCATGATTGGAGACTATTCCTGTCTGAATGAAGCTGGAAATTCCATCTACGCAACGAATAAAGCATACATACAGAAATAGTGAACATCTCATCCATAAAGCAAGTTTTTGCCCCACCTCTGAAATATTACTTATTTCTCTTGAAAAGTAAGAAAATAATTGGATTTGTGTGAGAGATTGCAGACAGATATTTATCATTCATCAAAGAGATGCTACCTTGATAACAATGACATAAATATCTTTATTATAACTATTTACCATTGTGTATATTCATTTCTATCTTGTCAGACAAACCAGAAATGTTGAGGAGGGCAGCATTCCAATTTGGAATGGGAACAGATACTCTTTTCTCATTTGCTTTCTATTTTCCATACCTGAAAGGTTTTTTGCATGATTTTTAGATTGTTTGTTTGTTTGTTTTTTAGCCTAAATAATTTATCATTTGTTACATTCATAGGCTAGACGTTGATGTGTATCTTGACTATTAAGAATTTAAAAAGATGTTCTGAATTTCAGTAATAGCTTTGTCAGTGTTGCCTTATATCCTTGTACTGGCATTCCTTCTTTAGTTGTGCCTCCTCTCTGTGCTGGAGAATGGAACCTGTAAGAAAGGGTTCAGGTTTGGCTGGAGCCTGTGCTCGAGTTATGAGTGGTGTGAGGGAGCAGCAGCCTGATAGTGAAGCAGAGGATATTTGGACACCCTGTGCATCCTTTTCACTTTGTGAGAATGGGTTTCCCTGATTATATGATACTCCCCCTGCTGTGATGACTGTGCCAGCTTGGGCCCCCATGCTGGGCTGCAGTCCCTGTGGTGACAGTGGCACCAGAGCTGTCACTGCCCTTGTCTGCACAACGCTCCAAAACGCAGGCTCTGGGATCTCCTCACCAGCTCCTGAGCTGTTCAACCTGTTCCACTTCATTTACTTCGGAGGAAATCTCAATCTCACACGACCCTTTTGGTTCAGATTTCTAATGTCCTTGTAGATATGCATCAATTAATACCTACCCATACATGTTTTTGTTTTCAGGCAAAGAATCCCCTCCAAAAACGTGTATTACTACCGCTGCCCAGACCACAGGAAGAACTATGTCATGTCCTTCGCTTTTTGCTTCGACCGAGAGGACGACACTTACCAGTTTGCCTACTGCTACCCCTACACCTACACTCGCCTCCAGCATTACCTGGACAACCTGCAGAGAAGGAACATGGACTATTTCTGCAGGGAGCTGCTGGGGCTCAGCGTGGTAAGTACCAGCATGCTTGCCAGCCAGCAGGGTTCATTATGGATGCCTATCCTTAAATGCTTCCAGAGTATCATTCATCATCCTTGCTAAAGCACCCACAAAAACATATTTGTTTTCTTGCTGTCAATGATACAGGAGGAAGTGTAGCTGCATGGTGAAATATAGACAAATGCTAATTTAATTTCATATAAAATATTTCCTTTGCCATAGTCAAGGCAATGCTTGATTCCCATGTAGGATCAGTTCACCTCTAAAGACATTAAAAGATGGAACTGAAACAGCTTTATTGAAGAAATGTGATTTTTAGAGTACTCTGACCATTTGTCTTTCTGGAAGAGCTTTTCTGTTCAGAAAGAAAGATGTGTTTTTTGACCCAGAAGATAACTTTTCTTGATAAAATAATGCAAAACATACACAAACCAGCTATTTTATTTTCTCTTAAAAATTCATGCTTTGGTGATTTGCAATTAGGAGGGATTTAGTGGTCTCTGTATAGATCCTAATGGCCACATTAAATGAAGTGTCATAGTTCTTCTGGAGCAGGAAGGAGGGTTAATGGCAAGGCTGAACTTCTGCTCACTTTGCTATAATCTTCCTCTGAAATGTTGCCTGTCCAGGGGATTTGGCAAGCATGACTCAGCCACTCCCATGTCAACTCAGAAATCATCAGATTAAAAAATAATACCTCAATTTTTTTTTTTTTTAACTTTTGCTTTTTCAGATTTATAACGCACTTGCACCATGCTCTTAATCTTTTCTATGGGATTTGATTTGGTCTAAACTTGTAATGTGTGTTTCAGAATCACAAAGCTGTGAAGGCTGCTGATCCCAGCAGCAGGGGCTTTGAAAAGAAACCCAGCATATATTGTGAACATCAAAATGAAATTGTATGGATGCCCTGCACTGAAACAAAGAAAGGGCTTCCATCATTTAAACAGGCCATTGACATACCTGTAGTGGCATAAAACTTGGAAGAAAAAATTAACTTACAGCCAAGAGCAAAAAAAGAATTAACAAAACAAGTAATTTTTTAACCCTTTTTGTAGGTTAAGTACGGTTCTTGTTCTAAAGATGACTACTGCATATCCATGAATTTGCATTAATTATTAATCATTCCAATTAGGAGGACAAACAATTATAAGGGAAAGGGGTATTAAAAAAAAGAAAAGTAAAATCTGCAGAGGCTGGGCAGAAAGAGCACTATCATCTTAATGTGTGTAGGGCTTTAATTATTAATCTTAGAGGACAGAGCTGTCATTAATTCTATAATGAAACTGAATTTGTTTCCTTTCACTCTGCAACTAGTGTATAAACAGTCACATTTGCATATTCATCAAATCTCTGATCTGACTGATTAAAACACAGAGATAGAAGGATTTGTCTTTTATCCACATTTTGACAGACAGAGCTATACTCTTAAATCTTGTTAACATTGTGTTACCAGTAGTTGCTAAATATTATTTTTCATATTTCAGCACACTAAACAAACAGATGCCACTCAAAATGTGGCAGAAAATGTGCTGTGTATAAGTCCTGCTTTTATATCTATATGTACACACACAGTATGTTTTGCAGAAATTGATATGGTAACATTTTGCAGCTCCCCAAGCTGTATAAAAAACCTTCTGAATCAGGCTCATGCTGTAATCTTTGTGAGCAACATTACAATCTCAGAGCATTTCTGGCTTTTCTCCACTCACAACTGTCCTAGAACAGCTTGGTAATTTAATGTCTTTGCTGAGCTTGAATAGACAATTTCCATAAGTTCTCTGCGAGTTAAATATTTTAACATAGAGCTTTGTTGCTATCATACATCTTTAAATGGTGAAAAACAGGATCCTTCATTCTTCACTGCACAGTGCTCCATAAAAGCAGAAGCTGGCTGTACTTTGGAGAATTGCGTGCCATATAGGATAGATTTAGAGCTAAGAAAGCCAGCTCTGTCCCTGCCCTGGCCCCTTATGTAAGATAAGAGGAATCAGATTGGCATAAAGAGGCCCTTAGAAGCTCTATTCCTGGCCAAGGGACGATACCCCTGGCAGCACATGGTGAAAGGTAGTTTAGAGATGCCGTCTGAGGACAAACTCTCAAGTCCTCATGCTGGCCACGGGGCTGAGGAGGGAGAACATGCAAGGGGAAGGCTGCGGCACATCTGTCGAGCTGCCATGTAGCTGCTGGTCCCCTCGGGTTCATTCCAGGGGAATTTCACAGCCCCCTGCTGCAGACTGTGTTTGTGAGGATGGGGAAGTGCTGGAAAAAATTTCACTTCTGGATTATGTGGTTTTGAGCTGTGTCTCTTGGAGATGGCAGAATCTCACCACAGATCTTTGGAACTGTTTTGGATTTTTTTCTGTGTTGTAGAAAAGTAAAACTCAAGTCACAAGAAGCCACACTTAGAGGATTACTCCTGGTGGCTTTCTGAATGTGCATTTTGCTGCATATAATGTTTTCAAGGCAATCTAATTTCTAATCTAATTTCATATATTCTCTAAAGAAAGTACTCTGCCTCTGTTAACTCCTGAAACACTATCACTAATTCTATGAAAATTGAAAGTGAAATATCGGTATGGGACATGTAATTGTCATTAGGATGCAGAATGACAAAATGGTTCAGAGCCAAATGGCAAAGTTTCCCGTTCCCATTTAAATGGATAACTTAGCTGTACTATTTCTGACCTTTTAATGTTTATATTCTTTACTTCAGAGAGCTATCCCACATTCTAGATGTGCCAAATATTCTTGAAAATAATCTCTCCTGCAAGTGAGCTGAGATGGTCACCCAGGTACCATTTAAACTGCTATTTTCATTCTGCTGTTATTGGGCTTGGGTAACTTCAGATTTTCTTTGGTTTGCCCCAACAGATCAGAAGTTCAAAATCTGTGAGCACTTTTTAAAATTGTGGAATTACTTTTTTGCATATTATTGATGTGTCTCTCCTCTCAGCAAATACTACGTGATATTTCCCAGCACAACATAATTAAAAAATAATTTTTATATTTCTGTGAAAATATAAGCACAGACACATTTTGCATTTACAGTGCCTATTTTATGATACTTATTCAGTCTCTCATGCAATAGCTATGTGTGTAGCATTATAACCAATTTTTCAGAGTTGGAAAATTTCTGGAGTATGTTGTCATTTGAAGTTGGTAGTTCAAGCTGCCTGTGTGCTTGAAGTGTGTGGACAATTGACGAGACTGGTACCTCCACCAGTATTCCATGGACACATATAATAAATTAAATACATTTTGGACAGCCTGGCTCAAATCCTACAGTCCACTTTACAAATTGACACTGGCTGGGCATTATTTTCCTTACTCTCTCCAAGGAGAATTGGGATTAATCAGAGCCAGATACTTCCTTTCACTCCATTAGGCAATGGTGCTTCCAAATTGCACTTGAGGAGAATTGTGACTGCACATACAAACCACGAGCCTCAAAGGGACTTGCACAGTACACAGAGACGAATATGGAATTCTGTTAAATTAAATATTAAACACACATATCTTAAAACAAGAAGGCAATATGTCTAATGTAGGGCTCTGTAAATGAGTCCATCTCTTAAGTCAGATATGGACCACTGAAAGGCACAGACTGGAACACAGGGTGCTTCCTCCTGACTCCACACCACTTTGGAGTGTGCTTTTTATTTACCTGAGTTACTCCTGATTCCTGCTGGTACCAGAGAGAGCAGAATGATGCCCTAAGACTGTGAAACTGCACACCAGATGTCACATTGCCGGTTCGTTGATCAAATTTCTTTTATTTACTGACTAAATGACTTTGTACCCTGGTAAAAATACTGGATTGGTTCTACCATTTTCTACTGGTCCATTTTTAACTGCTGAGTTATGAACGTTTTAAAGCATGAAGCAAAGAAAATAGGCCATTTTTCTAAGGTTAAATTTCCCATTTCTGCATTCAACTCTAGGTTATGTAATAACAGCTCTGTAAAAGAAAAGTATACTCTTGGTCCTTGAAAAAAAGTAGAAGTTACAGGCTTCTGTGCGATGTAAGGTAGCTTTGAAATCCTGTTGGTGTCATATACTGTATTTTCCAATGGATTTGACTGTAACTAGGTTGAAATGTCATGTAAATGTAATTTGTGGCAATTTACTTGGCCTGAAAAAGGCCACAGAAATAGTGCTTAGAAAAAGTAAATCTCCTTTCTCATTTCTCAGTAGTGTAAAAGTGCAGCTATATACATGTTCAGGACACATTCTCTTTAGTCACTGATGTATTTTTTACTCCCATAGTACTGCTGTTCCCAAAACATTTGTAATATGGATATCATCCCAACACTGTATGTGAGATTTTAAAAGTTCCTACAACTACTTTCTTAGCTGGATTGGATATCAGCAGAAGTAGAGTTGGACCTAAAAATAGCACCACCAGCAATTCTTTCCAAAATAAAATATGATTTATAGCATATAATAGCACAGTGTGCTACCAGGGAGATTATATAAATAACATGAAAAATTACAGGGGACTATTCTATACCATGAGTTTTAAGGAAAATTTCTTTGTTACAGTTTTAAAGGGAGTTCTGGGAGATAACCTGGACTGTGGGAGTCACAGAGTAGGAAGGATAGGTGAAATAATGGTGTTACTCTTGAATGTTGCCATCTGTCTGTAGGATACATACAAGGACTTGTGGTAAAACCAAGAAATTCTTTGGTTTAAGTTGGCAGCAATATGTACTTTTTGAAAAACAAACAAACTCAATATAGTCATCATTTGCAGTTAATATCATGTGAGGTTACTAAATGCATAAGCTGGTTAGTTCTTAAATTACAGAAAGAACACTGTTCGATAAAGTAAAATAATTTCTAGAAGGATTTGCATTAACTGCTCTTTATCTAACTATGAGTAAAAAATCTTAAATTGTGAAGAAGGATTCAAATCTTAAGTCCATTTTGCAGCTCACATTTTACAACTATCATTCTCCATTTAAAAAAAAAAATTGGAAAAAGCACTTCACCAGAAAAGGAGCTTTGAGCACAAAAAGCCCATTGAGGTAAGAAATCATCTGAAGGAAAATAAAAGTTATGATCCATTTTATTAAGAAAAAAAATCTTCCTGAAAGAAATGACAGTAAATGAATTATGTGTGGCAAAGTTAGTCTATGCAAACTGTTTTTATACACAGGTCCCAAGCTTCACCCTTTCATCCTGTAGCCACTCAGGGAAACCTTTGGAAAGTCAGTGACCTTTCTGAAGTTTTCACTGGACTTTTTGTAGCTGTTCAGGTTGGCCTTTTGCTTCATGGCTCTTCCCATTTCCAAGTCAGACTCTTCATCTCACCTTTTCTCCACACTTGTCCTTCATCTGGCTTGCCCTTTCTTTGCCTCAAATCTAACCTTCCCTTTTCTTTCCATTTAGTTTATACTCTCCTAAGCTAGCTAGAAGAAAGAAGCTGTGGTATTTGTTTTCTGCTCTTATGTTACTTATCCTGCTTTGTTCTTTCCTATTCATTCCCCTTATCTCTTTGAGTTGTGAAGGGCAAATCCAAAATAGCTGTGAGGTCTTTTAAATACCAGGACTGCACAAGGTAGTCATATTCTCCTCTATGCACTCGCTATCCCCATCTCCGTGCCATTTCACAGAACTTCCTATCCTGCTCTAGAACTTGTCTTCCTTGTCCTTCTGTCTTTTGTGTTCCCTATTTGCTCCATCCCTTAATCCGTGCTACTGCATTTCCAGAAAAGCTGGAATGATATGTTGCTTGGCCAGGCTTCAGCCTGGAAAGGGAACACTAATGATCTAGTCAGACATCCTGAAATGGCTGAACTAACAGCCAGGTGCAGGAAGGCATTTCAAGCTCTGACTCCTTTCCTCATGGTAATAGGAAATTTCAAGTAAAAGGCAGATTTTACTCAAACCTGTCCTCAGCACTTTCTCCACTTTGAGTGCCACAAAGCTCCATGGGGTAACTTTAATCCCAGTGGGAAACCTACTGATTTTGTCCACACAGATTTCAACCTCAGATCTAGGCAGTTGCCTTTAGTTACTGCACCCTAAGCTTCTGGGGACACAAAGAACATATTTTTACTTTCCATATTCAGTGCTGACTAGAACCCTGTTTTTTAGTTGGTGCTTGGGAAATAACACAGCTCAACCAATTAATATAATCTCATAAAAAACCCTATGTCTGAGGTCCTGTGTGTACACCAACATAAAACTTTTTCAAGGTTTTAAAATTTATTTAGTTGCCCTGCAGGCTATGAGTGTATTTTGAGGGTATGTAGGGCCCTGAGAGTCCCGAGAAAACCCCAGAATGCCTTCAGTCTTCTTGCACTTCTATTTCCAGAAATTTGTTTCCCTGCTTTGTAGCACAGCATTAAGCAATAATTACCATGTTGATAGTGATGCTGAATGCACTCACACGGAGGGGAAATCGTGCTATGTGGAGCTATTAACTACATTTGCCCCGTAGCACTTCACTGCATTGACTCTGCTGGGATTTTGGCTATGTTTGAGTTGGTTTCTGTTTAGATCTCCTGAGTGGTGACTGTGTAATGCATCTGTGGGGCTGGAGCAGTATTTTAATCTTTATTCTTTGACTGTAGACCCAGAAGATGGTTAGCCTGGCTCATATTACCTGTAGGGCTGAAACCTTGGCATTGAAGGCTTATTTAACAATTTCAAAGTCTGCTCAGTCCAAAGAATTTGGATTTATGCCTTTTAATTTAACCAAAGAAAGAACTATTTATTGATTTAACTTTATACCAGCTCTAGAATGTAAGTATATTATATTAAAATCTCTAAATACCTCAGGCAAAATCTTGTTCACATAATTTATGTAAACTGAGCATTGTGGCTCCGATCCAGCAAAATAGTGTAGATTTAAACTTAAGCATGTTAAATAGTTCATGACATCAGGTTTAAAGTGTATAAAGATGTCTCAGCATTTGGGCCTGGTGCCCTAATGTTTTGTTGTGAACTTGTACTACCGCTGTAACAACATGACTACAGGCAAAAAATAATAATACTCCCCCCTCCTCTTTGCACTTCTCTATAAATATGCTGAATGCCTGTGTGTAAAGTGAATCCCACCATTGCTCAGCAATCTTCTTTTTTTTAGCAGTGTATGAGTAAGGTGTGTATTTGAGGCCTTCTGCATAAGAGATTTGTGCTAATCCTGGAGTTCTTTGTCCTTGCCATGCACATGTTCAGTAAGACTTTATCTCTTTTGTCCTTAAGCCTTGAAAGCTAAAAGCTGGCTGTTAGATGACTTCTGCCTGTATGTCAGAAGGGATTTGGGGAAATAACATATAGAAATCAGAAAATAAAGACATGAGAACATATTTTGATGCAGATTATAAGATAGTAGAGACCAAGGTAGCGTAGCTCAGGTGGCCCCAGCTGACTGAGTGCATCCTTACTGTTGACCCAAGTATTTGAAGATACATACTTGAAGAGAGGAAGTAAGGCTCATAAAAATATAATACATGTAAGGAAGCACAGCTGAGAGATATTATGTGTAGCCTGTGAGCTGTTGTTGATTTCAGTGGGATTTTAATGACCCTTACTTTTGTGCACTGTTAGCAAAGTGTTTTTGAATCAAGGAATAGTGCAGTGGTGAAGCACATCAAACTTATATGTCCGGGAGGCTAGTGCCATCCTTATTTTAAGACATCATGTTGCATTCAAACATATTTTATTTTAGAAGATTATGATATTCCTGGAAAAGACAAAAAAAAAAAAGAGTGTTTTCATAGAAAAAACCTGCTGCTGTTGAAGTGCTGCTATTATCCACAAATACTGAAAGCAATATTTATCTTTGTTTTGAGGACAAAATGACATACAAATAACATGAGGAGACAGGGGCTTTTTAATGTAAAGCAGTAGGTGTTTAATTGAAAACTGTTTTTTTCATTTCTTAGGAAATATAAGATACAGCTTAAAGCTTTTTTAATTCTCTTTAAAAGAGCTCTTACATGGCAACCAGTCATATTGGTACATGAAAAGAACTGCAGTCTCTGATAAAGATCCTCTTTTTCATGTTTTCAAACAGCAGCTGAGCACCATACTGTGGCAGCAGAGAACAATCTGAGAAAATGAACACGGATTGAAAAGGCCCCAGTTACATGACATTTCCAGTGGAAAAAAAAAAGAGCCAGCCCTAGGCCCACAGTCAAATATTTTCACTCAGAATTCCCCAGAATTGTGGACGTACCTTTCTACAGAAAGTGTATTTTTCTGAACCAGCTTTTCTGGTGCTCTAATAAATGGGTAACATGGAGGAAGACAAAGGAGAGATACCATCCATGTCAGGAGTTTTCATGAGTATCTATGAAAGAAATATCTGGTTTAGAAATAATTTTCCTCCCATTTATTTTTAATTTCTCATTAATTGCATTCAATTTTGCACATAGTCCTAATTAGTTAAAATTTAAGCCAACTATTACTTTCTCAAAATCTGACAACTTCAGGATTTTATAATACATACTTTTTTCCTCCATTTAGATTTTCTGCATTATAGTGGCTTATAAAAATGCATTAATATCCATAATTCTATTTTTAACCAGCTTCTTAATTCGTTAGTAACAGCTGCATATTGTTTAATGTTTGGTTTTCCTTTTTTTCCCCCGATTTTTAAAAAATCTATGTTGCTTAGAATTAAAATATTAACTAGCCTTTCCATATTTATGAACGCTGCACTGTTCTCAGCATGGAATAAGGGAAAATCGCNTTTTTTTTTTTAAGTTTTGCTCTGGCAGCCTCCAAAATATTGCATAAATATCGGTGAGTTAAGGTTCATAACATTCTTCTGACTGCAGTGGCGTTTTATGGAAAAGGAGACTATTTCATAAACCTGGAATGCTTGGAAGCAGCCTGTGGGAAAGCTTTTGGTGTTCGTTTTCAGAGGTCAGCCACAGCAACCAGTTAATTCAGATGGAGCTCGGAGCGGGATCGGGTGTCCCATCCCTGTCAGGACCCTGGACAGCGCATCCCGTCGGCGCGCGTTTCCACATTCACTTCTATGGAAGCTGGAAACAGAAACGTCACTTTTCAGAGCTCCTGATAGACAAAACTGAATCCCAACTTCTGACATTTACGCCCCAAAAATAATTTTAGCGTTTTAGAAACCAGGTCTTATTTGTAGCTGCTGAGATCCTCAAATTATGGCCGTGGTTTTCGGGAAAAGAGCTAGAAGTGGAGTCTGCTATTTTGCACAGTTTGTGTGATTCAAAACCTCAAGTCTGTTTTTCTTATTTGCCTTCTGAGAATGAAAAATAGCCTGTAATGTGTTATGTCTGATGGGAAATTTATAGGAATGTCAGAGATGACTGATTAAGGGCACTTTATAGATTAACAGATGATGACTAAAACAGAGGTTGATGGTACTGTGGTGAAAAAAGAGGAGATATTTTGGAAATACAGTGAGATCCATCAAAACTTGTCTGAGACCTAGACATAGATATTAATCCAAACAATGAATATTTCAAAATCTGAAAGGTGCTGTGTAGAACAAGAATAGTGTTGCTGCATGCAACGGTGTGCTCAGCAGCATTGCATCTTCTTTGTCTCCTGTGAGTGCCTATAATATACTCTCCTTCTTGCCTTGTCTTCCTCTCTAAAGCTTAAGGAAATGGTCCAAATCTTTGGCATGGTCTAGGTAATCAAGTTATCACCATAAATTACTTTGCTATCTTCTGTGTGGGAGCCATCTATCTCTTACGGGAATTAATGATATACAGGTTCCTAGAGAATTTATAAAAGGTTTTGGGGTGGGTTGTTTCCTGTTTTGGGTTTTCCTTTAAATTGTAGTGACCTCTTTATGGAGAGTCCAGACAATTTATATCCTTGCTCCCAAGAGAACAAACTGCTCAGAATGTGAACTCAGGAAAACAGAATATGTGCTCCGAAGGTGTGCTTTTCTGCTGTTGTAATCATCCTTACAAGATACTGTGGCAGCACCAGATTTGCCTTCAGCTCCAGCTGATTTTGAAATCCTTCAGAGCTTTAGGAATAAAACTGCACATATCCTCTAGATTTCTTTTATAGAAATAGATAAGGTTTTGTAACAGCAAATAACACTGCAGAGCTGAACAAAATTGTCCTCCTATAAGTGAGACTTGGATGCACTCAGACCAAATAAGATTGTAGACTCATACTACACAGACTCATAGAAAAACAGAGGAAAAGGTATTATATTCCCCGTGGTCAAACAGAATTCTTGTCCATCTTGGCTGAAACTCCCATTAGCCATGGCAACCAAGGAGGGAAATACACAGGAACAGATAACATCTAATTTAATGCTGACAAAGAGGTGGGATGCATTGATCTGTTTGGAAGAAAACTTCATTCTTTTTCATTCCTATAATTCAGATTTTCTCATTACTGGACACAGATGGCAAAATATAATTTTATTAACTATGACCATTTGTTTTGTGGTTCATCAATTAAATTGCAGAGATTACAGAGACTGGTTCATGCCAGCCATTAACAGAAACAAGTTAGTAGCTAGAGCTATACTGCAAATGGCTATAGATGTTGCATACAGTGCTTCAAGATCATTTGTTGCTATGACAATAATGGAGCAGAATGACTGTGGTCTCTGAAATCTCAGATTTTTCATCTTCCCAGAGAAATATAGGCAAATACAAACTCCTCTTTTAGAAATCTGGACTTCCTTTAGAACTACAATGCATTTATTTATGTGTGTTACAATACAATGAATTTATGTATGCTGCTCTCTGCTCATTAGAAAGCTAAAGTAGAAAAAAAAAAATCAATGTATTGCAAAGCTCCTGGACAATAACCACTTCCCTTTCTATGTACTGCAAAGTCAGTATGAACCATCAGGTATTACCAAGCAAAGTAAACTGATGATCCTGTAGCAGCCATCTCCAGAATCTCCTGTACCAGCCAAGAAAATTTTTGGTAGACGTGAATGAGAACTGCATGTCAAAACCTTTTCTGTTCTCATCTGTCTTTCCTTATTTGACAAGAACTGCACCTGTGTTCATTTTTTAACAAATTGGATTCTAGAAATTATTTCCACCCCAGTTTCATGGGTTTACATGTAATGGCACAAATTTCTTGACATGCTCAATCTGAAAAATTACTTGGAAAGAAAGAGCTCTTCTGCAACTGGGGACCACAGAGTAATTGCTCCATAATGCCTTTTATAAAATAACCAAGGGAGTGACGCTTTTTTATGTCTATGCATTTTTTTGAAATGCAGATAAGCTCTCTTTTCTTTCATACAGTCACAAATTATTAACTTTACATGCAATAGTGCTGAATCACAAGAGGTTTAGAAAGACCTTGGACTGATGATGATTAACACCCCCTAAAATACTAATTCACAAAAGATACCTTCTTTGATTAGCTTCAGAAGTTGCTCCATGTGCTAGAAAGTAGGATAACCTGTGCTCTGACAGCAGCACACACTATGTAATTTATTGGAAAACGTCAACAGGAGATGTGTCTTTAACACAACAGGGAACCCATGTGCACAGACAGTTCAGAACATTGGGCTTTTCTGGGAATTATATTGCACAGAAATTTACTAGAAATCACAAAGGGGTTTCAACATATTCTTTCTTTGAGTCAAAAAACCCCATAATGGTGATAAGGCGAGGATCACAGCAGCCTGCATAACAGGAATGTGTTGTGATAGTAAACTCTGGAGCTGATCACACATCATCGGATCTCCTTGGCTGCACTTAGCACTGGTGGCAGATGTATTCCAGCAGTGATCATGGATGAAATTCCTGACAGCAGCTTCATACCACGTTCTGTGTGCTGGGAATACCCATTTGCACCTCTGGCTGCAGCCAATGTCAGCACAAAATTTTACAGTTTTTGTCCCAGGGACAGTCCATGTTTAATCTCTCTGGGAGACATCTTCACCCTATCAGAGTTGTGTAAACTGATTGTTACTCAAATGATCCCAAATTCTGAAAGCCTGGAACAATCCTCCTGTTAATAGCTAACATATAGCCGAGATTGCTTATTTTCAGTAGTCCATTGCATCTCAAAGCATTACGTGTGGATATATCCTGATTTGAAAAGGTCATATTCATTACAAGCTGAAACATCATAACTAACAATGAACTAGAATCTATCTGAATGGCATTAATTTCTATAGAGAAACATATGTGATAATTCTCACAGTTTCTGTCTTCCAATCAATACCATTTGATGTTTTAATGTTATTTTGGACAGCCTCTCCTTTCATTTTTCTTTTCTTTTTTTCTGCCTTTTTCATTTTTTAATTGACAGAGCATCTGGAAGTGCCACAGTCAAGATGACTATTTCACAATACTCCATTCAGTTTCTGTAGTATTGGGTAAAGGCCTTTTTTTACTATTATCAAAACCACTTCCATTGTTCCTCTCATTTTTCATGACACCTGCACTGGAGCATTGGTCACAGCCTCCTTACCCTCCCCCTCTCCAAACTGCCTTCCTTTGGAGTACAATATCAGTGACAGACGCAGCAGGACAAAGTCTGATATCTGACTTCTCCTGAGCTGTGCCTCATTACAATAAAGGTTCTCCTAGATTATATCTAGATGGTTTGTTTGTTGTTTCAGAGTTAACCAAATTATTATCTCTGTCTTTTCCTAAGCTTTCTGATAGTTTTTCAAGATATAATTAATTTCTAAGATTCCAGGAAATCTTTAGAGATCTACTTTCACGCAGCTAAATTCTTCAGGAATCATCTTGATTTATTGGCTGTTTACATGGTTTAAACACAGGTCTCCACTCTCAATGAAAACAGAGCCACAAAAGAAACACAGACATGAAGTTATTCAGAAGTACATTGTAGGTACATTCTGACTGTTGGGTAAATCAGTGAGGGACCTATTGGAGTATTTAACATCCTTTATGTGGCGAGGATTGTCTTGTGGCTTGGATTTCTTTGCATAGAACAGTTCTGACATAGTTTCTTCTTCAGCAGAGCAAGGATTAATTTGTTTAATTTACTGTTTGGGAGTTTCTCACAGTGGCATGCACATAGGGGCAACCATGCATAAGAAATATTCAAGTTATGTACAAAGAAACGTCTTTTTCCTGTAAAAACACCTTGCACCTTCCTGCACCGTGTGCTTAAATAATTTAAGATGGCAGAGAAGACAGCAGCTCCAGAGCCACAGCCAGCAGTGAAAGCAGGGAAAAACGAGACGATTCCTTGAGAAAAACAGATGAGATCATGCGAGTAGCAGCAGATCCATGTGGAAGTTTTCAGTGGCTGTTTGTCTCTCAGTGGCAGGGCTGAGCCTGTGGTGACACACAGCCTTTGTGCTTGCTTAACATTCAGAAGACACTTTTGACAAATAGGGTCATGTAATGATGATGCCTTACCAGATTTGGGAATATGTATTGCTGCCATTACTTCAGAGGTCAGTTTTAGCTTTTTTCAAATTAGGGTGCAGTCATCTTCAATCACACTGTAAATTTTGGGAAAATGTTTGTGATGAAATTTGGGAAATGTCTGTGAAAAATACGCAGAACCATTTGCTGTTTTTTTTTTTTTTCCATATATGGGGAGCTTGAGATAAGGTTGTTTCTTTTCTTTATGTATTACAAATTATTGTGAAATACAAGAGCCTTAGAGCAACTGTGCAAATTAAAGAACTTGGATATGTCCATGTTTGTGTTAAACAGGATAGAAATGCACAATACTTTCCTCGATTCTGAGAATAGATGCTAATGTGGGTTATGGCGATAATTTCAAAGGCAATTTTTAATATTTTAGTGTCTATAATCTTCTGCAAGTGAGCCAAGAAATGCACTCAGGAGTGTCTTCATTCTGCTTGAAGTCATCCTCAAGTTCCTACTACACTCAGTGAGCTTTCACAAGAAAGGTGGTGCTTCAGAAATCATAAAATGTGTATACAGTGTTGCATTTTCAGAATGAATACCCAGCCCCTATTAATCTGCAGTTTATTAATTTAAGACATCTATTTCAATAAGCCCCCAAATAGGATTATTTCTTATCTGTTTTGGAGACCTCTGAGCACTTCTTGGAAGAAATGAAATGGTAAAGAGCAGCTATTGGAATTCAGGCATACTAGAAAGGGGAAATATCTTATAGTCACATAATCCAAATATCTAAAAAGAACTTGCTTAAATCTATCTGCCATTGTTAAAATCCTGTGTTCCTTGTAAGTGCCTACTTGTTCAGGAAAGAAAAGTGTGTGCATTTGGTTTTGTCCATCAGACAGCTCAGAGACAGAATAATGTTCAATCATGATGTTAATCCCAGCACAACAGTTTCTACTGAAGTGACTCTATAGAGGATTTATTCTCCCATCTATGCAGGTGAACAAAGAATTCTTTTAATGGGTGGTGCGCATACTGCTGTAGAAGAATAGACCCCTTTGTATTAAAATTACATGCCTGGGATTTTACCATAAAAACTGAAAAATCCCACTGTGTAAAACTGACTTAAACTCAATTTCCCTCTCCTCCTTTTACAATGTCAAGATGCCTGAGTGCTCAAGTGACTGAATAAGTACTAAATATTTAATGCATAGAGGTTACATTAACTGAGTCTTTGATCTGAAACTTCTTAAAAACATCTTAAAAGCCCTTCAAAAACCGGTTAGTATTTCATTACAGTCACTTAAAATAGATTTATTTTATCAAAACATCCTGTCAGAAACCCCAAAGCTGTGATTAATAACCTGCAGCATTTTGACTAAAGCATCTCCTAATACTGGTTTCATAGTGTATCAACAGATTGCCTGTTGTGGGTAAGAAATCACCAGCCCGATTGCCTCTGTCAGGCACTTGCAGGTGTTCAGAGTGTGTCTGCTGAGAGTTTGAGCAGGTATGCACAATGGAATCCACGCTGGGATTCTGCATGCTTGCTGCTACTCAAACACAATGTCTCTCATCTAATTCTGAGATTAAATTAACTTTTTTTTTTTCTTTGCGGAATAAATTTATTAGGGCAGTTTCGTACAGATGTTTTTGTATGGTAACGTTTACAAGCATTTGGGCAACATGAGAAATGAGATAGATCAATAATTTATACCATCCTGGGAAACTCCTGCATGTTTTTAATCTGTGCAGGATAATTTGAGAGCATCTCTGGCTGTGTGAAGGCTCTGCCCTTTACATTGTTTTTATTGTTCAAGGGTAACAGACTGCAGTGCGAGACTGTGTGAGTATCTGCTGGGTCTGCAGAAGATGGAAGCATGCACAGCAGCAGGTTTCTATAACAATTCATTTCTACTGCATCCTGCAGACCTTCTGTGCAAGAGCTTGTCCCACCCAAATCTCTCCTTTCCCTTTGTTTTAGACTTCCTTCTCATTGGCTTTGTGCACCTCCAGATCCCACTCTGAAATTCCCACTGTTGTTTTCGTAACACAAGATGTTGTGTCCTAACACAACGTGAACACGAAACTTGGGATTTTAAATGATTAATCACAGACCACCTGGTCACTCTGGTGCTGAATTTTGAAATGTTCTTCTGGTTCAGAGGTTTTATCTCATGCTCATTGTTTCTACTTCTTAACTTATACCTGCTTAACCAGGGGAAAGAAACTGAAACAATCAGTTTGGTAATTGTTCTGTTTCCTTCTCCTCAGTAATCAGTAGATTAAAGCAAATCATTAAGAGTATTCTAGGATAATAAAGGAAATTAAACACTAGGTTCTGAGCTCACTGTATGTGCACATGGAATCACTTGCCATTATTTTTTCAAAACGAGAGTTAAGGATTTCTTCATAATATTAGCAAAAGACACATGGCTGAACCCTCATGAACCACTTTGAAAACATATTCCTTATTTCTTCAGGGAAATGTGTTTTGTCAGTGTATACCTTGTGTAGAAGATGTTTTGCATATAAAAACCACGTGGAGATTGAATTCTGTTATATAAAGCAAAGCTGGCTTTCTGTGGAGTTCTTTGTAGTACCAACATTAAAAGGGTTGTTATAAATAAGAGTGGAATATAATTATAAATGCCCTTCTGAGAAAAAAAAAAATCCTTGATTACCTTTGAATTCTTTTGCCCTTTAAAAAGGTTATATTTAACTGGTTCAGTTTCTTACTTGATGTTTCGGTTTCCCAGGGGAAATCAACCTCCAGTACGAACTGTTTCAATTGGGTTACATGACTTTACTTTGTGTCTTGCATTTGTTAACAGACAGGTTATATAACACTGCAGGCTAAATATACATTGCTCTGTTTTCAGCTACCTCTGGTACTCCTGTGTTCAGAGGGATGACCAGAGAAGTGGGAAGTTGCTTTCAAAAGTTCTACTGGAATTAACCCCTCCTGCTAATAGCATAAACTGCTTGGAAGTAGAAACTTCATGAGCAATGTGAGGCTATAAATCTTAAACTACAAAATTATATTTAATATTTTGATGTGCTACCTATCATCCTTGAGGGTTTTTTTATGACCAAAAAGAAGTGGGTCAGATTCTGCCCTTATTCCCAATGGCATATACTCTGTGGAAGCACTATTGACTGGAGCAGAATTTCCTTGAGTTAGTGATGTTGTAACAGAAAGTAATTGGAGCACCTGTGTGCTGCTTCACTGAAAAGCAGGAGGCTCAAATCTAGGGGGATCTTTTCCATTTCTAGGTAGTTTGGTGTTGAAGAGCTTTAGATTCATTATTCTTGTATTTCTATCAAGTAATGCTTTCCTGGTAGAGGAGGAGATGAAAGGACCTTTTAAAAAAATATCAATAACAAAAAAAAGAAAGAAAAGAAAAAGGGGTTTCATCCTGGCTTTTTTCCTTCAGTCACTGATCAATAGCAGCAAGAGAGAGCTGTATTTAGAGAAGAAAGGCAAGCAAGCAAGAATCTTAACTAACTAGCAGGAAGTTGATTGTAGCGTGCTGGTGTTCAGGCAACTGATAAGAGAGGAGGAAACATTTATGCTGAGAATCAGCAAAAACAGGAACATGTTTTACCACATGCCTATTTAATTTCACAAGTCCAACATGCTGCACATAAGCTTTGGAGATAAATTTAGAACAGTTTTGTTAGTTGCATGTCATTAAATTTGGAATGAGATGAACAATGATCGATGGCAAATGATATTTTGATTCACAGTACAACAGTGTCTGTATTTGAGATTTATGGCAGAGGTAAGGATCAATGACTGTACAGACTGCCACCAATCCTTGTGTCCCTTGTGGTGCAGGATGGCATTCTGGGGGGCATCCCCCAGTCCTTGTCCTGGCAGCCAATTCTTTGCAATAGGAATGATGTTTGTGGTGTCTTCATTTGTACCTACGGAAATTCAGAGAGCTCAGTTAAAGCTCGCTGTTTCATTGTTGTGCTGTCTATACATGACTGAAAAAGGAGCTGGGCTAGAACAATGCTTGCATTTTAGAGCTGAAAAAAACTTCATGGCCTTTTTTTCTGTGTTGAACTAATATTTTTTTTCCCTTTTCTGTTGGTATTTATTAAAAATGCATATTCTACCTGGAATGATTCCTAGAGTTTTTTGGAGCACTGCTGAGTAAGCCAAACTAAATATATATTTCTTTAGAGGCATCAGTGCTCCTGGCAGAAACCATTATTTTGGCAGTCACTCACTGATTGGATTTTTTAAATAAAGCTTTTGCGTTCCTTTTAACGTTAGGTTAAAAATATTAAAACAATTACTTTGAATTTCAATATGTAATAAAATAACATAATTTTTTAGAAATCTTTATGGAACACTTTTTCTGTCCTCCCCTCTCCAAGTTTATTCATTTTATTCACTGTGAGTATGTCTTGCCTTGGCTTAAGTTTAACTTGCCTTGCCTTGCCTTTTTTAAAGTAGTTTAAGAGGCAGAAAAAATCCACCTCTACCTTCTTCATTCTGGTTTCCTCTGTGCCTGAATTTATTCTGTGTTCAGTGAAGTCAGACTTCTAAGAGAGTTGGGAATTTGGAATTATATTTGCTGTTCTGGAGTGGTTGTATGTATTTTTAGCAAAATGCTGGCATGCTTTGTAGGATTTTTCTTTTCCTGTGGTTCTGTTAATATTTGCACAGGAAGTTTGAATTAAAATGATGAAATATTCACTCTGATGCATAATGATTTGATCCCCTTCACTGCCACATTCTTCACAGCTGGGTTTTTTTGCTCACGCTATTTTGCATATGAACATTTATCATGCAATAAATTGATTTTCCTGTCTACTATTCTCATCTCCTTAAACCTGCACATTCCTGCAGTGTTGATTCTGCTCTTCCTTACTTGTCCTGTGCGTAATTTCTTAGTCACGCCTAACTTTAGTTATGACACATTTTGTAATTCTTACAAAATTATTGTAACTTTTTAAAATGTGCTTGCTCAAGGCCCCTTCTTCAGATAAGCTGTTGATTACTTTTTATCATTGGGAATTTATTTTAGCTCTTTAAGTTCTGAGCAATTTATTTTTTATTCAACAAATTTTTCTAACAAGTGTGGTTTTGCCCAAGAAACGTTTCAGCAGCACTTAAAAGACTGACCTGTAATCTTTTATACAGGAAAAAGATTTACTGGAGTATGGTAAGGCTGTTACCACAAAACCTTAGCTGGCAATTAATTTCTTGCATGTGCCATCTCTGTGTGGCTGATGCTCTGGATTGCATTTGATCCTGTTTCCTTCTCAGCTGACAAGGGGCGAGAGAGAACCTGCCTTGACCAAAATCTTCCCCTGACTGGCTTTTTGCATAGCTGTTATTGAAATCAATACCAGAGTAGTAAAGATTCACTGTGATTAAGGCTTTCTTTCTTTGCATCAGCCTTTTACTTGTCTAAGATCAGTGGGTACCCTGAAGGTCTGCAGCAGCCCTGTGCCTTTATGGCCTTTAGCTTCTCCCCCAGCTCTTCCTGCTGTGTCAGCTGAGGCATTCACAGCTTACCCTCTCTGCTATTCAGCATCACCCAAAATCAATCTTGGCCTCCTCTTCCCCACTTTGATGTGCTGTCTTAGCACACTGTGTGCCCTGCTATGTAAATTGCTGCTTTAGTTTTCATCAGGCTTTTTAGGTGTTTGCAAGCAAAATTCTGTAATTTATTTCAGAAGTAACTAGTATGATTTGATTTCGTTTGACTTTGCCTAAAATTATCAGACGTCACAAATAATTCAAGGCAATAACTTGGGAGCAGGAGCTCTTAACCACTTTTGCTCTTCATCATCATTAATATTGCTCTAACATTCAACCTGCAGCCAGAGCAATAGCATGTATACTCTGTGGTTTTAGTGCACTTTGCATCAATGTTATCTCTGTGCGTGTGCAGAAAAGATCCCCTAAACCTCCTAATGCAAAATAATTCTATTTGTGGGCATATGGGAGATAAACTTTCTTTCCCTTACAATTTTCATTAGACAGAGGCTTACTGGTACCATGGCAGAATGCTCAAATAAGCATTTTAATGTTGAATAAAGGTCAACACACTGGAATTTGAAACCATTAATCCTTTTGCTCTTAAAGCAGGCAGAACTTTTACAGACTAAATAAGGCATTAAATAGTAGACTCTTAGAGTTCTGAAAGGAAGAAACATATTTTCAAATTATCCATTCAGATGTCTAGAACTTTTTGTTGTTTGAGCAAAATATATTTTGAGGGTTTGGAGGGGGAATATGTGTTTTAAATATCACTTTTTCATTTCCCAGCTTTGCATTGGGAAAGGATATTTCTGAGTTCACAGAGTTATGGAAGAGAGCCCCAGTGTATGAAAATACCACACTGCACAGTGGAGACAATGCCATTTCAGGTTGCAATACCAGTCTGTGGGTGTAGGGACCCTCCTGTTCAGATGAAAAGAAATTCAGGCTCACTTTAAATTAATTCCTGGGCTTTGAACAATTGTAGGATCCCTCTAGGACATCACAGACTGTTAAATTAAACCTGTATTGCCTTGGGTTGAACTTTTAACCTATGTATGACTGAAGTCTGTCTTTTGGGAAAGCATCCAGTCTTCCTTTCAAGGCATCAGGAAGCAGAGTATCTACTGCTTCCTTTCGTAATTTGTTCCAGTGTCTGATTACTCTCACTGTTAAAAACATAAATCTAATTTTTTAGTTGAATTAATCTTGGATTATATAATTTTTTTTCCTCTGGTAGATAATTTTTTTACTACAAGATTAAGAAATCATTTGCTTCGATGGGGGGATAGAGATGGAAAGTTAATGGTAATGCTAATACAGCAGACTGTAGTACTTGAGTCCCATTTCAAGATATTCTTCTCGGCCCCTAAGTATTTTCTGTGGCTTCTTGCTGTGTCTGTTTCAGTTTCTCAACATCTTTTTCAAAAATATATGTTCTAAATTTCCATCATTTTTTTCAGCTTTATAAATTACTTTATTTGGAAAAATATAGATATTTACTTCTGCTCCCTGCTCCCAAACATCACGTGCAGGGATCTCATTTCTGGGACATTTCAGTAGGGCTCATGGAACTACACGAGGGAGAAGGACCTTTGGGTAATCTGGATCACCTTTCTAGTGTGGCAATATCCACATTTATTTTGGGCAGATTTCTGTGTAATTTCTGACAGCTTTTTCCAGGAGTATTCCAGAACTTCCACAGGCAATCTGTCTTCTGTACTGTTTATTGCTTCTTACTGCTTGACAGGCTTTTTTCCTAAAATCTAGCCTCAGTCTCCCTGGCTGCTCTTTAAGTCACTTATGCCTTGCCCTATCTAACATCAGCACAAATATCTGTTCACCAGTTTTGTGGTTTGGGGCTTTTTTCCTTTTTTTTTTTTTTTTCTGCCTCTATTTTTTTGTTTGTTTGTTTTTATTTAATTTATTTTTTAATTTGTTAGCAGTATTTTACTTATATCTGCACTTGGTTTTCTTTTTTTAAACCACCTTAATTCTTACCTCTGTTTTCTAAATCATAAATTTCTTCTGGGTTATCACAAGTTGGTCCTCACATTTTGGAGGTGCAGTTCTTCAGACTGATCAAATAATGCAGCTGCAGCTTTCCTGATGCTGAGCAGAAAGATTCTTCTATGTCAAGTAAAGTTGTGCTAATTTATCCATTGCAGTAGGACATTCATCTTTACTGGAGCAGCATGATATTGTTGATGGATTACCCAGCTTGTGATCCACAGTAAGCTTTAATTTTCCACAGAATGGCTACCAATGTCAGTGGTTCTCCATCCCAAGTTGTTAATTTTTCTTGGCTCAGTGAAGTACTTTGCATTTATCCCTACTGAACAAGCACTGTGGCTTCCAAATGGGATCTTTAAATTCATCAAGTTTTCTCTGAATTCTAGTCATTATAAATCCAGTATATTTATAAGGCCTCTGAGAAGAATGTTGCCACAGCAAGTATATATGTGATGCTATTTTCCAGGTCAATAATCAAAATCTTAAATGTTACCAGACAGGAGGGCCTCATCTAGATTGTCACTTGAGGTAACTTTTCATGTCAGTAGGAACACTGCTAATCACACCCCAAGTATGTTTTTCTGAATCAGTGTTGCAACCACTTTGTACTATTTCCATCTGAATCATGCTTCCATGGTTTGTTTAGAATGATACATGGAAGAGGATCAAAAAGAGCCCAAAGTACAAATGACATCTGATGCTTTTCCTCTGTCCACAAGGCCTGTTACCTTATCAGGGAAGAAAATTAGATTGCTCTGACATGATTGTTCTTGACAAATCCATGTTGGATGTTATACATGTTCTCATTACCTTCCAGGCACTTACAAGGAGTTGGGCTGTTTGTTTCAGTATTTTTCCATGAATTGAAGATAAGCTGATTGCCTTACAATAGTCAGGCTTGCCTTTTTCTGTAAAATACTTTTTAAACATAGATATTACACTAGCCCTTTTCTAGGACTTCCAGTTTATCCACTGCCCTTTTTAAGTTCTCAAAGACAAGCCCTGATGACTTTGAGATCCTCATTCAGCTCTGTAAGTACTGGTGGATGAAGTTCATTAGACTCAGCCTGTTTAAAAACATCCACCTTATCTAAGTAGTCTGAATATTGTACCTTCCCTATTTGAGGCTCAAGTCTGGCCCTTTGTCAGAGATATTAATTGTGATAGATACATGATTGCTATTGACCTTATAGTAAAGACTGAGGTGAAAAAATAGATATTCATTAGTCTTTTGGCATCATCCATCATGTTTCACTTCTTCCTTAAGGAGTAGGGTAGCCTTTTCCTTGATATCCCTCTTACTGGAGTATCTATAAAGTGGTTTTTGCTACCCTTGATGTCCCTTCATGTAGGTGCCTCATCTACACACTTTGGATTTTTTACTTTTATCCCAGCCAGATGGGTAGTTCCTTTCTACTGCTATATCAGTCCTTGTTCTGTAGGTATTTTTATTCATAAATGTATACTTCCATATTTCCTTGCATCTAGACCACAGAGTTTGAAGTGGTCCCAATAACACAGTGACCAGGTTTCTATGATTAACCTGCTCCTCATCATCCATCACCTCTCCAGCTGTCTGTTGGCCACAGATGGCAGCTGTAGTGCATACACCTTTCCTTTTAGATCCTCAATTCAGAGATTGGACACTGTTAGGTAATACCTATTTTTTTGGGGGATTTCCCTCAAAAAACATCTGTATCACAGGCTAATTCTTTAATTACTACTTCTAGGGAATTTTCTTCAATTAGCACTTCATGTGCTGAATATATACTTTATTGAATTCATGGAATTATCCATTTTGAAATCCTAATGACAGGTGGAAGTAAGTAAAAAGCTTCATGAAATTATTTCTACAGACATCAGTTACATTCCTTGTCGTACTGAGATTTTTAATTTTATAGAAATGGAAGTCGCCTTTCCAGAAGCAGAAGTCAGGAAAAGGGAAGGTAGGATGGAAAGGGATGAGTAAATGCCTAATACAGAGATACACAAAACCATCCATCTTATCCATAACAGATTATAGAACTTTATTTGTGACGTGGGGGAAACCCAAAGACAGGACAAGAAAATACCCATCTCTATGCAGCTTCCTTCCAGCAGTAAAAGTCCTTAATATCTGCTCTGCTGGTTTTCCTATTCCTCTAACCTGCTCTGGCACAGGGCAAAGTTCCACCAAATTAATATTGTTGCACTTACACCCACAGCTTGCCACAGGGAAACCCCTAGGCTTGTTCCCATCCCTGGATCTGCTCAGTGCTCTGGAAGGAGGCTCCATTGTTTTGGTGATCACACTTTATAAGGCAGAGCTATTGCTTCTGACGTTTATATTGACTGAAGGGCAGCTTCACCCAGGCCTGGGATTGCTCATAGATCAAAGACAGATTTGCCAGCTGTCACCAGCCCTGCCCAATGTAATGAGATGCATTGACAATTATGATACTAAATGCACTGTGATAGTTTATAGATCATTTTTTGATTTGACCAATTGAAGAAGCTATAATATCACCGTGATTCAACAAACATAAAGAGGGAAAAAAAGATTTGATTAATATTGTGAAATAATGAGATAGGCTATTTGCTCACAAGGAAACCTGAAGGTTAGTCGTTCATACTCCAACAAAAATCAGACTTTGTGAGATCATATTATAGTTAATTGAAGAAGTCAAATTCTAAGGATGATGCCATGTGTAGCCTTGTTTATTATATGAGTGGAGCTAATTTGGCAGTTTGGATTTCCTCATGTAGAAATGTATTTCTCTCCGTATTTGGAGGATGGCAGTGAATGTGGCTCTGTCACATTTCATTACTTTAGACTTTACTCTGTTTCATTTCAGTCTGCAGCAGAACTGCTTCTGAAATGGGATTATTGACCCCTGCCATTGATCACACTGCCCCAGTGTATGCGTGTGTGTGTGCCCAGTTAGCACTACTATCAAAATATGTACATCTGAAGGTAAAAATAATACCTGATCTGCAGAGTAAACAATATCTCTGGATCTTCCCATTCTCCTTCTTTTCTATCCACCCCCCCCCACCCCCACCTTTTTTCTGAGGCTAGCTTAGTCCATCAGTAGGATGAAAGGAAAAATTGCTACACTTGTGTTAAATTTCCCCTGGGAAAGTAAATTATGGACAAGCCTCCAAGGACATCCCAGAAAGAAAGGCATAAGATATTGATGCACACTGTACCTCTCACTCTTTCTTCCTTGTCCCACAATTGAGCACTCCTTCAATGAAAAGTTACGAGTTCCTTGTTAAATTGAATTTCTCTTCTCCTTGTCTCACAATTTATTGTGACGCTGAAAATTTTATAACTTGGTGAAAACTGGCAGCAGCCCCATTTGTCCCCACAAAAGGCTATCCAGGTTTGAATAGGTTTTGAAACAGAGCTATGAATGCTCACACTTAAAGACAGATAGCCATGCCAGTTCCCAGCTTATTATAGGAACTTTTTTAGTTACTGTATTTTTTCATCCAGTTTAAGTGTCAAATTTTTGGGGGTGTGTAGGGAAAGGAGGGAGGTGGATGGATGGAATATCAGCATGGAAGAGGAAAATTTGGAATGATGAGTGATTATCTTTGTGTCAGCATCACTGCAAGCATCACCTGCTAATTTCTTTAAAGAAGTACTGATAAACCTTGTATCCTAAATTTCATGCTGTAACATTTTGGTGGTCACCAAAACCTCAGGGGTCAGTTTTAAAGTGAGACTTCAAAGATTCATTTCTAAGCCTGTTCATGGATGCTTTGGGTTTGATCCCTTAGTTGATAAGAATTCTGTTTGCTTTCACTCCACCAAGTAAAATCTTTGTCTTTTTCTCAATATATATTTTAAAAGAGGACAGGAGATAGGATACTTTAGATTTAAACTTTGGATTGGATCATGATGTCTCTTTTCCTGGATACAGTAGGTATGGCACCTCTTTTATCAAACCTAAATATTGAAAAGAAATTGCCTTTTCTCCCAGCAGCTTTCCCTGCAGTCATCCAGGATGCTTAATTCTGGTGAAAGGGAAAGCAAGAAGACTGACACGCTACATGACATTCCAGTTACGGAAGAAAAAAAAAGTTAGCAGATTGACAGGCCAATAAAAATACACAGAAGGTTTTTCTCCTTTCCAAGGATGCATGAGTGGGAATGTGAGAGTGGAAAAGGCTGGGGAGAGTGAAATGTATATATGCCTATATGCACAGGCAAACATTAATTCAACAGGTAATGATGTATGTTCAAAACACCTTTTGTCTTAATGCTGGCCTAAATGGTGCAATTTTCTTCTGTGTGAGTTGCTACAAAGCAGTTAAATGATAGAATATTTACACTGTATTTTGGGTTTGATGTGTTTTTTTGAGCTTATCACATCAAAAAGGCAGTGGGGGTTTGGATGAGATGACCTTCCTGAGGATGACTGCTAGTCTGAAGGTGCAGAGATTTAAGAAAATTATGCCAGTCCGAAGTTAAGCTGCGGCTACCTTTCATATGGGAGAAGATTAAGGATTTGGGTTATTTTTTTTCCCCGCAAATGTATTTCCTCCATTTGCAAAGTCCCAAAGGCCCATTTGATATTTTTCTAAGATCACGATGTAGCCTGGCCTATAAAAAACTGCTTCTGCATGTACTGTTTGCATGTACAAATCAGCCAGTTTAGGTATTTCTGATAGCACTTTTTTAGAGACTTTTCTTAAGCAGGTGGTTTTCTAAGCAGAAGAAAAGAACGAGGAGGAATCCCATAAATTCTGACACCCTTTGGCATAAATAGCAGGAGAAGGCAGCTCTGCCTGTAGTATGTAGCATGATTTACAGCTTTACCATAAATCAGTCATTTGCACAGGGTCCCTTGTGACGTGTAATACATAGAATGAAGGCACCAAGGGAAATGTCACCCCATTGCTGTATGTCCCCTCCCTTCCTTTCACTCTTTCAAATCCTCTTCTCCTCAGGAAGGTATTTTGTTGATGCTTTCATGGTTTAACCCCATCCAGTAGATAAACACCACATGTTTACTCTCTCTCTCTCTCTCTCCCCGCCCAGTGGAATGAGGAAGAGAATAGAGAGAGTGAGAAAATAAAGAGATAAAGACAGTTTAAGAGGTGAAGCAAAAACCACACTCACAAGCAAAGCAAAACAAGGAGTTACTCCCCAGTTCCCTTCGGCAGAGGGATGTTCAGCCATCCACAGGAAGCAGGGCTCCATCATATCTCATGGTTTCTGGGCAAAACAAACCCTATCACTCTGAAAATTCTCCCCTTCCTCCTTCTTTGCCCAGCTTTATATGCTGAGCACAATGCCATATAGTCTGGAATATCCGGATGTCCCATCCTAAATCCTTGTGCACCCCCAGTGCACTCACTGGTGGTGGGGAGTGAGCAGCAGAAAAGGCCTTGGCTCTGTGTAAGCTCTGTCCAGCAATAGGTAAAACATCCCTGTATTATCAGCAGTGTTTCCAGCACAAATCCTAAACATAGCCCCAAAACAGCTCCTATGCAGAAAATTAATTCTGCCCCAGCCCACCCAGCACATCTGTAATCCTGGGAGTAATGTGATATTTACCTGTAGACAATGGACAGAAGAGGAGGAGGGGTGAATAGCAGAGTGCTGCTTTTGGCATTTGGGATGCAGAGGCATTTTTGAGACTAGCAAAAGTGGTGGAATAAGGATTGGAGTAACCAGGTTTAAGAGAGGTTGTAAAATTTGGTACGTGTGTGCATTGTGACAGAGACAAGGCACAATTGTTAGATTGGAGAATTTTGAGAATAGTGCTCTAAATTATTAGAAATAACACTTCAGCTTGGAGTCTGTAAATAATACCAGGACAATCTTTAAAATTGCTGAATACACTGTCCAAATATTCCTCCAAACATGCTTGGAAATGTTGGACTGCCAATAACAAATAGTAAATAGCCCTAGTGATGCATTCCTTATGATTTCTTCTTCCAGTTAAAGAGTACATTCATCTTTACATGAAGATGAAAGTTTTAGCTATTACAGGATAACACTATATATTGCATATTTGGTACATTAGACACTGACATTTGTAGCTTGTATGTCTATATAAGTATTTTACTGTGAATAAAGAGAAAAGAAGTATCTGAATTCTACTGCCATATGTTTAGGGTTTGTCTCTGGGGTTTTTGGGTTTTTTGGTTAGTTTTTTGTTGTTGTTTGTCTGTGGTTTTTGTTTTGTTTTGTTTTATTGTTCAGTTTGCAATACTGTAGTTCATTCTTTTACTACAACTGTTTTGTTGAAATGTTGGTAGTTTATCAATGCACTCTTTGAAGATGGTGCATTTTATGTTCATCTGTACTTGTATGTATACAACCAAAAACTTGGGAATGAGCAATTCCTTCCCTGCTTAGAACCTGCAAAGGTCCCCAGGACCAGGTGGTGCAGCTGAGTCTGCTGCCACCTCAGTTTTTTACCTGGGTTTGAAAGAACTTCCGTTTACCCCCTCCTCTTTGCAGCTTTTTGGAGAGCAATTCCTCCTGGCTTTATTCAGCTTGTGTGGTTAGTCAAGAAATGACATTTAGTCTATAGTAGTGTTTAACATTCCCTGCAGTGTGAGGGATCTACATGCAGATGCTTAAAGGAGGAAGAAATCTAACAGTTCTTGCACAAATTGTGTTGCTCCTACCTGCCTTTTCAGTCCTTTTTCCTTGCCTCTCCCTCAGAATGCCTGATGGATTTCCAGGGAGGTGGAAATGATGCTGTACTACGTGCAATTTTCCTTTATGGTGATAGGACTTGCTTATTTCAAGGTATTTCTGTACTTTGTCAAAGATCTCAGTGGCTGCTTTTCAGGTTTTGACTGTGAGCACATTTCCAGAACTGTGTCTATCTGAATGCTACAACTCAGAGGGAAACAGTTAAAGAACCTTTTTGTGTGATCTCTTGCACTGTTAAAGTGAATAAATTTTGTCATTGATTTCAAAAGCATTTCCAGGTATCAGCTTCCAGACTTGCCTATGGATGATGACCAGGTGATTTATTTTTCTTTACAGATACTGCTCTCTGACAAAGTTCTAAGGAAATACCAAATGTTATTTTTTTCCATATCGTTCTGTTGGCACCAGTATAAAGCTCCTGTGAGAGTTTGTCAAATTGTCAGGCATTCTCAGTTCTACTGGACTTTCACAGGAACTGCAGGTATTTAGCACCACCAGACCTGGAGATAATTGTCACCAGTGAGGTCCTGAAAGATGAGAAAATAGTGACAGAGTTTGAGTACTTTGTGATGACAGTTTTGGTCTTGGTTTCTAAGTTCCTATATCTGAAAAAAAATGTATGTGGGCACAAACACAAAGTTAGATTTTGTGCACTGCACCATTATGTTCCAGGAAATGGCTGGAGATCCATCATAGTACAGATGGAATGTCATCCAGGGCTACTTTAGCAGAAGAGTTAATGTGCTGTACCATTGTGTGCATAGAAAAACCAAGGTCCTAAATGCAATGGTTAGGCCATTCTGTACCTCTGGTAATAATTAGAATTACTCTATTTCAGCAAACTGAAAAAATGCATTTAATTCTCAAAAAAACCTATTTTCTTTGTCATCAGCAATGCCAAGTCTCCTTTGCCTGACTGGGTTAAGAGCCAAACTGCTCAGCTCTGTCAAAACTCAGGCAATGCTGAGTGGGTGCCAAAGCAGAACTTGCTAGTCTCTAGTCAGCTTTACAGCCACAAAATGCTGAATGAATGGGATACAAGTGGCAGCTGAGGTTCACAACTCAGGATCACAGCTCTGGGTTTCTCTACCAAAATTCCTCCTGATTTCAATTTTATGCCTTCAAGTCCTTTTTTTAGACAGAGTCCCAAGCGATGCAGCTGACATTCCTGTCAGAATATAAGCTCTGTCGAGGCAAGATTGTTTCTTTCCTCACTTAAAATGGCATACACATATATGGCTGAAAAGTCTGAACAGATTATTTCTGTGAGGGCATTCTTGAGGGCCAATATGATCATTCATCTTTTAAACAATACCAGTGTGAATACTTATTCTCAAAGGATTTCTTCACTGTACAGCAATCACACCGTTCTGTTTTCTGATCAAATCTGAAGTAGATATGCAATAGACTTCCATAATGTAATTTGCATTCAGTATCCAACTGTGATCTTAGAGCCAACTTCTGAGCATCTCTGTGCTTCATTGTCCCATGGCACATACTCTCTGTGTCAAATCCTTTGTTGGCTTGCACTCTCTTAAGCTGCACAGTTTGTCAGCCTGGGTATACTCTGTAGGAGAGGAATATCTAGGTGACTTACCTGGCTTGTGTCTGCATTCCCTGGTGCAGAGTATAGCTATACACTAAATATTCTCAATGCAGTGGCTGGACAGTCTGCCAGGAGCTGAGCCAGACCCATGGCGAGTCCCAGGATTGTTGTTCTAAGAGTACAGAGAACCCAGAAGGGGCTGTCCGCTTCTCTCATTGTCAGGTGAATTGTAGGTGCCACTATCAGCATCTCGAAAATATCCATTTACTTCTTAGTTGCCAAATCAAGTGGGTGTCGCTGCAATCAGCTCTGTGTTTACCCTAAACAATGTGTGTCCTTATTAGTGCCTTTTCAGTCCCCTCAGACTGCTGATATTGATTGAATAAACACGGACAATAATCTCGATTAGCAATAAGCCATGATATGCACACATCCCCTAACCTTGCTGCTACTGTCAGAAATGCTGCAAGATCCCACTTGCGTTCATTGCCTAGGTATAAACCTCACAGGGTGGTTCCCTCAGTTTGTCTCTACATTTCCTTGAGTGCTGTGCATGTTCTGATCTGTTTCCTCCAGGAGTCAGGGACTTGTCCTTTGCATTTCTGCTGTGCTTTTCACAGAAGTATCTCTAAGTGGCATTATGATAATCATTATCCAACACAGCAGCCATTTAGCCACACACAGCCTCAGCTTCCTGATCAGGGCAGAACAGACTGAGTTCTATTTCCAAATGAGATTGCAGGAGCAAGAAAGTACCAGACTGGGAGTTTGGGTGGGATACATTTCACTACAACAACAGCCCTGGATTACTTAATTACAAGAACGGTCAGGACAGTGATTTTTGCACTGCAGATGAAGGATCAAGTCTTGTACTTTCACAGGCTTAGTTCTGACTCACCTAGTGATTGGAAAATCATGGCCTGCTGAGTCATAATTGTCTTAAAAGAAAGGTTTGTTTACTTGTATTTTCAGTTCTGTGATGTTCATATTACTCTATCAGTAGGCAGTGTGCGGACAAATAAGAAGATTTCAGGTTTGGCCAAAAGATGTTGGAAACGGCTCAAATAAAATGCCTCCATACTTTTTTTTTTTCCCCTTCCATATTTCTTTTTTTTTTTTTTTTTTTTCCTTTCTGGAATAGCACACAAAATATCCACCCATCAAATTCTGAACCGAGCATGTGAGCTCTGTTCACTTCTTCCTCATGTGGGAAGCACTTCCATCCATAAATGACCAGTTAGATGGCTAAGGCAGAATGACAGAGCAAACATGATCTGTTTTCCTTGACTTCACTCTTTGCTATCTGCCTGCCTTTCATGGTTTCTTCATGCAAGCAAAAATATTTTGTGAAGCATAAAGCCCTGTGGCAAATGCTAATCTAACCAACAATCAAGAGAATAATTGTTTTGCAGGGAATATTCTCATTCTGTAATAGAGAACAAAAGCCTTGCAATTAAGACAACAGAGCATTAATAACACACATTTATCATTCTATATGAGCTTATTATTTCCAGTCCTTTGCAAATAGTTCTAATTTATATACCATTCCTTACAAAGCTGTATGTTAATGTGATCTGCATTGCCGTGTTAGTATCTAGAAATATTTTTAGCTTCTTGCACTATAAACTTCTCAGGATTCTTTGAAGGAGAGTACAGAACCTTGAAATTAATGAAACATACCCTTAACTTAGCCTTTCTAGCCTGATACTCTGTACTACCCTCTTCCTTGAGGTCTAAGAGCTGGATTATAGTTTCCTTCTAAACCAAACCAAATCCCTTCATTTTCAACTTGGTGTTATCTGTCTTCTTCTTCCTACCCAGTTCATTTTGCCCTTCATTCTCAGACATTTCTTGCTCTCAGCTGGCTGTTTATGCTTAGCTGTTCTGGCAGTCCCATGCTCCTACAGGAGAATCTGTGCCTTTTCCTACACCACCCCATATGTCTGGGCTATTTTTCCTTTCTTGGTCAATCCAGATAAGTTCCCATAGCTGGTTCTCATGCATAATTCCAATGTTACATTCTCCTTTGCTCCCTGAGACAGATGAATTTACTGGGAATGAAGCCATGGCTTCATACTGGTGTCTGTCGGTTAAAGAACCACTGGCTGAATTCAGAGGGGAGAATAACTTGCATATGTTAAAGTGCCATCACTGCTAGTCTGCAGATGTGACTACTTAATACAGAATTCTTACCAAAAAGGTGGCTTTGTTCCATTTTAGCCACAGTCCATATGCTTTCCATATGCACCATTCCCCACTATGTATTTTGTGTATAGAAAGCTGAGTGGGGGTCAAATGGTTCAAATACTAGTGGAACTCGCTAGTGGAAATCTCTTTAGCAATGTATAATTTCTGTTTTGTAAATACTGAGGACTTGAGTGTCAAAAGAGTATTTAAAAATATTGTAAAATCATACATATGAATGTGGCTTGCTTACAACTAATTTTTGTCTTTCTGGGACTGTTGCAGCCTAATGCAGTTCTCTGGCTAAGATTAAGGGAGTGAGCATGTGAATAAATTAATGATATTTAAACAGGGGTGTTAATTTGCAATGCGTGAGCTACTCCATAGTAACTGCTTATATGTGTGCTCTAACCTGGTGAGGAATGGAAGATGCTGTCAGCTTGCACCAGTTAAAGTTAGTCCAAAGAGAACAACTCTTCTTCAGAATGACTTGTCTTTTCCCCTCAGAGGGTATTTTCAGAGAGCTGATCATGAAGCAGTGCCACTACAGACAACTTAAAAGATAATCAAAGACAGAAAATGGAGTCAGACATGTGAGACAAATATTTTATTATTTGCTCTAGAATAACATTCATCATAAATTAAATGAGATAATTTTCCCAGTATGTTTATTGGTTTTGCAGCGTGAAAAGTGTAACATCTTTGAGATCAAGCCCTTTTATTTGATCTTCCTTCCAGCTGTTGATGGCATTGTTTGAGATAAGATTCAGTTGTTCAGAAGTCTTTCTAGGATTGCTTTAGATACCGTTGAGTAGCTGAGGCATTTGCACTGGGATGGCAAGTAGGGCAGAGATCCCCAGGAGACCAACACCATTCCAAAATGGCAGAGGGAGGCTCTTGAAGTTACACTAAATAATATATGAAATATATGAACTTGTATCAGAAAGTTCCATTGGAAATTTTTTATTGCTAAGTTGTTTGTTTTGTTCAGTTACAGGTATATCAGAAGAATTCACTACTTTTCTTAAGCAATATTTGTCAGCCATCTGTGGACTGAGTATACAGGCAACCTTCCATTAGAAACAGTTATTAAAGTAAAAAGGACTTTTTAGCAATCACTAATAAGTACTTTTTAAATATTTAGTTTTCCAACTTGGATTCCCAGACCAGCTTCATCTAACTTCAGCCCCTGTGTAAACCCCTTTGTCTTTGTCAGGGTGCAGGGTGAATTACAGGTGGGTCATTAGACTTTCCTTCACAATTAGAATTATTTATGCAGCTGTCCTGTCCTGGTTTTCATCACTTATCACCAACTCTGCACATATTCATTATTTCCTACATTCCTGCAGTAAAGGAATGTGGAGGTTAGATATAGTCCCACAGCAGAAGTTGCAAAGAATGAAGATATGCAAGGAAAGTCAAAGACTTCAGAACATGATATTAAATTTTTATCATTATAACCACTTGGAGGAAAAAAATTAACTCAAAGAATAAAGGGTTATGCCTCTAGAGACACAAGTTCTGTATCAGTATAGAGAATGAAGGAGAAGGACAGAAGCAAGGGGTATATATGTTTTTGTTTCATTTCTTGGGAGTTTTTTCTACTTTGGAAGACTTAGTTCAGATTGGGGTTTGACTGAGATAAACATAGCAAATATATTTTTGACATTTCCTTTCCCAAACCAAAACAAATGTTTTGCTCCAGGGTATTTTTGGAATGTACAATAAATCAGTAGAAAAAGGGAAAAAAAATATTTAAACACTATCAAAGTGTTCTTAAACATCCATTGCCAGAGAATAATAATAATGCTGCCACATAATGTAAAGGGAAAATAGGACACTTAGGGAAAGTAGCTTTTGAGATAAATTTGACGTATTTATTTTGGAGAGAAGCGAGAGGATCATATGAGATTGTTTTATTTTATTGATTTGAATTTATGAGAGCTAATAATTTTTGCATCATTATAGGAATGTGACGACAGTTATTTTTTTGTGCCCCTTAGAAGTAGATGGTGAAACTTGGGTGGAGACAGATCCTTCCTCCATTGAACCAATGGCAGGTGTTTGTAAACGAGGCAATGAGATACTGGCCCCTTTTATTGGTTGGTTGGTTTTTTGTTTAGAGCAGCTCCAAGAGCTCATTAGACAGCTGTGTGTCCTTTCATTCAGCCCCATGCTGGTCTAACCAAAATGTTTGATAAACGTTGTGTTGGAATGTGCATTTTTCCATTCATTTTTTATCTGAGGGGGTGACTTTTTTTTTTTTACGTTGCAGACACATTGCTGATTTGATCTGTTGTTAGAACCATCACATTTCTGGTTAAAGGAAACAGAACAGGCTTCAGTAGGAGCTCTAACACTGTTGGGATCTGGAATCATTGCAAATTAAATGGCGTTATGTAAGTTTGCCCTTCAGAAATTTGCTTTGGGAATTTCTAAATCCAAATAAAAAAGTCCTTTGTTGCCAGTTAATGGAAAAGTTGCCGCCAAATGATATAAAGTACATGCTGTTAGGTATTAGTGCACAGGCTCCACAGTGTTACTAGGGGGCTAGAAAAGCTGGATTAGCTATCTTTTGGGAATTAATTTGTTTATATCACTAAGTACGTGGTCAGCCATACAGCAGTGTGATTAGCTGCCATGGATTTCTGTTGGCACAGGATCACTTTTACTCTGTCATGTAATTATTGTACTTTAGACAGGTTAGCAAAGGAGAATTCTTAGCCTGTAGTTACTTACTCTCCACTATCTTTTAAGGGGGAAAAAAAAAAAAAAAGTAATACCTTTTTCCACTTTTATAATCTCCCATTACAGCAAGTGTTCTCTATCTCAGAAAATATATAAAGACCAGATTTTGCCCTCTGGACGCCTGCAACTTAGTGGTCAATCTGTAAAGCTCCTGTTAAGTAACAGAGTGAGTTCTGAGTATTTTTTTGTCCTTCATCTCTGTTCCATTTTAAGGATAAGGATCTAAGTATCTGAGTAGAAGCAAAATGAACTACAAAATGAGCCATAGCTGATACTTTTGTTCTCTGAAGTCTGGATTAGTATAACTTTGTTTGGTTTTCTCACGTATTATGGGCAATTTGTCAAGTAGATAACATTAGTAGAATTGTAGTTTTAAAACACTTCTGATCACAATCTATTTGTCTGCAATAGGAATGTGAAAAAAGTTGTAAATTGGTTATTACCTTGAGTGCAATTTCAATATAAAAAAATTCCTCTTAAAATGAGACAGAAAAATGAGAACTTAAATCAATGAGAAGGTGTGTGCTGACTGTTACAAACATAAGGTCTTGTTGGTTTCAACGTTATTTTCTGTGGAGCATAAGAAGGATAACAGCCCATTCTCTTGCTAAATAATAGGTCCTGAATTACTGAGCCTGCTCTGTTCCAGTGTATGAACTGCCTGCAGTAGCCTGGGGCTTGTTTCCTGCAGCAGGAGGAGGGAAAGCAAGGACAAAATTGTCATTGATGATTGGCCAAACTCTCATCCCTAACAACAGCGTCAGGGACACCATGTTGGAGACTAAAGCTTTATATATGTCTAATTTGACCTTGCCATGTGCTGTGCACAAACCCAGGTCCTCTCGGGTATGAATTGTAATCCTCTTTAAAAGGACAAGGTGACATCTGAAGAACAAAGATATGGATGTTAATATAGGACCTACACACTGAATCATTTGTTTAATACTGAGCACAGTGGAGTATCCTGAATATATGTTGTCCAGGGCTGCCTGAATTCTATAGCATATTGTGTGTACAGCATTCTGCACAGCCTGGCAAATGTTAGTGAATTCAGTAGCACTTCTGTGGCAGTAATGACATGTAACCATCTGTGATTTCGCACCTGCAGAAGCCAGTGTCAGCTGTTGAAGTTCAGCAGCCCTGGCTTTGCATGCATTTATTGCCAAAAACCTCGCTCATTTACTAGCCATGGAATTCAGATAACCCTTTCAGTGAACTTAAAGCTCTTGCACATTATGTGGCAAAACAACAGTTCAGAGAGCAAATCTCTACCAGGGTGCCTTTCTCAGTGAATACTGTTCGCACACTGCAGTGCCTTTACAGAGTAAATAAGGCGTTTACACGAAACTGGTATCACTGCTGGTCCTGGGGCACTGCTCAGTGCTCCCACTGGTACTGTGGCCTTTCCATGCAGGCACTGGATGAATGCACCCAGGGAGAAAACCTCCCCTCTGAAATGTAGAAAGGGAAAAGGTAAACAGAGGCCCAGAACGATGAGCTGGCATTGCAGGCTGTACTGCAGCACAATGGGGAATTCAAGATTAAAATCTCTCTCTCCATTTTCCCACCAGTGCCTTAAACACTACTTTATACCATCTGTCATGGAAATGAACAGGATTGGCTGCTTTCTTCAGATTCTGCTAGCAGGCACTCACATAAAATTATTTTATATAACTAACTGCAGAATAAATAAAAACTTTGTTTATTCTACTAGCAAGAGTAGTTCTATTAAATTGGAACAGATATCAGCTGTTTCTTACCAGAATGTGTGCTGAGCTTGGTATTTCTCACATGACTACCCAGATTCATCACAGATGTCATTGTATTACTTTCTATATCCTTTTACAATAGATTTTTGTGGAGATATGCAGGCTTTTTGGCTGGCAAAACCACCATCACCCTTTTCGATTGAGTCCTACTGCATAGGCAAAATATGAAATGAGGGGACGAAAAGGACTGTGGGATGATGGAACATAACACATGGCACATCATTCAATCTCTATGCCATATTTATGGGGCAAGCGCTTTAGATTTTAAGGTGGGTTAAAAAAGAAAAATTATTTTAATTTCTTGCTAGCATTTCATTTCCCATCTTCAAAACCTGTTTGTTTTAACAAACCTAGTAAAACCTAGAAAAGTTTTTACTGCGAGGAGCATGAAGAGGTTCTTTTCAACCAAAATTTTCTCAAATTTCAAGTTTTTCCAACATCCTAATAAAGTCACATCAGATACAGCCCAAAGTATTCTTTCCAATGGGACAATTAAAAAGGTTCAAAGAAAATTATAATTTTTGAGTAGTGAATGAATCAAAAAATATTAGTCGCAAAAATTGGCCTAATGTAATGGCAGTTTCCTACATGATGACAAATGTAATAGCTTTGCCCAACTTACTGACATCAGATAAATGATCATTTTTCCTAATTCCTGCTATTATATGATTTAAGGAAGAAACATAGATTTCCAAGAACACACAAAATGAATGAATGATTATCTTTATCGTGGAGACTGGGGGGAAATCAATTTGTTTAATAATAGTTGGGTAAAAAATGATAATGGTTTAAATGATGTTAGTCACAGCCTTTGAAGCTGTGCTATTTCAGCTGCAGAATAGGAAATGATCTATGGCCTTTGGAGGAGCAGACAATGTAGAAGGGAAGAGCCAAAAGAAAGCCACCTCATGCTGGGAAAACTCCAGGAGAACTCACAGAAAGTTAATTATAAAGAATCCGCACTAACTTTATTAAATCTTTATCTGTTTCTTTAGCCCTAATTAGGTTGTTTGCAGTGCAAGATCTTACATGTAGAACTATTAAAAATATGAAGATTTTTGTAAACCTGTCAGAGGGGAACAGCCCCTTAGCTTTTAGAATTAGGAAAATAAATCCCTTGTCTTGTGTGCTAGAGTATCAATGCATTAAGAGAGAGTGTGCTAATACAGCTTGGAGGCTTAATTAGTAGTTAACTCTGTTGATGAAGAGACTCATTACTAAAACCTAAGAACTGGATCCTATTGACAATTTGTTTCTAGTACCATAAGTTCTAACTAAAACTTTTTTTCTGTAGTTATTACAGAACTTCTTCTTCACTTCTCAAAGTAAAGATCCTAATGGATGCAATGGGTATTTATAACTTAAACAATAGCAGTGCATAACCTCTAGAATCAATGTAATTAACGGAAATCAATAATCGCAAAATCTCAATGTGTCAGCATTTAGCCAGGAGTTGGTAGGAAGTTGCAAGACATTTTCAAATTGAATTCTTTCTGTGCTTGTGGTGTGGTGGCCATTGTTTTGCAAGTGGCTGTAAGGTAAGATGAAAACCATGCTATGGTGCTGTGAATGTGTTTATTTGGTAGAAATAGCATTATAACTTTTCATACTGCATTTGTTGTATGAAAACTGTGCAAGAGTTGAGCATCTCTGCTGAGGGAAGTCAAAGGTCTATGTAGCCTGCATTCTGAATGCCACTGTCTTATGATACTTTATCTTTTTAAGGAAGGCTGGAACAATGTGGTTTTAAATACTTCAGCAATCTTAATGTTTGCTGCTAGTTTTTCTTCTGTATGTGAGCAGCTTTTTCTTGATCTAGTTCTACTGTTACTGAATTTAGAGAAAGTTCCCGTAGGGAATTTTTCTGGACCTGCTTGCTGCATCTCACTTTGTGTCCTGGCTTTTTTGTTTCTTTCCATTCTCCAAAGTCTACTTATTAACTTTTGTAATGTGTATTTTTTCATGTTCTGTGCCATTCCTTACTGTGTTTTAGGTCACTGGAGAGCTTATCTTTCACTAAAATGGGCACACTTCTTGCATGCTGACATAAATTGCACCTGTGTCATTAATAGTTTTCTGCTTGCTAACTGTGCTATCTAACCCTGCAGCTCACTAAGGTTATTGGTATTGAAAGTAGGCCTTTGTCTTTATTTTACTCTTCTCTGCCTTTCCCTTCTCAAAAGCTGTCATCTGACCAACGCCTTCTTTCAGTGCCCTCTTCCTTTCTATAGGGTTTAATAAGACCCCAGGCAACTTTCTACACATAATTTCTCCAAGTCTTGCTGCTTAAAAAAATCTGTGGTGAGGTTTTTATTAATTGTTTAACTTCCTATTCCTCCTGCTTATTTCCGAAAAGCCTTGCTTTGCCATATATATTCATCTCACACCAACTGTTGTTTTTTGGCTTGGACATAATGAGATTCCTGCAAAGAAAACCATCCTCTGAGTTCTCAACTCCTTTCTGGTAGTTCCTAGAATTTCATGTCAATTTACATGATTACACAATTGGTCAAGGCCAGGCAAAAAGGATAGATTTGGAAGTTATTATTTTTAATGACTAATATATGCATAACTCAAGTAACCTAATTGAGATGGATAAAAAAGAAATTACATGGTGCTATTTTTTAGGCATTGACTGTGTAGGCATTAACTTAGAAGTAACTAAGTAGCAATGTCATCCCTTCTTCCTCTTGTGTCTTCTACAATGGCTTTTGTGTAACAAGATCAAAGGTTAAGTTGAATCAATTATCACCCACTTTTTGTCCTTTCCTTAAATACTTCTTAGTCACTTGTTCTGAAAAGGAAGTCAAGAGGCAAACAGCTGAATTTATTCCTAGGTGTCATGTAACAATTGCAGGGTAATTCCTTTTCTCATATTTTAAGCTTTCCCCAGCCCCTTACCAGAAGAGAGCATTGTGGTTGTTCTCTAAGTCAAAGTTATTTGAGATGAATAGTGCTCAAACAGGATATAAAAATAACACTCTGAGAGATAATGAGGTAATTGGAAAAAGTTAATGCAATGCAGTTGAAACAAGTGATCCAAAAATATTGGACAAAATTGTTTCTTGATATGACTCGTGTAACTCATCAGACTGTTAAATATCCAGGTTTTCTTAAAATCATCTTCAGTATTTACAGAAATAAAATTAATATACTTTTAACTAACACATAAATATCATTAATATAAAACAAATCTAGCATGATAAATTCAGTGGGCCAGAATCACAAAGTTTAAATTGCAGGACAGAATCACAAAGTACCTTGTATTTATTACCTACACAGGTATTTAACATATCTGCTAAGTAAGATTATCTCAAGTTTTCAACAAGAAGGTACAATGAGAGATACAACCCAGAAAAAGGCTCTCTTCATAACACTGTCAACATGCACTCCAAATGAACACCAAAATAAATAGTTTCATGAAACCTTTCAATTTTTTAATAAGTCAAAATACACTTTTCTGACAGTATAATTGCTTTTCATACTGGGCCTTAAATCTCCACTACTATAAAAGAATAATGCTACAGTAGATCATTTGTGAAAACTTAATGAAAACTGAGTTAGTGAACCTCAGAGTCAGTAGACCTTGAAATTCACTTTCAAAAACTAATTTGCAGTAAATGTATGAGAAACATATTTAGACATGATAAACTTTCAGTCTTCTGTTAGCTAGGTATAGAAGTTTATCTTGATTAACTATTTTTTCTTTTAATTAATCATTCATGGAAGTAGCCAAAACGTTGTGGGTTACATGTCCACTAGTGACACTCATCCAACAAAGGAAAATTTATTTATTTTTTCTTAGCTTGCATAAATGATGTGATATACCAAATTGTGGTATATCACAATTTGGCCTTTGATTTCTCTATCTTTTGATTACTGAAGATCCATAGGGTATCTTGATCATAATTTCTACAAGTCAAAATATTTAAACTGTGTTGGAAAACAATAAGTATTTAGAAGCTCTAAGTACTAATTTTACATGACCATAAATGCTTCACACTGCCATCAGTCTGTATATGAAATTGTAACAAACACAATCAAGAGATCTTTCACATTCTTGCTTCAACATTCTACTTCCTCTGGAGCCCTTGTGTTGGAGGGAAATGAGAAGGGAGTTGATAAAGGACAGCACATGATTTCATCACACCAATCTGTCTTCCATTAAACAAGAGCAGGTTAGCTCAGAAATGTTTGTGCTCATGAGTTTTGCAGTAATGCACCCTCTTACATGAGCTTCTTACCTCTGAAAGTGAACTGCACTTTATTTAAAAAAAAACATAATTATGAAATGTGCACTTTCGACTCTTATCTCAATTTTCTAGTGCTCAAGGTGAAATAACTCTAGCCTGGAGACGTCTGACTCTCTGACTGGCAACTGAGCACAAGTCTTCTGTTTCCTTCTAACTGCTAATTCCTCAGCTCCTTCCAGGACTTGCCTCAGCTGCCCCTGCAAATTGCAAAGCAAGGAGCGAAGGCTTTGCTGGTGTCAGAGGGATTTATCTCTGGTTCACTGGGAATGGGTTGCAGATGGGTTATATGGGGTTTAACACGATAAAGTTCCTGTTCTTGGGATAAAGATGATACCACTGTGATTAACTACTTATTTCAGCTTTCAAAATATCTTTTCTAGTGTATGTGAAAAATTTAAGGTCAAAAGACCCTGGAACTCCAGGTTTACAGTCCAATAGGTTTCCATGGCAAACTTTCTGCACATTTGCTTCCTCAATAGGTTTTCTAAATGTAGGAGGGTGCAATCACTGGATTACTAGAGGAAGAGAAGGAAAGCACAGATATGTTAGTTTTGTTACAAGAAAATCAAGTTCTGTTTAGCTTGGCTCAATGATAAACAGAAATGATTAGATTTCATTGTCTGATCCATTGCAATGCTTTCAGTTCTGATAATAATAAATAATGGTGAACAGTTATACAGCCATTGCCATCAATAACTCAGCCCTGCCTAAAGATGAATAATATATATTTAGCCTGATTTTAAAGATGGAGTAAACAAGATGAATGCTTTTCCCATGGCCACAAAGGGAGATAGTATAAAGAGTAAGTTGTTTCTCAGACCCATTCCTCATCCACAAAGTCTTCATTAGTTTCTTGGTTAAAGCTGAAATATGCTCCAAGATACATATCCAGGTGCAAGAGGTGATTTCTTGTTCTGCTGTAATTCACTGAATCTGTATCAGTTAACTTGAAAGCCACTGATAACACCTAAACTTTTATTAGTACCTACTTAGTACTGAGGCTTAAATTTCTGCTGAGAAATCTCTTTTTGAATGACAGCTGGCAGTCAAAAAGTCAGTGCAGGAACACACTGATCAATAAGAGTCTTGTACCCCTGTTTCACTACAGTGCTGGGGTGGGGTGGTTTGTAGCCCAGTGGTCCATTCCTGTTCCCATTGAAGTCAGTGACAAAATTCCACTGTACTGAGGCAGCAAGACCTGACCCCTGGGTCCAGGCCAAAAATATATGTGAATATATTTACCTTTATGTTAAAGTTCCTCCTCCCTATCCCTGAATGCCTTTAAGGAGGTGAATAGAAGCTGGTTTAGTGAAATGAAGCCGAACCATTCCTGAGTAAAGTGCTTAATATTTACAACAATAAAGCATTCTGGGTGCAAGTCATTGCTTTGTAATAATAAAGGGAAAAAAAAGTGCACACAAGTGCATTACTTGCCAAATCATCCAAGACTGGAGTGTTCCTTTCTCTTTCTTAATTGGATAGATAATGCCCTAATCTGTTTGGTATTGTTTCACTTCTATCTATCAGTTGCTTAAAAATACTGAAACGAGGTTATCACAAAACTCCAGATTTGCCCAGCTTTGTAGTCCAAATGGAAATAATTTCCTGAGAATGCTTTTCCAATCACTGTCCTTTAATTGGCTCAAGTGGAAATAAATGACACAGATCAGTTGCAGTTTTTGTAAAACTTTCCAGTGTGAGGTATGTCATGGTGATAAAGTGGGTACTATTGAGCAGGATGTGTTTTCAATAAGGTGTCAGCAGGATGCTGTGGTGGCCTCTCTTCTCAGCCTGCCATGGAACTCTCCTGTCAGCCTTTGCCCACTGCTGCTCAGGATTACCAGTGTGAACCTAAATCATACATATAATTATATATATATAAAAAATATATAGTATATATAATTTTTCACAAAATTTTTTGTGAACTTCGGGTGAACATTAGTGTTTTCTTATATTTTTAGTGGTTTATAAAAATATATGTAAAATAGGTATGCTTTCTCTACTTTTGAAAAGTCTAATAATGGAAGAAGATCTTTCTCACGAATCAGAGTTAAGTTCATGGAAAGAGAAAAAAATGTTGCTAAGCTGCTTATAGAAGACTGCTTTATCTAAAAATATTTAAAATTGCTTCCATATTATAAGCATTTCTCAAGTAAAAAAAACAAACCAAAAGGAAGAGTCATTAATGTACTTTTCTGTACTGATATTGAGACAGCACATCATAAATTTATGTATCAATCAATCAAGCATCTAGAACCCTTTGAGTTTCACAAAGTTGAAGACATTCCAGTGGCTTTTTATTTCCCATCACTCGCACTTGTGTGGTTGCTGCTACACTCAGCAGTATCCTGTGTCTCAATCCAAGCAAAGAACTAGGCTTTGACCTCATTGCTCTTGGTTTTTGGAAGCATGTGGAAGAAAGACCTTCTCAGCATGCACAAAGTAAAGCAAATTAAGACCACAGTGGGATTAAAGTAATGCCTCTTATTGATTTCACCTGTTTAAGTACAGATCCAAAGTAAAAAATAAAAATAGTTTAATTATTTGGTCATCAATCCATCATGGCAAAGAAATGGGATTATATGCTTAATCATAGAGATATTTTCTGTCAAAAGTAGGTGTAAACAGCAAAAGGTGAGGTAAAGAATGAGAGCTTTTCTATGACGAATATTGGTTGGCACATTCCTTGGTGGCACAGGAGAGGGATAATGCAATATATATTGCTTTTTAATCTTTTCATTTCTAAAAGAGCAACAATCCTGGCATTTGTACAGCACCATTAAATTGCATTTTCAGAGCTTATCAAACAGTTGAATATGCAAAGCATAATTTTATGGTTACCTGCTTCTCCTGCTCTCAGGTTTAGAGTTATTGACTAGCCTCCTGACATCCAGGGCATTTCTGCTCGGTTCTTTGACACATATAATACTGACACATCCTGGAAATCCTTCTGGACAGCATCAGCCATGACATGCAAAGCTGGCCTTTAGCTGGTTTCTCTTGCTATTTGACCTGGGATTTAAAGCCTTTAGACTTGGCATATCTCAGATTTAGAATAAGAGACCAGGGTAGGACTCAGTGTGACTGCCAATAGGGAGGAAAGCAGCGCCTGCACTTGGATCCAAACTGTGTCAATGTGATTCTGGATACAAAAAGACTTTCAGTCCTAACTTAAGCTATCTGAATCATCCTTCCAGATCCAGGAGCATAGTTTGCAGGTGTGGAAATTAGGCAGCTTGGTTCTTAAAATAAGATGTGTGAATATGGCCTAAGTGCCTTAAAGGCAACTCATTTTTGTTCATCACTGCTAATTGCTAAGTGAATTTCAAGGTTCTTCACTGTGCTAATTACAGGATAGCAAGAAATCCCGGAATGAATCTCTGTGAATTCAGAGAGCAGTGCTGCCACTGTACGCCTCACTCTTTAATTATGATAAAATTACAATGGGATTGCCTAATTTTGAAAGTTTGGATTTTAAGGGGGAAGAAATTAGACCCAGTTCCTGTCCCTTATGTAGCAGTAAGGAAAACTACTGTTGTGTGCCAGCCTTATACCAGGCTGACTCATCCTTCAGATGATCAGCTTCATTACAGATGAGGAGAGATGAATCCAGTGTGGAGGTGGTGTTTGGCTCACATAAGAGTTCCACACCTCTGCAAATCTTCTCTCTGTGGCTAACATCCACTGATGTACATAAATAGATGGGTAACTCTTATTCCAGGATTAGTTCTACTGAAGTTGGAAAACACAAAGCATTCAGGTTTTTTTTCTGCTGTAAGAAGCACACACTGAAGAAGAGTTTTGGAAAACAAACTGCTTTGCATTAGAATGGAAGGAATCATAAATTTTGATTGTTGTGGAGAAGACATTTCCAAGAATTCAAAGAAATGGTCTGTGGCCATCAGTTCCCGCAGGCACATGTACAAACACGATTGAGTAAGGTAAATAAAATACTGACCACAGATATTACTGACATTGCAAATTATTTTTTTCCAATTTGGTCAGGGGCCTTTTATTAATAGGAAGTCTCAGCTACATTTCTCAGTAAGTCAGTAGCCTGTGGGCCAATTAAAATTATGCCATTAGGTTAATGTGGCAAAGAGAAAGAATCACTTCAAAAATAAAGTAGATTCTAACAAATTCTGTGATAATAATGAGGCCTGATCTATATTCCCTGTTTTGAACAACTGAGTAATAAACCTTGTTGAGACTTTGCTTGATTGATAGATGGCTTCTATCCAGTGACTCCAGATAAGACAGTAGGGAAAAAGCAGCACAAAACAAAAGGGAAAAAAAATAAAACTGATCTCAGACTGTTATGGTCTGATGGCTCAACGTGCTACTGGTGTCTGCCAGCATATTGATTCTTCACATTTGATAGCACTAAACTGGCACTTTTACCAGCTGAAAGGATGTGATCAGGAATGACAGAGCAGAGGGAGTCAGTGCCTAGTTTCTGTAGCTTCAGGGCAAACAAATTGCATGGCAACGATTTACTTTTGATAGGGATAAAGGAACCCAGTGAAGATGACCGTTGGTTACTAACCTCGTGTTTTACAGGAAAACCTTTGAATGATTTTCTGCTTTTTTTTGTTACTCAGCTTTACAGAGATATTATAATTCAGAATGAACTCACAGGGTTCTCTGTGTGTTATCAGCAAGTTTACCAGACGTGTGTGTTCATGCGGTACTGCTTGGGCAGAGACAAGTGTTGTAAATCAGTATTTTTGTATATAAATGAAACACAATCAGCAGTATGCTCCACACAAAGTATTGGCTGTGTTCAAAAGAACTGTACGACAAAAATGGTTAATGGTTTACTGAGTAGACCTCACAAATAATTTACAGGATGAATTTTGTTCAGATTTCTAGAGGATTAATTTGGATTCCATCTCCCTATACATATAAACTTTTCTTCACAGCATTGGGTATCGTATGCATGGAGAGAGAAAAGAATATTACTGAGAGTATCTGCTGTGTAAGTGGCACACTGGTTTATGTTCAGAAGCTATAATAGATATGAATGAAACTCTTGAATCACATTAATTTTTTGGGGTTTTTTTTTGGTGTGATTTTAATTGGGTGAATGTTGCTTGGAAAATGTGTTTAGATATCATATACTAGAAACTGTACTGTACTGTGTTATTTACAAGGGGTCATTCCTGTTCCTGGATTTTAAAAGGAAATATCTTTGTCCTCCAATTATAAATCATGTTTAGCATTCACACTTTTTGAATTCTTCCCAGCTTTCCCCATATAGTTTAGTTTGCTGCTTAAGAATGTATTATACTCTTGGATGTGTAGTTGAGGAAGATGTAATCAGGTCAGAGATACATACACATGTCTGAAAAAAAAAGCCATTCAGACAACATTCCTCATATGTTGCAAACATTCAGATTTTACTATAAATGAGCAATATCTAGCAGTGTGCAGGGAGTAATGTGGGAATGCTACAGAAGGCTGTATTTCCTGTGTGTGGGTTAAAGATTTAATCCTTTATGTAAGATGAAAGGCACGGTAGGTTTCTGAAAGGGTATATGCATTCACTGAGCCAGAGAATAATTATAGCACAGTGAGTTATAAAATTGATGTTTCTATGTTGAGTTTCATTGTCTTGTTGTAGCCTGTGTCTTAATGGAATAATTATCCCTCCATTAGTGTGTTTACTCTGGGAGGTGGAGTAGTACCTGCTTTCATTTATCTGACTTGTTTTTTAACTCTTTTGTGAAACTTGCTTTTTATGAAATCATTTGATTGTGAAATTTCTATTTCCTAGAAATAATAAAAGGTGAGGAGAAGAATGAATAGGTGCTTCAGATTCGATTTGTGTCCAATTTTTATTTGACCTATTCAGGATTCAGATTTTTGTAGTGTTGCTGATGTGGGTATTTAAAGGTAAAATTGTAATATGTAACAGGGAAATTATATATTTAAATTGGTCTATATTTTTTAGTAAACACTAGCTTATTTGTCTTGCCCCATCCATTCTCTCACTGACTCAGTCACTTCATGTTCCTTGACCAGGTGCTGGGTTTCGTGGTGTCAATTCTCAGCAATTGGTATCTGATGTTTCAGTCTATTTCTGCCTCTGAAACCTTTGAGGGCTTTGGATCTTGTTGAGGTGATTGCTCTCTCCCCTTTGTCCATCCTTCTAGGAGAAATACCTTCAGACTGAGATTGTCAAAACAGCTGCCCAAGTATTGATTCAAGGAATACAGGCAAGGCTTTAAATGAGCTCCAAGAACAGCAGATCTAAAAGGCTGGAGCATTGGTCTGCCTATCCAGCAGCACCAGCTCCACTCCTTTTTCCTTATAAGTAAGCTTGATAAAAAGATGCAAAGACTTCTAACCTCATTCCACCTTCTTACAGATTTCTTCCATTTCTTTGTACCTGCTCTTTCTGTTCCTTATTTCTGGCTGCTGGTTATATTTAGTGTTGGTGTCACAGCCAGTCTTTGAATCCTACAGGAATGAAAATTTCCTCTCCTCCATGGAATGAAATAAAGACTCACAATAAGCTCATGCTGTACCAGTTGCTCTAAACCAACTCCAGGTTTTTTGCACACAATTCTAACACACTGCACTGACAACTTTATTAATATTGACATTAATTTTGCAGATTTCAGTTGCACGCTAAGATGAGGGGTTTGATGTGAGACTAGGTCATGTAAGGGACGATTACACAAGGGGGAACATTGATTGCTTTTACAAGCATTCATTTCTGCCAGAGACTGAGTCTTTGGTACCTGCTATACATCAGAAGCAGCATTTCTTGCCCTGTTGATAGAAAATGTCCCCAGCATGGTTTACTGTGGGACGGGAAGAGCATCAGATGAGTGATGCCTCTCACACTTTTCAAGGCACTCTTTGGAGGAGCACATGGGTGAGCTGGGCTCCCTCCTGGGACTTTTTCCCTTCTTTGCACCTCCACCATTTTGCAGATACAACAGTGCACAGTGTGAAGCAGGCTTAAATACAGTATTTGATTTAATTATATATCATTATACCTCCTTTAAAAATAGGCAGGGTGTTGATAAAGAAAGAAGCATACATTCCATTATTTCTTTAAATAACGAGAATGAACTCTTCAGCACAAGTGAAAGCAGACCATATGCCTTCCCTTTGGGTATCCCTTGGCACTGAGGTTCTGGCATCACAGTCCTTCGTGTAGAAGCCAGCAAAAGATGTTTAATGGCTTTCAGACTCCGAAATGAGTTCTGCGGCCATGTGTGTCCCTCTCCAGTTGTCTGAGGAGATGAGCTTGAATTACAGCTCAGCCACTGCTGCCAAGTACTTTCCATTATTCCAGCAGACCCGGTTGCCAAGCAGGATTTATGGTCCTTTTAACTCAATATCAGGCGATGGAGCAGCATTGTGTGATACAGGCTGTATACCAGATATTCTTATCAATGGAACAGGACTCTCTAAAATCAGGGAGATAATCAAGTCTGTAACTCTCACATTGATAATTGGCACCACTCAGAACACAGTTAAATATAAAAATACAAACTAGGAGCGCAGAAGAAATGACTTTGTTTTTGCTGTTGATTAAGTTACTATGCAGATCATACAAATTGCTTTCACATTAAGATTTTCTAACCTCCTTCCTTGCCCTCTGTCCATGAAGTTTTGAATATGCCTGCAATATAGTAGCTCTTTTGATTGGGTACAATTTTGATAATTACATTGAATATTATTTTTAATCAGTTGTGATCTAAGACAGAGCTGGTTTTTGTGTTGCTAATAGTGATGAAACTCTGAATATATTAAGCCTTATTTTTCATTCCTATGAACAAAGAGATAGTTATGATATAGAAGTAAACATTTACATTCAGATGTAAAAGAACAAATTTTTTTCTGTGATATTCATAGTTTAAGACTCACTTTTAGCATGAACCAGAAACCTATCTTTCCAGTTATTTATAGCCAGGGAAAAAAAGGCAAATCATTTTAGAGTGGTCTACATATATTTGCAGAAAAGATAAGCTATATAACTGCCTGTGCTGTTGTATCTCTACTAATTTGAATATAATGAGCAAACTCTCACCTCACAAAAATTGGGTCCTGGGGGTTAACATATTAGCTTTTTATCTCCAGTGCTATAAAAAAATGTCATTGCCTTGCAGCTAATTATATTAAATAGTTACAGATAGAAAATACATTGGAATAGTAGTTTAATAAGCAGACAAAAATAAATGGCATTGTAGATATAATTTTCTTGATTCTGTTTTTCCCAAATATTACTGATTTATAAGATGTTTTGAACATCCTTGACAGGGATACAAGCAGCCCTGCTGACCTTTAGTGTAAGTTCAAAAACAACAGCTGTAAACCACAGGTAAATTAGAGCATGGCTTATGCCAGTGTGATGACAGTACCTTTGTATAGCCAAATAAAAATAAGAAGCAATAAAACAAAGAGCAACATTTGCTCTTTACTGTTCACTATGAAGTATTATAGTCTTGGAGCAAATTATTCTTGTGTGATAAATAACTGCTGATGGATTTTACTGGGCATTGGACATGGCTTCCAAAAACACTTTATGCACTGAATCCCTTCAAAATCTTTTTTTTTTTTCCAGTGTCTGTGCTAGACACAAGCTTCAATATCCTTTATGCTATATATGAACCTTCTCAGATTGCAAAAAATCCCTTTAATGGCATATGTGGTGCTCACTATCATGAATACATGTATGCTTTTCTATTTCATCTTATTGCCTGAGAAGAAAGGCATTGCATTTATATTACGTGGCAATCTAACTAATGGCTAAATTAGTGGTATTCAGAGGACACCAACTAAAGCTAAATTTGTATTGATGTTTACAGTGTCCATTAGATTTCTGGATGACTAAAGAAACCAATTATTAAGCTGATATAATGAGACCTGATCTCCTTATGTTATTCCACCATCTCAGACTATGCTGAGAGAAGCCATGTCAAGTTATGGAAAAAAAAAATCCATAGAAAATACACCCCCAACTGTATTAAACTCTCAGATAAATAAAACATGACTTGAGCAAACCTATACTGGAAGCTCAACTGCTTTCTCACAGCAGTGTCAGTCTTCATAGTGTGTTCATGGTTTGCTAGTAACTCCATTTTCAAATCTGTTCCTTTGGTTAGCTTTAGCTGGGTTTAAACTTAAAGAAAACTTAAAATAACCCTCAAAGAAAGACTCTTTCTTCTTCACTTTATTAGGAAGGGCCCCAGAGCTGCTGCTTTCTCTCTGTGCCTTTGTCTGCACCAGTGGCAATCTACATCTGTAAGGTTCCATTAGATGTTTGCCACTGTGGCTGTGGGGAGTGAATGCCTCAGACATTTTCTGTGGAGTGTCTTTGTCTGTCCTAAATTGCATCCGTTTGACTTATTTGCTGGTATTCTTATTTGAAGCAGTAGAACAAATGAGGTTCTGGTAATGTACACTGGGGCTGAAAAGGACAGTTTTCAGTGAGGAAGTCTTTTGGGGATTTTCCTATTTAGAGGCATCAGGATTTGTTCCTCTATGGCAGCACTCCTCAGAAATGTAGGATTTCATTCCTCAGTTCCATGGAGCCATTTTGGTCTTTTATGTCAGCTTCAATTTCCCTTTCAGGAAAGTTTTAGTGGTTACAGGATGTCCTATTAAAGGTGATCAGGTGGAGGTTATATGACCTGCCTGTAGATTTTGGAAAGTGTCATGAATTTCTTCCTGGTGGTTTTCTTCTTTTTCTTCCTCTGTCTTCCAGCACATGGATTGCAATTTCCTGGAGCACCTGTGAGGGCCTGGAGGACAGGCATTTAGTATTGGGCAGCCATCCTGGTGCCCATTCACAGGCAGAGATCCTTATGTGAACAGATTCCCATCCCCACCCTGGGCAGGTCTGTGGGAAGACTGGGCCTGTGGAGATCTCTGGCTTTGTGCACCCTATCCATTGTGCTCCTTTGACACAAGGGCTGCTTTGGTTTGTGTAATTTTACAAGCTACTGAAGCAGGACCTATTGATATTTAAAAAATAATTAAAGCAGGCAGAGTATTGAGTATTAAAATGCTGCCTTTATGCAGTATCTACTTTTTATATAACAGCATAAGATTTTCACTCTACTTTTGCTATTATGAATCCATTACATGTAAATGAATGAATACTATTGTTAATAACCATTTACAGCATACAGTGTTAAAGCTCCAAAGGAGCTATTAGAGTTTACTGTATGCTGTGAATATATATGAAGAACAATACACAGACCTCAGCTAAACCATAATGAGTGCATTGACATAACATCAGCTCTGAAAAGAATCAAAGACTCCATAGCATGTGAATGGCAAAACAGAGAAATTCAAGGTCCAGAGTCCTCTTCTTTAAATCACCCAGCTCCAGTGTTGTGTGATGGGTATCATTACTGGTAGCAGTTGTGCAGTGCTGCTGGTAATGGAGTATGCCCTAATTACCTCTTGTAGTGTTTAGTTCACTGCCACCTCTGTTGGTGGTGGGGTGGCCCCCACATTTGGGATATCCTGCATATCAGCATGCAGAGTGTACAGGGACATTCACAGCTTGTCTGGTTTGAAATGTTTTAGGTAGAACAGCCTAGGTTCTGTATACATAGGTGCATTTTTGTCACAAGAGTGTGATGTGTCTCTGTAGCAAAGTTAGAGATTTGGTAACGCTTCCAGTACAGATGCAGATCTTAGTAAGTCCAAGCACGCAACGGGCTTACTTCAACCCACTGCAACAGGAATTCCTTCTGCTTCTAAGACAAATCTGGAGACAATTTCTTCAGAGGTGAGATACCTTTTGACTCTTTGTTGGTTTGTTCCAACACTCTAGTGACAAATTTATGGTACCATCTCATTACCAGCATGCAGGAAACAGCTCATAGGGAGCAACAAGAGCTCACAAATTGCTTCAGTTCTTACATCCATTAGCCTGACCAAGGACTTCCAGTTCCTACTTTTTAAATTATATTTTGTGTTTTAGTTAATTGCTTTTGATTGCAGCATTAATCTGTTCTGGAGGAAATGTACTGAAATTCTTTGTGTTCATTGACCACATTTAGGAATTACTGGAAATGGAAACTTAAATGGCTGTCCAAGTTTGGTGCTAATTTCAATACCCCTGGCTTTTTACATTAATTTTTAAAACTTTTCTCCATGGTGATGTTTTACTGACTTCCCAAAATATGAACCAGATTATTGCTAGCTGGCACAGACTTTCATGATGAAGGTCACTAAGGTCATCCTTTAATTTTAGATTCTTCTGAGCCAGTTGAAGCTTCTGAAAGTTTCCCGAGAGCCAGGAGCGCTATCTAACAAGCAATCCTTGTGAAGTTAGAATTCTTGCTTTTCTGAAATGCAGGTGGAAGGCAAGCAGAAAGCAAAGTTTTGATCTTTGGAATCCAGACACTATTCTCAAAACATAGACAGCTCCAGAGTGTAATGTTGCCTAAAATTTTCTGACTGTCCATGACTGTGTCCTGCAGAACTCAGTCCTGAGCTCCACTGGGTTGGTAAAGACAATGGTGACATTACATTTGAAGTTTTAAGAACTTATTTTCTGTCACATGGAAAAAATGAAATTCTTCCTCTCGTGATGTCAGAACATGAATTAAACTGGTTAAACCAAAGAAAGGACAATAAAATGCCCATATGAATTAAAAAAAAAAAAAAAGAAAGAAAGAAAAAGGAATATCCCTCTGATGTCAGGTATAAAGTTCTTCAGGCCAGAACATGAATGAAATGGAGGAGCCCTGCAGCAAAGCTACTTTTCTGTTTGAGCATTAGTTGAAATAAAGGGTAACAAATGTGCAGACAGAGACTATTGGCCATTTATTTTTAATCAATAAAACCTCTAAATAGTAAATTCATGGTAAGTCTGCTCTGTGCATTTTTCCTCAGCTATATTGAGGGCAATTACTTAAAACTTCTCCTCTCTGTGGTGTATATTTCTGGTGGAGCAGGGTGTGCTCAGCCTTCCATGAAGAGTTTATGAAGTGAGCCTTTCTGAAACACTCAGAGCCATGGAGGGCACTGATAGAGACCAGCAGCATCACCAGCCTTGTGCTGTGCTGGGACCCATAGAGTTCTAACAATAGCCTGCCTGACCACCTCAAAAAATTAACACCCTAAAACTCATACCCTCTCTTCACAGTTCATCTCTAGTCCAAAAGTAGTTGTGTGTCATTTTGGTATCTGTTTTCTAAGCACGTCTCCTTTAATTAGGTCCTGTGCTCTTCTCAGATTTGTTTCTTTGCCAATATTAAACAGTTTTCTGTATAGCGAGCAGATTCCAAGGCAGATGTCCAATCTTTTTGGATTTTGCTCACTGATTGTAATAAATTTATTGCTTCTTCCATGCAAACATAGAGCAAAATTCTTTTGTTGAACAACAGACCTACACTGAGTATCTGTAAAACCACATCAACACAGCAGGAGCTCGGAAGCATTAGTGGTAATAACTTCTGCTGTGGCATTCTCATGTATTTTACTTAAGGTTTCTGGGTTTTTTCTCTCTTCCATTTCTCTGGCCAAGAATTTGGCTCAAGCTTCAACTTTGTGTCATATGCACTCCATTCAAAAATGTTCAAGGAAACTTGCTCAGGCAACTCCTCCAAAAACTCAATACCCAAGCTACTCATAGTTTAGAGTGTAAATGAAGTATATATCAATAAAAATTTAGAACTATGAAAGGGCAGACTTAATTAGATTAAATCTGGCTTATTGGAGGGTAGTCTTTCAACAGATTTACTGTTAGATAGACACGGAACCAGATTTTGTTTGTTTCAGATACCGAAAAATTCAGACATGCTCAGGGAAAGACCAGAATGAAGTTAGGTGGGAAGGATCAGGCTCTTGACTGTAATTCTGCTCTCTTTAAGAACTTCAAAAAGGAATAAGCAGAGAATAAGTGCCTGATTCTATTTGAAGTTGGTGTCATCTGAAGAGCTGAGTTCCCAGAGGTGAAGGCTGCACATTTGTACCTCGAAGGAGTCTCTGCAGACCCCTGAGCCAATGCTGTACCTGTCAGCTCTCTCTATTGTACCTGGTTTTTACATATTATAAGGTCACATTCTGTGTTCTTTATAAAAGACACATGAAAGAAAAATCCTGAACTATTATTGGAGGAATCTATTTTTCTAAATAGATAGAAACATTGTGAAAATTGGCTTCAATTTATGCCTTAGTTATGCATCATAAGTCCTTTCTTCTGCATCATGAATCTATACTGAGTGTGTAAGACCTACTGGCCATACATGGGGTCATTACCAGTGTATGTGAAATGGTTTGACTGGCTTTGTTTCCAGGCTGAAGGGGCTTTGGAGCACCATTCCCAGGGCCACCACTCTCCTTCACACTGACCACGCTCAAAGGGTCCATTGTGCAAACCCACAAATTCAAGGAGCCTGCCTGAATGGGTAAAGTTACACATGGGGAGAGTGTTCAGGGCCCTACTGAGCCCAACCAGGTTGGTGTGCTGTCAGGCAATTTACTCCCCAAAAGAAAGAAAATTGAAATGTGTCATTTAGGCCATTCTGTGCATTGTTTGTACTCTCTGGAAAGGAGAACAAAGTACATGTTCTTAACAGCTAACAGGAAGAGTATTTGTTTGTTTTCTCTTTGTCCCTGTTAAGGCACTCTCAGCATGCCAGAGCTGAGAACCTTTAATTTATCACCTTCCTGTGCTTGGGGTTTTATTGCACTCATTGCTTAAGCTAATGCAGGTGGTCATGCCCTGCTTTGCAGCTGCTTTTGCTATTCCTGATGCTTGCAGTTCAGGTTTTTTTTGCTCTGCTCCTGTTTCTTAGACATAGAAATTGATGCTTCAGTTTATTCCATTTACATTAATCAGTCTTTTATCATTTTATTGCCACTTCTCTGCTGTGACTCTAAAGGAAGAACAATGCTTATTCCCTCTGCCCAGCAAGGTTTAACACTGATTCTCTCTGCTACAATTGTTCTTTGTTTCTTTATAATGCAGCTTCATCTATTGTTTACAGTGTATTTATGAGCAGCAGAGACTTGATGCCTTTTAGAAGGAAATCTTTCCTTCATCCTTTCTAAAAGTCTCCTTGTGTTTTTGTAAAGCACTGAGTATCCTGGTGGTGTTCAAAAAAGGGTCATGATTATGAGCACAACAGAGAGGAAGAAAATGGTCAGTCTGAAAATGGTTCCCCTTACTCAGCAAATCCCCTCCCTCTGGGTTCTGAGCTGTTGGATGGTAGTGACACAGAAAGCTTCTGGTAATCTTTATTGCACCTGTTCACACTGCAAAGTCAATATAACTCTGGGGGCTTAAGTTGGATTGCACTTTGATCACACATGTTGGTATCTATAGCTCCCATCTGGAAATGAACTGCTGCATGTAGAGTACATTATTAATTATCAATTAAGTAATCTAGGGGCTCGTTTCTATTTTCAGGCATTATTTAGGTACCTCAGGAACCAAAATCTCTTGGCATTTTCACAGCAGTGAGATTTTACAGAGATTGTTTTGAAGGTAGTGGTTGCAGTCATGTGGTGAAAGCATTTTGTTTACAAATACCTCACACAGGGTTGGGGCTGGGTACCCCCACAATAGAAATTGTGTAGTGGTCATTAACAGGAAGGACTATGGTTATATTTATGTTAAATTATACTGAAGAAAGTAATACCAAATTCCAGCCATTCCCATGCAAATAGATGAAGGGTGAAATTAAAATTTTGCTGAAAATAATCTGCTAATATGGAAATTAGGGTCATTAAATGAAAGGGAGTATGAAGAAACAAAACAATCAACTTGATAATAATTTTTTTAATACTAAAAGTTACAGCTTGAACACTCAAAGGGCTTTTCAGACATGGAATGTGAAGTGCTTGCATTTTCATGAGGCCAACTTTAAAATAATGTCCTTCCTGATTAGCACAGTGAGCATCATTGCATTTAATTGTGTAATGACCTCTGCTTAGTGAATGTTATAAACTAGAGAGAAATTTGAAAAGAGGTACAATAGCAAGCCACAGTAATCATGTTTCTATTGGTATTGCCAATTGGAGATCATGAATGATAAACATTAAACCACAACATGTAAACAGTTTTTTCCCTGCAGAATTTGGGCTCAGACTGATCACTTGTCTCTCCTAATATGATTTGTCCTGGCTATTGAAAACAAGGACTCCTCCCTCCCCCGATATCTCTTCTAATGTAATTAGCATCTAGTCAATAATGTTCAGCATTTCATTTTACCGCTTTAATTAACAAATTCAATTTGTTCAAACCGCTGTGAAAACAAATTAAAAGCCCAGTGAATAAAAAACCTTAGTGCCAGAGATGTGTCTAAGGTGTTCACCAACACTTCCTCTGCTAAAAGATCATCTTCTGTGGTTTCTTTCCCCCCGTGAGTATGATGGGGATTTTCAAAACTTGGTCTGATTTTTTTTCCACTGGAGCAAGTTCACATTCATCGTGTCAGGGTTTATCTGGATTTTTAATTCTGACATAGATGGTTTCACACCAAATGCCAAGTCCGAGGCACACAGCAAGGCTGTCTGGTCACGGTGCAGACACTGTAAATGTTGAACATTTAAGCATTTCCAAAGGTTCATCATCTTGGCTGTTGCTGCACTTGTCCCAGTCTGCACCAGCAAGTACAAGACAGATTTTTGGTGCAAATGCAGCAGAGTCTGCACAGCCACAGCTGCCTCCACAGCAGCCTGTGTGTGGCCAGGACAGAGCTGCTGCTTTCTGCTTCAGCTTTGAGGAAGTGGAGTCTCCTGAGGCTGAAGCACTGGCTACCCATGTTGGTCTCAGCCTCTCCCGTCACCACCTGGGAAGCCACCAAGGCTGTGACAGCCCCTCTGTCCCATATTATTGTGCTTCCCTTTTATTTTTTTCCCCCAGTTTCTTTCGTAGATGACAGCACTTATTGTACAAACACTGTCAGAGCTCTGGAAAGGTTGAAACAATACAGATTGAGTTTAATAACTACTGTAAATGTCCTGCAAACTTGGTCAACAGACCAGCGTGTATTTATATGCACAATAAACACAAACACAGGCAACCCCCATACGGCTGTTTGGAGGTCAGCCTTCCCTTCCCAAAGAAGGTCACTGGCAACTGTGGGCTTTCTGCCAACATGCAGCATTTAGCTTTGCAATATTCATGCAATGGCTTTTTAATATTTACAGCTTTAAATTTGACACAGCTCTCCTTACGTATTTTGATTGCTTTGGCTTTTTCCAAGACCTTCCCGAGGTGGCTGTTTGAGAAACACATTTAAGAGAGTAAATGTTAGCTACTGAGTAGTGCTGGGGTTGGAAATTGAGGCTGCTGAGATAAGTGTCGGACCTCCACCTGACAGAGGGGCTCAGGAAAATTTGTTGGTTTGGATTTATTTTGCAGATCAACATGGAAGCAGCGGACAGTGCACCCAGGCTCCCTGTGGCACTGCTTGGCATGGCAGCTGTGCTCTGTAACACAACATGAAGTTTAGGCTGTGAGTTTTCCCTCAGCTGTGGATCTAGTTTGAGTGTCTCCTTAATTTACCCCTGTATAACCTGTCTAACTGCAATAGCATAGAATCAAAGTCACAGAGAGGTTTGGATTGGAAGGGATCTTAGAGATCACCTCGTCCCACACTCTGCCATGGGCAGGGACACCTTCCACTAGAGCAGTTTCCTCAAAGCCCTGTCCAGCCTGGTCTTGGACACATCCAGGGATGCAGCATCCCCAGCTTCACTGGACAACCCATTCCTGTGCCTAAACCACCAAAAATCCATGTAGCAATCAGATGTCTTTGAGAGATTTAGTGAAAATTGGCTAGTGGGTGCAGTTATGGTAGAGAAAACTTACAGATTAATAGGGACTTTTACACAAACTTAATTCTTCAGGAAGCCAGGCTGAAAAAGACCTCCAATTTTTTGTGTTTCTCTTTGCAGTGTCCTGTAGATGATGTGTTATTTCTTAGTTTGGGAATGTTAGCATTTACTACTCCATCGAGCTCATCTCCACTTTTATGTGCTCTGAAGTTCATTACTCTGCAATTGACCATCATATTTGAAATTTTTTTAATAAGATCACTCCTAAAATTGATCTACTATTAGCTAGAACTTTACATGCTCATTGCTGTACAAGAAAAATGGTAGTATTTGCTGCAAGCTGAAGTTTGGAAGAAGTGAACCACTGAAACCTGATACCTTGTGATGAGCAAGAACATGAAGTGAAAAGCATGATCACGTATTAATGTATAGCAAATGGATGCAAGAGCTTTCTGAGATCTTCAGATGGGGGTGTTTAGAAAATAGATATTCATATTGTCCACTCTAATTTGTCCTCGGTGGAGTCGCCAATCCCTATCTTTCATTTAAAATTGCCATTATAATATTTACCGACACATACTGGTGGTGTTGCCTGAGCAAATCTGTGTCGAGTGATTGCCTCTCTGCTCAGTTATGTATAGCTCACGCCTTTCTGTCTCTCTCAGTTTCCTTTATTTTCTCTTCTCTTTTTTTTCCAAATGTAACCTCATGCCAAATGGTATAAATTATCCAACCATCTGTCCCCCTTCTTCAAAACCCTGAGGGAAAATAGATCTGAAGTGTAGCTCATTTTCACCAAAAATGCCAGTTGTAATAGATCCTGACTTTTGTGTCCACTCATCTTGTAACTGGTGGGAAATCCCATAGCCTTGAAATTTTTGTTAGCTATGTCAGACCCTTTAATTAGCAGGTGGCCAGTATTGCCCCAGCTCAGCAATGGCAGCAGCTCCTGGACCTCCTGGCTTTAATCTCACCTGTGACCAGTAGAGGAGCTCCCCCTGCCTGTTACTTCTACAGCATTTTTAAGTGGATGAACCATTCACATTTTCCAGATATTTTCTTTGAGGTTTAAATAATTTCATGTAGTTATATCTCTGCCCCCCCCTTAATTTTCTGTCTTGTAAAATAATAATAAGGAAGCTGATTTTGCTTCTTGAGTCAATTTGCAAACCAAGCAGCCTTTACGTTATTTCCCTGTCTGCTGAGTTTCTGTGCCATGTTTCGCTGTCTCGTGTTCAGCTTTCCCCTGCTCTGTCTTTCTGACTTGTCAGCTGAAGCTGAAATGCTAATTGAAATCGAATGGGCCTGTCAACTGTGCTGCTCTCCCCTGGTGTGCTGAGCTGGCCTGTTCACTAACTGGGAGGATCCAAAGCCCAGGCAAGATGCTCTTCCCATGGCATCACATCGTGCAATGAGCCAAACTTGTGGTCCTGAGTAAACTTCCTGTACTGGAGGCATCCTCCAAAGCCATGTGTATAAACCAATCTTCCACTTAACTGCTTCCAAAATGAGTGTGAGTGAAGACAGCTCACCTTGGGACAGTTCTGAAATTCTGTAAATGTCTTCTTTTTAGCCTGAGTAATTGTTAAATGGGGAACTCATCAGCTATGCTTCCACCTTGCTCTCTAATATATTGCCTCGTCTTCTGATTGAAGAGATAAAGAGAATAAGATCTGAGATTAGGGGAGCTTCACATGTAGAGATCCTTCAAAGATACCCAGCCCTGGTGGCACAATGATTTATATATTATCACTAGAGCTCTGCAGCTGAGGTGAACTGAACTACGTTGTCTTCCATGCCTCATACATAAAAACCTTTTATCTTTCAAAGAGATCCATACGACTCTTACACCAGTCTTCAAAATCTATACAAGGTGTAAAAGAGCCCATGTTACATTGGATAACTTGAAGGAAGAGGTAAAGCACATAATTTATTTCTCCTCATTAATAATGGCCCTCATATTAGGTGAGAGCTTTATAACTGGGACTGTAGCCAATATTTCCTCACCATTGTCTTAATTTTATATAGCGCTACATGAATAACACACCATCAACAGTAAACTCCCAGAATTTGCTGTGGTCAGTAACATCTGTCCTGGCTGAACAATAATAAACTACGTAATTCTGGCCCACCTCCAGGATATGCATCTCAAAACCAGTTTTCCTCAGTTTGAACCTCACCTATTCACATTGCTGTGCCAATGCATTTATGCCTTCAGTCATCCAGTGAAGTATTATTGCAGTTGTGCAGGAGAACACGGACATTTTTTGACTTTCACTTCTGTTAAGCTAGCACTGTGAAAGGTGCCCAGGCATAATAAACACAAGTATATAAGCAAGCACAGAGAAATTCATATGTGTTTTGGTATGTGAACCTCTGGTATCCTTTGAAAATATTTTCTTTGATTCTGTAGAAAGTAGGTTAGCTGGAACTGTTTACCGTGCTACAGAAAGAATTTCCAGATAGCAATTTTTGGTAAAACAAATTTTTATTCTTTGAGCTTATCTCAGTGTGACAGCTCTTCCATTTCAGACAGATTAAGATCTTTTCCAAAGTACTTTGGATTGGTGGCTATCCAAGCATATGTCATTAGGCAAAAATGAAGGCTAGATATTGAAAGACATGTTTTAGCACTCAGGTGTTTGATTTGTCTTTTCTAAAGGCACTGGTTTCTGAAATAAATTTTATGTTTTAGCTAAGCACACATAGATATTCTTTTAGCAGAACTGTTTAACCCTGGTATCACACAGATCCATTTACCATGTCCCCTAGACCCAACATAATCCCACCTCTTCCCCTTTCCACAAGATGTGCTCCAGAAGATCCTCTGGGTGGAAGAAAACAAACTATGGCTTGTCTTGAGTTTTATGTTCATGTTGGCTATCAGGTATTGTTGCCAAATAAAAGGTCTGGAAAATGTAAACCTTGATGTCAGAGGGATACTATGTTGGATCATTGCCTTTGCTCGCCTCCAGACTTCAGGAGGAAATTACCAATTATTGAGACTTCAGTTCTTTCAAATGTCACTGACCATCAGGTTCAAAAGCAATTTCATAGGATCTGGATTATACCAACAGATGAACTGATAATTCTGCCTTGCTTCCACAGAAGGCCAGCATTTCCTGCAAAGACTGTATTTAATGCTTGCTCCAAGTGTTAATCTAGCAAGATGTGTAGAATCTCTTTGTCTTTAGGTTAATATCTTTAGGTAAAACAAAGATAATGGTACACCTCAAAGGTGAATTGTCAAGATTAATCCATTAATTTTTATAAAGTTACTTTCAGCTTCTGAGATAGAGGGCTCTAAAACAATGCAGAGTATTATTCATACTATTATTATTTCATGAGTCATAACAAGACATTTCTTACTCTTCATAAGAATTCCAATAAGATCGTTCTTTATTGAACTGAGATGATGTTTTAAATTCTCCTATTTCCTCAGAAACAAACTACAGTTGCTGGAGTTGTCAGTACATTTTTAAGAAAATGGCTCAATATCCAATTCCTTTTTTGTTCTTAACTGTGTTGATTTATAACCCTAATCTGACAGACGCCCAAAGATTGATACCTTCCAATTACCTGTGGTTTGTAATGTCAGCTTAATAACCTTGCAATTTCTACAAGCTCAGGTTGATAACCACTGTGCTGAAGCTGGATAATTTGTTGATTTTTTGGTCTTCCAGCTTTGGAGAGATCCATAATAATGAATTTTTAAAAAAATTTTAAAAAAAGGAAAAAGAGAGAGAGAGAGCTGATTACATCTAATTGATGTTTTATGAAGGTATCTGTTGTAATAAGTTCAACCTGGGTAGAAAACAACACAAGTGTGTTAAATACATTAAAAAGTACAGATACGGAGTTCCACGCGCAGGATGATCATTCCAAATCAAATGCATTAGCATAAATGCAGAAATCTTAGCTTGCTGCTTGCCTAACCAGTGCCAGATTGGAGTGACTTGTAGCTATCACTCAGAGGCAGAGGAAGGTGTTAAGAACATGTTTAAATGAGAAGATGATGGCAGCTCTACAAATTTTGACAGTCAGTTTATCTGAGGCACAAGTTCCTTGCTCTTTGTTCTTCACCAGTTCCCGAGGGGCTTGATTTTGAGAAGTGCTGAGCACTTGCAGCTTCTATTGACTTCAAGTGGAGTTTTAAGTGTTCTGCACTTGTGAAAATCATGCCCAACTGGATTAACACAAAGAGGTTTTTCTTTCAACATCGGCCAGAAATCTCTTTTCTTCCTACCTGACGTTTTCAGCAAAACACAATTACCATTTCCTAGCAGGCAAAACTGTGTTATTTTATTATTTATTTCAGTTCCTCAGTGTCTTAGTGAATATGTGTTAGACTTTATTATGCATTTGTACCGTTTTGTACAGAGTCAAAGAAATAAGAGATGGAAAAGACCTGCTAGGTCAGCTACTCCATGTCTGCAGTAGTACAGCATTGTTCTTTTCAGTAAGTTTCCTTGTGTTTTGTCCTTTCTAAATACAGGACACATCTTTGGGGTTTTTTTTACAGTGATAAAGGCTGCACAAGGGTTTATTTTTGCTTCAAAAATAATACCTATATTTGTAAAGAAAACAGAGTATTTTTAATCGTCTCTGCAAATTGAGAAAGGTATTTATTTTCATTTGACAGGCAGAGACAGTTGCTGTCATTATAAATAGGGGTGTAAATGCAGGATGCCTTGCAGGTTATATTTTGATTAAAAAACCCCCAAACTCATGACTGCATAACAAGGGAGATCTTTGTCTTTCTTAATTTCTGCTCTTTTACTGTTTCATGGCCTCTGTCTGTCATGATTTCTGGATGTTTCTCCACTTTGGCTTGTGACCAGGGAGGCAAAATGCCCCAAGGAATACATTCAACAGTGTGTTTTAGTTCTACATTCAAATATATATCTTTGGCCACCCTCTTCCAGTGAAATCATTGCAATAGACATAATGGGCCATAATTCTGCCATTAAATCCAGCCTGATGATAGGAAGAAGTGTAGTCATTCCAGTAATAAAACTGACTGCCCAGTACAATATGGGCTTTCTCCCTCCCCATCTGCATTAAATATAATTATTGGGAGAACAATCTCTGGACGCATTTCAATAAAATACTTTCTCATAGTACTGTTTTCTAGGGCAAAATAATTTGTTGTCTGTGCTAAATGCCCTTATGAGAAAAGCTGTCATGGGAAATTTTTATTTAGAGGATGAATCTCTTTAAAGTTTTCTGACATAAAGATAATATTCACGTTCTTTAAATTTTCATTGTTATATCTATTAAGATATAGTACCTGAAGATTTCTGCTTTTATTATTATTATTATTATTATTATCAAAATGACTGACTAAATCTGAAGGAGGAAGATAACCTTTAATTTATACTCCTTTTCAAGAAGAGGTCTTTTTATAGTTACATTCAGGTCATTTTTTTTTCCTGTGGATCATCTATACTATTAAATGGGGTTTTATTCCAATTCAGGAGACACTTCATCTTTAAACCTGTACTTACATTAACTTTTGTACATGGTTGCCCAGGCAACAATGTAATTGCATGAAACAATGGCATTCTCCTATGTACCATTTATGGCAAGTTTGCATTTGAAAAAACTTCTTGTCTTATCATCAAAGCAGAATTTGTAACCTTCTGACAGCTAAAGGAATGTTCAGGGGCCTTGATTCATATTAATTTTCCCTTGTAATTTTAATGGGTACCATCACCTTTCATTTTCAGGGTGTTTCTTTCCCC
>VXBQ01028278.1:1112191-1226015 GCA_013400175.1 Phainopepla nitens | reverse complement strand
CCCCCCCATGATAGTCAGTGTTTTAAATGAAAATTCTAGAGCAAGCAAAAGAGACTTGTTAAAAAATAGCTCCCAGAAAAGGCTGCAAGTACCATTCTTTTAGCTTGTAGGCTGTGAAATTGCCACTGTTTAATTGATCTTCTATAAGCTTATCTTTCCAGTGAGATGTACCATTATTGTGCATTAATCAGTGCCTCCAGACATTATCACTGAGGTAACCAAGAGCTAATCAAGCAAGAATGGAGCTGGCAGACGCCAGGATGTCACGGGTGCCTTGCTGTGCACGAAGTCTGTCAGAGTTGCAGCTTCCAGAGGAACCTGTTTTCACAGAGCTGCAGACTTTGTGTAACCTTGTCATTGCAATGGAAGAAGGGGCAAAGCATCCTGAATATCAAATAGTTGGGCCATGCAGGGAGCCAGAGCTCCTGGAATCCTCTGGATGGCAAAAAACAAAGTTACTCTCCACTAATAACAGCAACAACAACAACAACGATGCTATTTAAGAATAAACAAAATGTTGACGAGTTGATTAGTTTTAAAATTGTTTCCTAGGGACAAGAATCAAGCCAAGCAGATTTATGGTGGAAAAATATTCAAAATATATTAATCAGTCATTGCAAAGTGCCACTAGAAATTGCATTCCTGCTTTTTAATTGATTTTATTTTATACTTGCTCATCCAGAAAAAAAGACCCAAAACAACCACAAGCCACTGAATTTTCCTGATTGTAATTCCTGACAGCTAAATACCATATTATCAAAATAACAGAACAGAAAAACAATGTAGAAGTGCACCAGATTCATTTAATCACTTTAACTGAAACTATGCTTATTCTTGCTGAAATATCTGTACGATGCTTTTTTGTCAGTTGACAAAATCCGCGATTTGGGATAGAATGGAGCCTAAATTGCGTAGGGAGGCAGCTGAATCTTTGTGGCATAGGTTCTTTCATGTGAGACAAGTTCCAGCTGATGGCATGTCAGTGCTGCGTCTTTCTTGCTGGCACATCGATGCCTCTGTGGCATCCTTCAAAAATTTCCTCCTTCCTTCTTGCTGGAGGTAGCAGGGAAGCCACTCCAGAGTTCCACTGGCACTGCTGACATTAATTTGTAGGATTTACTCCAAAGATATCGAAGGACTTGGGACCAACAAGTGCACCATGATTGTATCCCTTCCTAGGTTCACTAGAAACCAGAAAAGAGAGTGAGAAGAAGGCTTTTCCCTCAAACAGAGGGTAAAAACCAGAGCCTGTGGTTGATTACCCAGAACTTCCAAGCTTGGTGTTTCTGATCCCCTTTTCTGCAGCCTGAAGCAGCAGCCAGGTTTTCTCCCCACACATTTGTAACTCATTGATTTTCATGCAACTTCCAGTTGCATTGGAGGAGGAGAACTATTTTTGGCAGACATAGCAAACAAAGTCACTGCCATATAGTTTGACTCCTGCAGCTTTTTTCCTTCAGATTTTGATAAGTCACTATATTTTGCATGCTCTATTTTCTTCCCAGTTCCCAAGAAATCGTAAGTTAAAGAAATACAGTGTGAAAGCATTAAAAAGCAGATTTTGCATAGTTTTCACTTTGTAATTCCACTGACTTCTGTTGATGTGTTCCAAATATAAACAGGTAACAGATCAAAATTTGCCCACTGAATACATGTACAGTGAATGTAAAACACTGAACCAAATTGCCTGCTGGCGTACATCCATTGGTAAAAAGGAGTTTTGCCAGAAGGTAGTTTGGCTCATTATAGCTAGTAATTTGAGTATTAATAAGTGGAAAAATATTACTAATCGTTGCTAAGCTTTATTGATGGCATTCTCAAAACTCTATTACTTCCCTAAGGTGAACCTGTCAGTGCTGCCTTCCTCCTCTCTTGGATTTCAGTGAGGATTGTACATTTTATATGGTTTGCAAGGCCAAGGTCATTAATGAAGATGTTTTCTGTTGGGTGGGAGGACAGGATTGGTTTTGTTTAATTAAAAAACCCCATGAAATAAAAATACTGCAGAGGGATAAATGTTTCCCTTTCTGAATATAAACATCTTGGCATCACCTCACTGTTTATTTTCAAAAACTGCCTAAGTTTTGCTTCCATATTTATCTAACAGCAGGGGATCATTATCCTGTGACAAAGTTCTATTCCACTGACATTATCTCTTAATTAGAATACATCCTTTTCTAGTTCTACGTAGTCAGCCTGTAGTTCCCACAAGTCCCATAAAGCAACGTACACTTTTGGAGACAGAGGGAAGAGGGGAGGTCTCACAGACCATTAAGAGCTGTTTAATAAGCAGCCTGGTGTGGAGAAGGCTGCTTTTATTCTACATGGGCAGAACTATGCAGAAGTGCTGATGAGGGCCAGTCTGTGCCCGCCTTTACATCATACCAAGTGACTTGGAATGATGTGCCAGGCCAGGAAGGAGGGCACTGCTACAGAGGAGGAAATAAATTGCTTGTCCTCCTTAGGAGACAAGGAGAGGAATGGGCTCAGGGCTGTAATCACGCTGCTCTTGGAAGGCTGTGGTGCTGATGGAGGTAAAGAGTAGTGCTGCAAGGTGCTCTGCAGTGCATCAGGAACGTGCTCCAGGATTGTGGTCGTGAATGGCATCACTCCTGCTGCCAGGGAAGGTCACTCTGCTGTCCCACGACTCCTTTTAGAGAGATGAAGGCCCCTGCAGCTCCTAAAGGCATCTTTCCCTTCTCTCAGGAAGCATGAGCAGCATTATTCTCTGAGGCCCTTCACAACAGCAGACAAGCAACCTGACACCAGAACTATGTGTTTGGGTGTGTAAAATGAAAAAAATATAATGAAAATATTAATGTAGAGATATTAGGGCCCTTGCTCCTGCATCGTGACTTGTAGTAATCTAGTGCATTTTCTTACAGCATCACTGAAAACATTTTCATGTTTGAGCAGAAAGCACTGAGTGAGCATACTAAAGCAGAAATCGCAAATAGAAATTCACAGCTCTATTTCCATGTCCTCTGTTTCAGTGGGCAGAGATGTGAGTAGTCCTTCCTGCTGATGTGTGGACACACTGCATCTCCTGAACTAATTAGCATCTCATATCTTGGGTGTGTCTGCATGAGTGAGAGCTGCAAAGCTTGGCAAAGGTGATGGAACACTCAGCAGCTGCTACATTGTGTCTCTACATAGTGTATTGCAACAAAAATCACAGCAAACAGACAAAAATCTACAAAAACCAATGCTTATCCACAGAGTGGCAAGAATAGTGCCTGCTACTGGAGTAGTACTATGAAAAAAACCCACTGTGAAACTGTTAAGACACCAGGTGTAACAGAGACCAAAAATATAGAAACATTCCCCCAAGATCAGCTCCTTGAATGCTTATAAAGAAAAGCTAGAGTTCTAATTGCCTAACAAGTTTCCCATAATATTAAAGCATATGCTTCAGCATGAAATTATTTCATTTTGGCGATTGAGAGGAGACCAAAGGGAGTAACCTTACAGCTGTGTGCAGCAAGGCTGTGGGGCTTTTTCCCATTTTCTTCCAAAATACAAGCTATTAGACATTGTTAAGGAAAGAACAATGGGGAAGATCGGTCTATGAGATTCATTAATTGTAGCAATTCCTAAGCTGGCATGATTTTTTGAAATGGTTTCCTGATAATGTTTTGCTATGAAGTAGCTCAGGAGGATAAAGGAAATTTCCCTTAAGAGTCCCTAGTCTGTAAATTAGCCCATGTACAATTTCACTTAATGTTTTAAAGTGATTTTCCCAGTTCTGCTTTTCACATTATTGTCATCTTCACTTAGACCCTGTAAACTTGCTCAGATGTTCAAACTCCTTCTCTGTCCAGAGGTGCAAAAAAGAAAAACCACAAAATATACAAAAGCAAACTCTCCACAAGTTTATTATATCCAGGACGTGGCATCTAATTGAAAAGTTTGCTAAATTTATTTAATGATGTGGTGCTACTGAGTGCTGTTATAACTTCATTGCATTGAATTTTGCAATATGATACTCCATTGTCAAATATTTCTTTTAACCTCATTAAGTCTATGATTCATGATAATATTGAATCATTTAGACAAGTTCCTGAAGCAGTGTTTTATTATTATTTGTTAATTTATGAAGCATAGTTTCACTGCAGCATCATACTTTATACCAATAAAGGACAGAATATTAAACAACGAAATGCATCGGATACTTAGGGATAAGTCAGTTTATAGGAGACAGCATGTGTGAGGAGACAAAGGAGATGGATCACATGCCATTCAGGAACATCTGACAGTTTTCCTAAATGGAGTCTCTCCTCTTACATGGGCTCACATTCCTTTCAGCTCTTTGTCAGTGTGTTGCTAGGTATTCAATGTGAGGGTTTGCATTTCTTGCAAAATCTTTTGATTCTGCAAACTTCAAGGAATCTCCAGCCATCATGGCTCTTTTCTGTTGCTTATAGAACCATAGAATAATGGAATGGTCTGGGTAGGAAAAGCCCTTAAAGCTCAGCTGGTCCCAAGCCCCCTTCCACAGGCAGGGGTGCCACTCACTGGATCAGGTTCTTAGGGTCTGATCCAGCCTGAACTCAACTTGTGCTCACCAGAGGATCTCTGCTGGACCACCCAAATTAACCCAGGTGTGGATGTGGCCAGGGCATTTCTCAGTTTGCAGGATCGGGACACAGCAGTGCAGGGTGGGCCTGGACCCAGTTTGGGGTGAAAATGTTGGATGGGGAGAGAAAGAACAGTGAGATTTGTGGCAGAGGAATGCGCTGCTCCTCCTCTGGTGCGACTGACATGACTGGGAAAGGCAAAGGCCCTCCAGGTTGCTGCTGGAGACACTCTTGGGGAGCCTAAAGCTCCTCTGCCAATTCTTTACTTTGTGGATGAAGAAACAATTTGGAGTGCAAAACTGTTCAGTTAAAGCTTGGTGCCTTTCCTGTGATTCCTGATGAAAAGTATGAATTTCCTGACTGCAAATAGAGAGGAAGCCACTTGTCCTCCTCTGCATGTGTCTTTCTCTATTTTCTCACTGAATTTACATCAAGATATATTTTTGAAGAAACATGATTACAGAACAATGTGCAATTTGGTCAATTTTTTTTTAATAATAATTAAAAAAAGTACAAATGGAAGGAACCAGCTGATTTGAACCTAAACACCTCAGTGTAATAGAAATCTTCATACTAAATTCACAAATTGAAAATATTTATTCAAATAATACATAAAATAGCACAAAAATCATTCTCACACATAGAAACTTAATGGACCTTCCAAGAAAAGAGCTGTACTAGTTTTGATCTTGTGTGATGCATTTTGCTTTTATTTAAGGGAGGGAAATCTAAGTTTCTGAGCAAGTATCGAGGTCTGTGACTGTGTATTCATCACACAATGCCAAGCAGCAAAGTGCTTACAAAAAGTACTGCACTGAACACAGTGATATTTGTCTCCTTTTGAACACTGGCTGCTCCTAAATTTTTCCAATTCCATTTGTTATGAAAGAGAAGTATTAAAAGCCCAGATTTTTTTTTTTTCTGTTTTCAAGTTCCCCATTAATGGTCATTATTTTCCTGCTTTTGTCCTTTTTTTTTCCCCCTTGCAATTTTGCTGTGAGTGATTCTCTCTGTCATCTTGCCGTAAATTGATTAATACTGCCCACTGATGCAGTGCACCACATGGCTAATATATCAGTTAAATGGAAACAGCAAACACCACCTGCTCCTTCAGGCAAATGGCACTTTGGAAAATGGAATGTGTAATCAATAGAATTAAACCTTAAGCAAAGCACTGCAAACAAATCCAGGGGCAAGGTCTTCGTAACTCTGTGGTATGAAACCTTTCTCTTTTTTCTTTTCTTTTTTTTTTTTTTTATAATTATCTCTTTGGCTTTCTTTCAGTTTATCAGTTATTCTCCATGTGACATACCGTATTATCACTATTACTATTGTCATGCAGTTTGATACTGCTTGGATCAAAGGTGATTTTTCTTATGTGAGAAGTTTTAGATGGGTCTGCTTCCCATTGTATGTTGGAGATACACAGAACTTATTCTTTTCAGTGGCAGTGATAGGTAATGGGATAAAGCCTTCCCATTGATGGTGAGATAAATACTGCTTGAATTTAACTTTCAAATCTGCTAGAGGCTGCTTAGCATTAAGGCATTTTCCTCGTTGTGAGCACTTTAAAGATTAAGGATTTGAAGAGCAGATACAAAAGACACACAGAAGCTTTCAGCTGATGTTAGAAAGATCTTCCCCTAATAAATATTTTTTAGAAACAGCAGCACTGCTTAGCTTTACTTCCCCAATGGAAGAGTGAAATTTTAAGATGGGTTTTTGCAGGGAAGGGCAATAAATACAGAGGACGAAATAAGAACTTGTGCAATTTGCACACAAGGAGAGAAAAGGATAATCTGTGCCTGAGATCATTTGAACGTAACATTCCGCTCCTTTGGGAAAGCGAATCATCACCTGGGAGACTTTATGCTGCCTAAAAGTGTCTAATAACTGTTTTAGTTCAGCAAAGAAATAAGGAAAACGAACTCTGCCCTTATGGCTAGCCTCCCACAGATCAGAGAAGGCTCCCAGCACACCTTCCACATCCAAGTAGTGCCAATGGCTGCAGACACTTCATAAATCTGTAGATGAAAGCTCACGCAAAGCCCCTCTCATACCATATTCCATACCTGTGAATCGCTACCCTTGACGGAGCTGTGTGTGTTTAGAGACGCGTTTTGTCTCAGATAAAGCCTGTCAAAAACGCGAATCAGGCCAATCATTAGCACACACCCCGCCTGACAAACACGGAGCCAGCTCCAGTCGCATGAAAATAGCCCAGGTCTATCTCTCGCCTGCTTCTAACAACTCACAGCAGACTCCATTCTCTGTTTGTGGTGCAGCAGTAATTACGTTCTCGCTGGCAGCGTGTCGGGTTTGGTTGCCAGGGCCCAAGCACCGTGTAGCAAGTGTTTTGGTAATGAATAAAGACGGCAATCAGCAGCAACCTGAGAGCTCGCTGAATGAGACAATCTGGCGGGCACGGAGGGGGTCCTGCTGGCTTGCTCAGATGGGCAGCAGGCAGGGATGAGATAATTGATAGGAAAGGGTAATGAAAGGAAAGGAAGTGGGGGGCGGGGGGAGAGGAGAGAGCAGATTTAGAAAATAGACAAAGACTTTGACCTTAAAGCTAATAGGCTACTTAGGATATTATTTTATAAAGACCAGGATAAAATGAGCTGGCAGCTGAATGTCAGCATAAAATAATCCTTTGTGTGTGTGAGTGTGTGTGCGTGTGTGCGTGTGCACATGCCCAGGTGCTGGGCTGGGGAGGCAGGAATCCCCATGCGCACATCTCAGATGATTTCTAGGAAATAGAAGCGACAGGAATGGTTATCCATAGGATCCATAGGATTGCAATGTCCCCTTACCTACCGAGCCCTGCTGGGACATTTTTAAGTCAGGGAAAAATTCAAGGCGAGGGAGGGATATGACCTAGATGAATGCAGGTAAATATGGAAGGGTTCTGTATTTCAGAAATTCAAGACCTCATTTGAGACATATTTCACTCCATGAAAGAGTTCCACATATTTTCTAAAGACCTCAAACTATCCTTACTTTGAAAAACCGTGCGAATATTTGTCTCGCCATCATCAAATTTATGAAAACCTTATTAAAAAACCCAGCACATTTCCAATTGTATGACCTGGAAAAGGAGAGATTTGAAGAGTAACAAATGAAGTTGTATATACCTTTCTTTGCAAATAAATACTTTTCTTCGGCTGAACTCTTGCAATATAATTATTCATTTAGCCTTCACAGGCCCAGAAAAAAAAATAATGACACCCAGAAAAAATCCATAGTCACATCTCCTCCCAAGACGCAAGAGACAGATTTGTTTTTTGAGAGCTCTTTCCCTGTAATTTTGCATCCTTCTGACATCAGGCATACTCCCTGCCAGCCTTGTGGTCATAGGAAAGAAATCACATTTTTGCATTGTTGCTTCACTAAAGAGAAGTAGATAGCTGTATAGCTAGATAGCTAGATGTTTTAAGAATGGTCATAAGAGTGCAAGGAAGACAAGGTAACAAAATGGCAGTCTGAACCAAGTGGAAATATTTTATACTTGGCAACAGACCTATGTTTTCATCCTCTCCTTACTTTAGGCACATATTTTTGCTTAATATTGACAAGCCTGTCAGATCCAGGCCCTTGAAGATTTCCTCTTCAGCAATCTGTTTCTTTGTTTGCTTTTTTTTTATTGTTTAAACACATTATGTATTTTAACACAGGTCATCTTTCCTAGGTACTCAGGAAAGATGCCAGGAAGGTTTTTGATAGTTTACTGACTGTTAAATAACATAGGAGCGTGAGATTTGCTGTGTCACATGGACTGGAATCTCTTCAGTTCTGATAATTCAGATCATCTTGAGCTGAGCTAGTGCTTTGATAGGAAACCTCGGTGTTGGACATGGATTTCAAAGGGCATATTCCTGGTGATTCAGTAACTAATGCTCCTCTTCTGAACCTACTCTAAAAAAAGTTGTTACAAAGTGCACAGCTGTGCTGGATGGTCTTGGCTTTGGACAGAAGGAAGCAGCACTTCAGGATGTTTGCTATTGAACATGTACTGTGCTAGTGAGAACTCACCCCCAAACGCAGATTTCCCTGCCCAAATTTCAAACAGAAATGGTATTCTTCACTTTCTGGGATTCTGAAAAATTTCATGCTGTGCTGCTGTGTAGAGTTCATCAGTGCACTGCTTTCTCAGAAATATGGGAATGTGTTAGTGATAAAAGAAATTACTCCATGCAGAGTTTTACAAAGTGCTCTGGGATCCTTTTGATAAAAGACATTATATCAGACATTATGATAGGTAGTACTTATTAATACCTGTCATATTGTGACTTTCTCAATCACTTTTATTCTGCTCAGAGCAGTCTCAGGAAACTGTGTTTTACCCAATTTACCATAATTGTGATGTGACCCATATTGTACCCTTCTCCTTCCCAAGACCTTTGGAAATATATTATAGATGCACTCCATGACCTTTCCTAAAAGCTTTTTAATTGAAATGTTGTCATGTAGCTTCCATATTTAAGGTAATTTCATATTTTGATGGCCTTCAAGCACAAGCTGAAAGGAATATTGCAAAGAGGAAGGAGGGTAATGGAGCTGGTTTTTATGTGGGCCCCATTTAAGACTTTGCTGATCCTGCCAGAATGCTGCATGGTCTAAGACACATGCCAGATTCATCTCCAGCTTTGAGTTTTGCCAAATAAATACCAAGGTGCAAAGATTTCATGCAAACCCAAATTATACACAGAGAGAAGATGACTTGTTGCAATATACAGAATCATAAAATGTATTTGCTTTTACTGCTTCATCTTTTTCTCTCTGGAGTGTTAGAGAGGTTATGACAGGACTTCTGTGTCATTATTTTTGTAACTCTCACCTTGGTTGTCATTTTTGCAGTGCTTAGATTAAAATAGTCTTGTTTTCTTGTTAGGACATTTATGGTACTATAAATTATTATTGTAAAAAACTGTAATATTTGTGGTCTGGAAAAATGAGTTCTATGACTTGATTAAAATTAATGTCCAAATGTTTATATCTGGTTGACTGAATGCCTGTGTGGGGGCTTTTGATCTCTACAAACATTTTACAGACTTGTAATCTGTCAAGTAGTTCAAATATATTTTTTTTAGGAATGTAGATCCAAAAATCTTGGCCAGGGCTCTAGATTGGGTAAGTCATACTCAAATAAGAGGAGAGAAAGCTACAAATTTAGCAGTGGCTTAATTTAAAAATAAACATTCAAGCCTATTTCCTTTTTGTACATAACACAGAGGAACTATAAAAATCAGCACAATAAATAGGCAAAAGAGAACTTCCCCCTTTTCCTGTAGGCAGGGATTTGTGAGATAGTAAATTATGCTATTGTTCCATCACAAGAAAAGTCAGACCACCACAAAATTCAGAAAATGTTATTTATTATAGTAGGACAAAATGCTGTTTTACAGTCCAGAACTGAATTTGCTCATGGTACAGCCTTTGTTGTATTGGAGTTTCCAGCAGTTTCATCTCATGACCTTCCACAGGTGAAGAACCACAGAATATGCAGAAAAGATCAGTCACTGCAGATAAAAAATTCTGCAGTGTTGCTTGGACTAAAGAATTATTCATTGGACAGATTCTCTGTTGTGTAGTTTTCCTTACTTGTATTGAGTTCATTGACTGATTTTTATTGACCTTATTTCTTTGACTTCATTGTGGGTCTTCTGATTTACATCAGCTCAGGATCTGGCTCTTGGTACTTAATTTGCACAGTAAATTTCCGAAAGTCTTTTGAAATGGAATCTGCAGGGTAGTTAATGAGAGCTGATCCTTAACGTTGGATCCTTTCCCAACAGCCTGTTATGTGGCACTAAACATTATGGACCAGGTGCTGAATTCACATTTTTACACCAAATTCCTATTGACCCCAATAGGAGTTTCATGTGAGAAATGATAGCAGGATATGTCCTATTATTTCCTGAGAAGGTCGGTGTTCTGATAAAAGTGGATGAAGCTGTCTTTTTCATAGCTGTCAAGCAACTTGGCTTAATGTAGTGATGGAATCTCACCATGATAATAGAAAGCTGGCATGCCTGCCTTGGTGCACCACGTTGTAGCTGACCATGAGTCCTTGTCCTTGCTTTATGGGATGGCTGAAATTCAGACCTTCTGAATGAGGTATTAGTTACTGGAAGTGTGAGCAGCTCCAGTCAGAGGAAAATGTATGCCTCTCACACCAACGTTTGTTAACCATTTATATTTATAGTTGTATTAATTCTTTGCTGAGTTTTTACTCCTGTGTTTCCTGTTCTGTGCGTGATGAAGGAAACCCTTGAGTAGATTTTTGGATCTCAGGTAATAGTAGCATGATAATTACAATTCAGACACTGAACAGCATTAGCTATCAGAGAAAAATCAATTCATTGCTGGTCACTCAACATTTGTTCTACTTCTGGCAAAGAATAAACAAAATATCTTCTGAATTTGCTATAGCTGTTATTTATCATATTACAGTTCTGTGGCCCCTCCAGTTTCAGTCTGTGAGTTTTTTCTGCCTCTTGATCTCCCAATTTGCTTTAAGTGTGCTTGGATAATGCTGTTTGACTATTTTGTGCTACCGTGCAAGGAGACTGCTTGTCCCCACAAACCATGAGAGGAGGGTAGAAGAGTACAAAATCAGAGCCATTACAAGTTTTTGTGCCACTTTCACCCCTGCAGGGTGGCTCAGTGGCTGCTCCAAGCTGGAAGGGCATTACCCCCCTCACCTCCAGCTCTAGCTTCTTCTCTAAGAACTGAACCTTGAACTCTTTGGATGTCTCTCTCCTTTGTTCCCTCCCAGGCTTCCCATTTTCCCTTCCAGCTGCCAGGCTCTCAGCCCCTGGACCTGCACACATTGCTCCTTCTCCCTGCTGCTGTGGGTCTGCAGCTTGGCCCCTCTCCTCAGTGGGTAAAGGCTCAGGCATGTTTGTTCCCATTTGGTGTCTTTTTGGCCCAGTATTTATCATGACTGTATAAAAGCCTCGTTGTTTTTCCAAACCACTTTTTCAAGCCACTTTCTCAAGGACTTTGATGCACTTCATATGTTCATTCTAAAGGGGCAGAAGATTCAGATGTTTTTGTCCTGATGGCTCTTGGTCTCCTTTAGTATGTATTTCAGCTTCTAAAATTCAGAGTCAAGAGAATCCTTCACATGAGCTATTAGAAGAATGACACACATGTGGGGAAAAGCCTGTGGAGGGCCTTCTGTGCATTTAAAATTCTTTCCTATCCTTAGCAAAACTCCAGAGGAGCTTGTTGGACTGTATCTTGTTACCCAGCAAGACAGGAGAGGTCAGTAACTGTTATTTAACTTTTTTTTTTTTTTAAAGTATGTATGTTAGGATGCCACATATCACCTCTGGGAAAAAAATGTCATTAATCTTGGTATCTCAGTTTGAGAACTGGAGAAGTGATGGCCAGTTTTGTATTATTGTCTCCTGAACAGAACTGACACTATTTGCTGCTATGTGTGTGAACAGCTGGCACAAGCTACGAGCACAACTTCCCTCATATAAGTGGTGGATGAGGAGCACCATCCTCATCATCTTGGCCTTGGATCAGCCTCATCTCGTCCATTTCACCAACACTACAGCGGGGCCCGAACACTGTATATATATTTCCCTATTTACATATATGAATAGAAATATACGTGAAATATATATTTATATATATATGACTAGAACATATATGAATAGAAATGGCTAAAGGGGAACCTTCCCCTCATGCCAGTGGGGAATGGAAGAAGGCAGCTGAGTTTAGGTCAGTTTTGTCCCTCATTTTCACTGATGATCCAAAGTCCTTTGCACGCTTTGGCTTTCTTTACAGAACACGGAGTTTTCTTTAGAGAGCACTGGTGTAAAATGGGAGTAGATATTGTTAGTGAGCTGGGATAGCTTAGCGTTTAGGTTGCTTAGGGTGACTTAACTCCTAAATAAGGTGTATCAATTCAGTTACAAAGGAGTGTGACTTCCTTAACCCAGTCCAGGGATGAATGGATCTAAAGCAGTGTAAAAGAAAGGGCGTCAGATTTTCATTCCTGGAAAGGAACCCTGATTTTGGGAAGTACTTCTGAAGTACTCTGGATTTTTTTTTCCCCCTTTGAGACATGTGCTCTCAGGCTGTAGTGTGTCCCCAGGCTTTCTCAGGAAGAGGGGAATGGCAGGGGTGTTTGAGGAGTGGTCCTGTTTGGGTAAGACCTGATTTCTGAGAAGCCTTGTATTGCTTTATTATTTTAAAAGAAGGCTGGTGAGGTGAATAGCACAGAGGCCTCTGTATAGGCTTCCTTTTTGGGAAACAATGATCCCATCAGATTGCCAGTATGACTCATGCTGGGTGTTTGACTCATTTTTATTGCACTGCTGATGATGGCTTGGAAAAGTCAAGTTTTGGTCATCAATTCATTCTACATCTTTTATATTGACTGACTCTTGTATATCAGAAACATGGTCAGTGAGACACTTTTATGAGTCCAAGGAAAGATGTTCTATGAAAATAACATACAGTCAAGAATAAAAACCTACAAATGTGCACCTAGGACCTGATAATGGGAAAGTATGAAGGCTTTAAAGCTGTATTTTTTTTGTAGTATACTAAGTCAGAGAACTGGATAAAGAGATTGCTCAGCTGACAGAAATAAACATTATGTTAAAAGATTGAAAAGTTTGAATATTACACAGAGCCACCTAGGTTCTGAAACAACTGAGAACAGACCATTTCAGGGAAAAAAAAAAGTATTAAAAAGCTCACAGAAAACCCCAAACCCAAGTACTCAATCTCTCCTTTCCCCTTCTTTGTTTCTTTTCTGTCCTGAATTTTTTTTTCCAAATATTTCCATCCTGGTTATGCAGAAGATTGGGGTGGAGAGGTAGGGGATCAATTATATTATTTTAAAGTAGGTTTTTAATAGCCTGGCAATAGTTATACTGCTTAGGCAGCAGCATAGGTTTTCTGTGGTTTTTCTCAGGATTTATTTTTCACTTTATAGCTCTTTCTCATATTTTGCCCATATTGCAACTATTTAACACCTCTCTCTACAAGTCTCCCACCTGATTTCTTTTATAAGTCTCAGCTACCCTTTAAAACTTACATTTTCTTTACCTTGAAGCCTTGACTGAGAAGGTTTGAGAGTATCAGGATTGAGAATATGGGTTTGGGAGTTGAGAGAAAACAAAAAGAGTGATTTCCCCTCCACAAATTTTGCAGATGCTCTGTGACCTATCAGGGATACAGGGCAAAGGCACCTCCGTGTGGGATGAGCACTAGAGGAACTAATGGGGGAACTGATGAAGTGCCCTTTCCCCCCTCACCACTCTGATTCACAACTGATTCTGTTTAGAAGCAGAAAGTAGTTAAATTTGTGGGTTTAGACCTGAAAAATCACATGGCTTCTTTTGCAAAAGGATGCTGAAATATATTCTGTTTAAACACCTCAAATGCCTATATATAAATACTGTATTTCAAGCTTTTTATCTCAACATAAGCTGAATATCAGAATACTTGTATTTCCCAGTGAAGATGTTTTTTCAACTTTGATGGTACTTTAACCACTACATTAGACTGTGTTTTAAAATCTCAGTAACAAGCCTCAAGAAATGCTCCAAGAAAACCCTGCAGTAGAGCCTGAGTGTGTTTATCTCATTTCACATTAGTTAAGGGTAAGGCTTGATGTAGTCCCATTATAATCAGTGGGACTACTCCCATTAGTATGGCAAGCAGGATTTGGCCCTTTGTTTGTGATTACACATTCTCTGCCTGGTCTGTTAGACTGAAGGGTATAATAAAATTAAACTATTGGATTAGAATGGTAATTTCAAAACACAAATCAGCAAGGGAACATGATTACATTTGCTTTTGGAGGATAAAGGAAAACATTCCTATTTCTCTCTTGGTGTATCTAGGCTGCCTAATGGAAGTAATTGTGTGTATCCAGAACAAGAATGTGAAAAACTGCAAAAATATGGAGAGAGAAATGTGCTCCTAAAATGAAGCAGAAAAACCCTCCCAGATTCTTCTGATTCTTTTTGATGTGTAGATCAGCAAACATTTCCAAAAGCTTCCCAAGTCATTACGGGCTGCTCCTGGACAGATTTTATCTGTATAGGACTAAGAATAGTTTTTCAGTTTAAATAGCCTTCTTTATCCAAAAAAAGAAGTCACCTTTTTGTTTTCTTGATGATCTAGGATGGTGACTACCACATGATGTTCTCTGGAAGGGGAAATTACTTCCAGTTTCATTTGGTGTTAGGAACTTAAAAGTTCATCCATCCCTGTTTTCCTCCAGAAGATGATGAGAGCACGGTTTGCAAAACAAACGCCCTCATTGAGCAGTTTGCTGTTAAACCTGGTGTGCAGTGCTAAGAGCTGGCTTCCACAGGGCATCTTGGAAATTATTGAAAATTGCCTTATTGAATTATGCACATTTTGGATCCATCTCCAAGCAATTTGCGTTTCAGCTTCTACAAAATTCTTTGAAACATAACAAATTAAGCTCCTGTGTTTTCTGTCAGGATAAATAGCATAAACCTCATTTAACAGACAAGCAGAACTAAGGCCACAAATGATTCATGCTCTTCCATCTGCACTTGAGTATCCACCACCCTTTCAGCCCTAAGAAAACCCCTTTCCCCCTGTATTTCTGGTTTCCATTCTTCTCACCACTGGTTCCTGACACTTCAGATTCTCTTGCACTATAATAGACTCCAGTATCCTTTCTCTGTAACCCCCTAAAACCATGTGATATTACCTTTTTTTCTCAACTTATCTCTTTTTATTTTTAAACCTACCATGTAAAGGTGCAATCTGCACATCTTTCAGAGAACATTCACTTTTGCAGAGCAATACAGAAACATCAGAAAGGCCCTGCTGAGGCAGGCAGGGGTCTGTCTAACTCAGGGCACTCTTTCCCACAGTGGCAGCAAGAGATGCTCAATAAAGAGGGTGGATCAGGCTGGCCACTGCCTGCAGTCCCCTTCCCTTCTCAACCTCTCAGCAGCCAGCAGCATTGGATTGGGGATATTAAAAAGTACATCCTCACCTATTCACTTTAGGATCTGTTTGTGGATCTGATGCCCTGGAGTTCTTTTGAAACTTGCCAGTGCTATCTGTCTCCATGGCCTCCTATGGCTACAAATTCCAGAAGTTCAGTCCCTGCTATTTAAACACTATAATTTTTTCTGGTTTAATCCTGTGTTTCAGTAAGAATAATGGCACCTGGTTTTGATGGGGATATTTGGTGTGTGACAACTCTGTTTTCTGATTCCGTATTTTCCGCAAGCTCCAGGATTTTGTAACCCTCTGTCCCATTTTACAGACTTCTCTACAAGCTGAAAAAAATCAGCCTTTTCAAAATCTCCTCATTAGGCAGCTTCTTCACCATCTTACTCATTTGTAACCCTTCTCTGTACTCTCTCTCCTTCTGCTACATCATAGATTCATAGAAATATAGAATCACAGAATGATTTGGGTTGGAAGGGAAATTTAAAGGCCATCTAGTCCAAAGCTCTGCAATGAGCAGAGAGATCTTCAACTAGATCAGGCTGTTTAGAGCCCTGTCCAACCGCACCCTGATTGTTTCCAGGGAGGGGGCATCCATGACATCTCTGGGCAACTTGTGCCAGTGTTTTACCACCCTCACCGCAAAAAATGTTATCCTTAGATCTAGTTTGAATTTACTCTTTTTTAGTTGCAATCTTGTCCCTTTTGGTTTTCCCTTTGTCCCACTGTTACAGGCCCTGTTCCCATCTTTCTTACAGGCCCCCAGTAAATACTGAAAGCATGAGAGCTTTCACTTCTCCACGCTGACCAACACCAACTCTGTCAGCCTTTCCTCACAGGAGAGGTGATCCATTCTCCTGATCGTCTTTGTGTTCCTCTCAGCTGGATGCAGTACTCCACACGTCCTTCCTAGAAAGCAGGAACCAAACACAGCATTCAGAACATTCATGTTCACAAGGGTGTGTATAGCAGCAAAATCATTCTGGCTTGTATGCAACAGCTTTCCTGGTGGTTCCCAACATCCTGTCAGGGACTTTTTGGCTGCCATTGTAGCAAATACAAGTGGGCAGTGAATATTTGACATGGTTTTTTCTTAACGCAGAGGGGGAAGAATGGAAAGAAGTAGTTTACTTAAGCTTTAAATTTTTTAGAATGGAGTCTTTAAATAATCATTTGAACACAAGCTACAAACTGAGCCATTTGACATTTTTCTAGTTTTTTTACAGGTCAGGGATTTTCTCTGCTCACAGTCAAAGAAAGTGACAGAAATGTAGTTCCAATGGCGATTAGGATGGTTTATGGTTAATGCCAGAGGTTTATGGGTAGGAATGTCCAATACAGTAGGTTATCTTTAGTCTGCCTAAAGCAACTTCTGTGTGGTTTATTCTTGTTGTTTTTCAAATTAACTGGTACTGAAATGGGACCAAGATTTAAGAAAGTGAACAGAGAACAGGTAGAAAATGTCTACTCCATTAAAATGATACCCAAATATTTTAAAGGCTCTGTCATTCTAGTGACCTATGGAAGGCAGATCAAACTCGTTGCAGGCCAAATAAAATGATAAATATCTTCCCTTTGCCTGATCTACTTGCAGCTGTTGCAGCCTTTTGGTGTGATTTACTTACAACACAAGGCATTTTGTTAAGGCAGAGAGACAGAGGAAGGACTGTAGGATTAACCAGAGGTGTGGGTGGAGCAAAGGGGACCCTGCAGCAGCCCTTCCCCAGACCCAGACTGTTCAGGATGTGCTCCTGAGCAAGAAGAGATCTGAGCTCCTTTGCAGAGAGCTGGCCTTCCCACAGCCTATGAAAATCATGGTTTGCTTCACCCTGTGAATTCAGGAGCCCTGAATAATTGCCTCATGGTTCTTGCCTGACCTAAGCAAGCAGGACTAGGTGCAGAACAAACATAGACCAAAAAGACAAAATGTTGTCTCTCAGTAGTTTTCAGGGCATATTAAGTGGGATGACCACATTTTTCAGTCTCTCAGATGACCAAAATCAGAATTGCCTAGAGATCCACATTCTACCCTAATGGAGCTGTACATATACTAAGGAGGACAGCAAGTTGGTTAGAAAAGAATATTCCAATCTCTGCTCAAAATTGAGTCAAGTAAATTTTATGATAATTTTTTAATATAAAGAATGCTGAAAGTAAATTTTAATAATCTAATATATTGCTGAGAAAATAAAAGAGGACTATTCAAAAATATATTTATTCTCATGGCAACCCCTTTGAGACTGTCAAGTGTCCTCAGGTGAAGCTGTGTAACAAAGACATACAATTGTCTCCCCTGCTTGCCAACGACTCCCAGTGTTATCCATCCTTCAATTTCTTTGTCACCAAGAGAAGTAGGTAGTTAGTAATTAAACACATTGAAAAAAGAAAACGAACAGAAAATATTAATTAAGGATTAGGTACAGCTTGCTTAACTGAACACGTGCAAATACTGTAGGAAGGAAACATGGAGTTGCTATACAGAAAATGTCCTACAGAGTTTGCTCTGCTAAAGACTCACAAGGAATCGTGATGAGGGAAATGAACGCACACTTTAGAAACTGGTGGGGCTTGTTCCCATTAGGTCTCTGGAATTTATAGTAATATCTTCTTAAACACAGTATGGTGAAACTTACATTTCCATGCCCTGTGTTAGGTTGGAAAGATATATCATTATTTTCAGAAAATGGAATAGAGAGCTTGAAAGTCTTTTAAAACCATATTGGGACAACATTTTCGTGTTGTATGAAGCAGCAATTCAAGCAAAGGCAACTGATTCAAACAAGATATAAACCAATTTTACCTTGCTATAACTCACAGCATTCCTTAAGTCCTTCTGGAAAAAGAGCCAATAGTAAAGGAAATAATTTTATTTTTATGATATCTGATATAGACAAATTTAGAAAGCTCACAGTAAAAGCCTATCTACAAAATCCTCAAATTTGATGAAGTTTCAAGGAAGGCAATGCCCTCTGAGCCAGGAGTGGGTGGTTAGTGGCAGGATGAAGCACTACCTTATGCTCATCTACAAAAACCAATAATTGCTCAGTTCTATCTGACAAGCAGACATGAAAACTGCCACGATACTTCAGTCCAGCAAGGCTCCAATGGAGTTAATGCATTTCAGCTGCATAAACTGCAAATATATATAACATGGCATGTATAGAAAGGCTACTGAATCTCTAAAGGGAAACAGGCAGAGCTAATAGGTTTCTTTGAATATAAACATCAGTATATATTTTCGTGACTCAACTCAGCATATTCTATATGGGTTGTAATTTTAAAATTAGTGGTTGAAGGGAGAGATAAGCACCATCAATAAATTAAACTGTAACCCAGCGGTTTAGTCATGAAAGGTTAAAATAAACTTGCTTGATTGATTATGAATTTTAAACAGTTTTTCTTCAATGTAATCAGTGCTCTACCAATGTCATTGCTCATTAAAGAAAAGATTTTCATTCCAACATTTGATTGAGGATGTTTTCTCTCATTTGCATTTTGCTTTCTACCGAGTAAGCATCTTGCCTTCAGAATTATTAGATTTTTTTCCCCCTTGTCTGTCCATAAAAGCCGTAAAGTGGGATGGAGCAGTGATTTAGAGGGATACTACATAAAGATTGAATGGAGATATTGACTACAGGCCCTAATGCAAACAGGACTGTCTGATGGACTGCCTTTGACAGGATGATGGAAGGGAGCCTTGTGGCCTACTTAGCTGCCCTTCTAATTGGCCTTTATGAATATTTAATGAAATCAAGATGAAATTCAATCAGAGCTTTTACCTGCTGAATCTTAGGGAAAAAAGCGGGATATTATTAGATTTTCCTAGCCCTTGTATACAATAAAACTGTACTGAAATGTCTCTGTGTTAGTCAGGTGGCTGAGATATGCTTTTTATCCAGGGACTTGGTTTCTTCCAAAGGAATTAACCTTTTTACCACAAAAAGCAGCACGATTTTCCATTTGCATGCATCACTGGTATTTTATTACTGGCATAGTATAATGTTTAAGCCATGAACAAGCAACAGCTATTCCCTTTGAAAACATACCCTTAGCAAATTCTTAGTCTATGCCAATTTGAAGCCTTTTAGGGAACTTTGAGGTCATATAATAGTTTCAGAACTACATAATTCTGTAGCCTAATATTTTGTGCCACATTGGTTGATTTATGAGAGAGAATTTGCACGATCTCATTTCTCAAACATAATCTAGGTTGCATCAATAACATTAAATTATAGCAATGAGGTATAAAACAGTCTGACAGGCTCCTGCTGTAGTACACTCTAACATTCATTTAAATGTAGATTTTGTTTTTCTGAGTAGAATGCCAGAAAAGCTTTTCATAGAAGCACAATGGACAGATTAATCTATAAATGGCAAATTCAACAGTGAAGGAGGTTTTCCCCATTTTTAGTCTTGTGAATTTTATCTTTCTCCCCCAAGATAAGCTGTTTATTCACAGTATGCTGCTTTTATGCATTTTCAGTATCATTTTTTTGGACAGAAAGGAGTTTGGTACTTAGAGATAAACACTGCATGTTAATACTAAGCAATGCATGAGTAAAACCTTACAGATGCAACTAAATAAGAACATTTCAGTATCGTTATTTAAAGGCTTGCTCTCTCTAAATAAAACTAGTTTTGTGGGCATCAGGAAAGCTCCCTTGGGTCACTAATCCTCATGTTACCACGTATAGAACACATACTTGCAAAATAGACAGGTGCAGGTGCATGGATGAATGGATACTCAGCTTCCCTCAGTTTGTAGATATTTGTAACTCTCCCTGAACACATATTCAAATGGTAAAGTTTTTAGGATTATTTTTACAGGTCTGTGCATGAGGACAGTGTGATAAGCTCACAGGTTCTGTGAGAAGCTTCTAGGACGGTGCTTTTACATCCATGTGGCTGGGCAAATATCAGGAATAATAGTAAACAGTGAAATAACATTCATTCTGGGGGAGACCACAGGCCTGTGCATTCCAGCTTCTTGCTCCAGCAGTGCCCAGTGGCCAATACCCAGTGCCTCTGGGAAAGTTACCAAAGTGGATCCCTGATCCTACTGGACTTCCACCACTGAGCACTGTTCCAGTGTGCCCCATGGGGCAGAGCTTCTTGAGGACCCTCACAGGGACTCTGTGGGCTGCTGTAGGAGCTATAAATAGTCAGAACATAAAAACTAGGAAAAAAGAGGCTGTTAAATGTTACAAGGAAACTGAGCAGAGGGGCAACACTGGTGTTTCTGTTGGTATCTCCCTGAGCTGCACCTGGGTGTGCAAACACCTTACTCTGGCTTTACTCTCATCACCTGGGCTGATATCAAACATCCCTGGCCACAAGGAAGCAGCTACAAAAGCATGAGGGTACCAGAGATGTGCCAGCACTTTCCTGTTCAGCTCTCACAGATACATACTTGTCTTCTAATTGCATTTTTTCTTCTCCCCTTCAGTGGTGTATGAGCTGTGAATGTTGGGAGTTGGGAATTCATAAGCAGGATCTGAATTCACAGAGAAAAAGCAGTTCTCCCCAAAGCCCCATTCCTTCAGATAGCTCTTTACCCAGGGGATAGTCATCTAGTGTAAACAGCAGCCTACACCCTGATGACTAAAACCATCTTAGAAGCAAACTAAATGAAGTTATATCAGCATATTTTGCTTTCTGAGTTGTCTCAGTGTATACAAAAAATTGAAGGATGGATAAGAGGGTGAATGCTTATGCATGTCTCTGCATGCATGAATGCTGAGCTAAGGAAAAGAAACTTGACAGTCTCTCAGAGGCTAAAGACTTTGTATAAAGGCAAGTACAGAACTGGCAATCAGAGAATAAGGCTCTCCACATCAGCCTCAACTTGGATTTATGTCAATTGTACATGTGGATGAGATATTTCAGCCTACTGGTAAGAGTAGTATGTTCTTTACATCTTATTGTCCAAAGTCTTTTTTTTTTTTTTTAATCTCTCCATATAGAAGGTGTAGGCAGCAATTATCTTTTGAAACATCTGAGAAGAGAGAATTCACCAGACACAGTACCTTCTGCAGTGTTTCTCAGTAACCACTCAAATTATTTTGTGAAGCTTTGTTTAAATGGACTGTGAATATTCATGTCACAGATTTACTTTTAGTAGATTGAACACATCAGTTTATCTTCAGATCAAACAGATATGCAGTGGATTTCCACACAGAGATTGGATTGCTTATGTAAACACAAGTTTTAGTAGGGATAATTAAAGGGAAAATAGGGTTTTGCATAAAGATGGTCAAAACAAAGTAAATTTTGATTCATACACAGAGCAGTGCTTAGAAAGAGAAGTCTACTTGCGTTCTCAGAAACAAGATACCAGTAGCCTTTGGACCATGAAAGCCATGACAATGAATGATAATTTTTTGAATGTTTTAGAACTGCCTCTGTGTCCTGGAGTGACTTTGTGATGCTTGTATCCCCAATATCGTTTCTGCTGGGAGGAACCCCTTTCAAGGTCGTCTCCCAAAATTTCCCCAAACCAGGACACTGTTAAATTTCCAAATGCACATCCCTTTGTAACATCTCACTAGTCTGCACTTAATGCCTTGCACTTTCATCCAACTTTTTTGATCCACTGGCAGTGACCTCAGCAGGACTAAAGCAGGATATAATTTACCAAGTGAATTATATGGTCTGAGGCTGGTAATTAAGTTTATGTTCAAGTCAAATTCAGTTCTTCACAGGGGATGCATTCTTTCCTGATGCTGATCAGAAATGAAACCAGATATTTTAGATTTGGGGAGGATTGCTGGCAGTAGTGGAAGTGACATGAAGGTGCTAAAGTACATCAGTATATCCCAAAAAGTCTGAGATGAGCAAAGTGTGTCCTGCTTTAGGCATAACAGAATTCAAATATAAAATTAATTTGTGACATATCTCTATGTATTTTTTTTCTCATTACTTCCTGGCAGAAACTTCAGTTACTTGAGAAACCACTGGTACCAAGAAATGATGGATTTGATCCGAATCTTTTCACCCAGAGCAGAAGTTCAAGTTGCTAATTATTTTGTGGCTAGTTACCAGTGTGTGAACAGGCAATAGAAAGCAAAAGAGGCGTTAGCTGGTGTTATAAAAAAAAATATTATATGCTAACACTTCTGAAATCTTAGAAAGAAATTGGTATTACTTGCTTCTTCAGCTATAGATTTAGAGACTGAGTAGCATTGGGGAATTACTTTAGAGGCCTTGGCAAGGCTAGGGCTGGATCTGGGGCAAGAAGCAGGGGCTTGGAACTATGTCATCGTTTATGGTCCCTTCCATCCCAAACCATTCCATGGTTCTGTCACTGTCCTCCTCCTCTCTGCCCCTCGTGGACTTGGGGCAAGGTGTTCTCGGGGTCAGGCAAGATGCAGGGGGAGTCCCCAGACAGCCAAGGGCAATGCATGTCCCAGGACAGGAAGCAGCAGCAGCAGTGCAGAGGTTGCAGAAGGCACATTTCAGCACCCACTGCGGGAACCAGATGTGCTTTAACACCTTGCTTTACTGAATGAGCCTAAAACAATTCCAGCACTGCTTCATCTGCAAAATGATTAGAATATTACCTTGTCTCAGTGTTTAAAATATGATAAATTTAGGTGCTGTATGTGCATACAGGTAATAAATGCCTCATCCTTCCTAAGTTACTGTGCCTTTTTTCTCTGTTGAAGAGGTCTTTGTGGCTTTATTTACAAAACGAAGAAGTGAGTAGTGTCAACTTTTTAGGTATTGGATCTGAGATACAGCCTCCTGGGATTTGCTCCCAGTTGTATCACTGATTCTCTCTGTCACCTCACGTAAATCACTCTTACCTCACCCCAACCATTTTTAAAAGAGTAACCACACCAAATCAGATCAAAGAGCAACTTCATCCTGTAACCAGTAATGAGCTGTAACAAACACATCATTGAGAGTTCCTACAGTGGACAGCCATGGAATTATGTATTATGGCTTGATTTTTAAAATACCAGAAAATGGTTAAAGTCTTACTCTTAGCAAAGAGCTAATTCCTTTACTTCTTTCTACCCAAAAGTACCCCTGAATATTCTCATTAGATGTACAGAAATCAAATAATTCTTAAATCATACTAAATCTTTCTTTACTGGTTTGTGCTAGAGTGCTTCAGAGATTAGCTATGCATATTGTAAGAATTATTCATATAATGTCTCAAATGTTCAGCCCTTCTGTTTCATTGAACTGTCCTTGTCTCCTGCCACTTAATAGTGGTAAATGTCAGACAGATTAATTCTTTTTCACCATTACTTACTGTCTGTGTCCTTTTTTCCCTCTAAATGAGTGGGCACCAGCCTTTGCTGTGTGCTCTGAGGTGTATGCCCACAACACTTATTTCTTCTGTTTCAAAGAGTTAACGCACTTTGAGATACAGTGACCAGAATTTAATGCAGCAGGTAAAGAAATATTTTTAAGGTCTGGAGTACTAATGCTGTCCGATAACCAACTGCAATCTTTGTGCTTTACTGAACTGCTGCGCAGTTCACTCCATGTAATACATTTTCAGATCATTTGAGATAGATACTACCCAGAAGCAAAGGACTGTGTGAGAATTATCTAGTGCTTTGTATGTCCAAGAAGCGAATTCCATTTTCTGGATCAATCAGAAATGAAACCAATATCCAAGGCACTGTATTATCTATGTACAAATTCAGAACACTCTGATCTCTCACCCTGAGAACATGACACAAGATCTTTCCTTAACTGTTGTGGTATTAAGTTGATTAAAGATATTTTATCTAAGACTATCTCAGGACTCCAAAGCTCAGCAGTCAGAGCTTTTGCCCAATTTCTTTTACTTTAATCCTGCTGTTCCAGTAGAACTTCAGCAGAGGGTCTTCTCTTTCTCACATTTTGTAGAAAATAGAGCTGAGCTGTAAAACAGCATTTTATCCCAGCCAATTCAAACCCAGTCCAATTTGTTTGATTCCAGTCAGAATTGCATTGAGCAGTGATCAGCAAACATTTCTAAAACCCAAGCAGTAAGCAGCAAATACAGCATGAAGCCAATAAAGAAGATGTTTTCGTGTGCATTGGATCAGAGATTTTACAGAATTTAACTTTGTGGGTAGGTTTTTCACCTACAACTTTCTTCACACATACCTTTCTTCAGCAAACAAGGAGTAAAAGAAAGGGTATGACAACTGCACAAATGGAGCTGATCAAGTTGAAGAACTATCACAACAGTCTGAGAACTCAAGTGAAACACAGTTTGAGATGAGATATGAGACCTTCAGCTGGTATAAATCACCTAATGCTATAACACCTGAAGAGTTGGCTAAAGATCCTTGGACTAGCATAGGATAAAAAATTTTGTACAGAATTTCCAACAAACTGGATTTCTTCACAGAAGCTATTATTATGAAAAGAAAAGGACAATTAAAGAGGAGGAGTGGCATGTTAATATTAATAATGTAATATAATACAATAAATATAAATTAATCCCAGAACATAGGCTATAAATGTTTCATTGCCATGGATCTAAGAAGTAGGATGCATTTCAACTAGAATGCATAGGAAAAACAATTCCACAGATGCATGTACATTATTGCATTGCAAGGCAGTAAATGAAAACCTTCAATTGTTACTAAATAGCTACAATTCTTCCCCCCCCCCTTTTTTTTCTTTTTTTTTTTTTTTTTTTTTTGTTTTGTCAGGAATAATGACTGTGTTTATGTCCCAAAGGAAGGCAAATATGTATTAGTCAGACTGCTGGTTCAGGACTGAAGCCTATGACAGTATTTTTAATAAAATACAGAGTATTTAATATCCGCTTTTTTGTGTCTGCACAACTTATAATTATTGCCAGCAGGCAAAAAAAAGGAACAGTAAGGGAAAAGGAAACAGTGAAAAAATCCTTCCTGATAGCTAAAAAATGGTATGAAAAGATAGGTAGGACATATTAGAGACAGTGTTTGCATGCAAGTGACTGAAGTGCACATGTACTGTGAGACAGTTAAACCTTGAAAAAGTCTTCCAAAACCAGCATTACCTCGCAGGAGATGGAGCATTTGTAAGATCTAAAACCAAAACCAGTTTCAGCCTGCAGGCCCCTTTGGAGCCTGGACTATGCAATTACAGGTACTGCAGATGGTGGAAAGCTGAAGGCACTATTTATTTTTTGGTGGCATACCAAAAGTATTCACACGGATTTAAAAAAAAAAAAAAAACCAAAAAAAACACCAAACTCTTATTTGCTTTGGTCTCTGTGTGCCCTCCACAGCACATTCTGTGGTTGCTTGGAAATGGACAGGTTTTCAGAAAACTGACTCCAAGTTCAAGGGCCAAATTCTCTGTTGGCACAACTCCACCAACACTAATGGTGTTAAGCCAGCAGAAAATCTGGCTCCAAATGCTGTCTGATCAACTGGTCTGTCCATGGACTCCAAGAAGGCCAGAAATTTTCAGCACGGTTTAACTCAAGGTAGCTAGAACAGAGTATGGGCTTTGGTTTTCATCGTATAATCAAGATTAGTGGTGCTGCAGGGTATGGAGCAGAAACACATTTATCTGTGTTACTAACCATTCCCTGTTGGAGAACTTGGCTCAGACTTGTAGGAGCTATGGAGTCAGGAGTTTAGTGGCCAAATGCTATTTCTATTCCCTTAAAATAGACCCCAGAAAATCCCAGTCTACGAGGTCCTTATTGCACCGTGGAAGTCTCTTCACATGACATTCCCAGCTAATCAAAACCAAGGCACACTGAGCTCTGTGCTAGGGTGGGCAATATGCAAGAGTGCCCTTTCCATTTCAGGTTATATTGCCAGACTCATTTATTTCAGAAATACTGCTTCACTTTTTTCAGGGTTTTTAAGGAAAATGCTTGTTGGCTCTAAACACTGATGGATGATTCAACAATTGGTATTTGTCACTTCAGCATGCATTTTGTTTCCTTTCAGATAGGTTTAATGAGATGGGTTAGCTTCTGGTTTAATTTGATGATCATAAAATGTACTTCTTACATAATTAAAATAAGAATTGACAAATATATTAAAAAATGGCCATTTACAGATTTACAGACAGTAACTGGAACCAGTTTAATTGGCTGGCAGTGCCTTTTTTAGTTTGCTGGATACAAATGGATGTGAACCTCCTTAATGTAGAGTAAACAAGTCCTCCAATATAACTGACATTGGATATTTACTTGGAGAGACATTCTGATTTAAAAATTATTCTCAACAAATACAGTGGTTTCCAGATAATTGAGACTGCAAGTTGCCACCCATACTGTTTATTTTGTTCTGCCTACAAGTTCCTCATTAAAGAATGTTGCCTATCTAGATTGATAACCTTGTCCCAGACCTTTTAGAGAAATCCTGTTTCCTTTCCTGGCTTCAGTTCTATCTACCATTTCTATGAAATCTCTGAGCTCAGTTTTCATAGAAGCAGAATAAAGATTTTTTTTGTGGTTTAGGTTTGTGGGTTTTTTTAGTTTTTAAGGTTTTTTACTGCTACAGCCATAGGCTTAGAACATAATTTATTGAATCATTGGTAACCCTCTCTCCAACTAAAAGCAGGCACTGCTTCCATCACAGTGTTCATACCAATGTGGACATAAACTCCAAAGGCCTCTTTAGTAGAAGGACTGATGTGAGAAAAGAAAACTCAGTGGTTTTCACAAGCAAGCCAGAGCTGGCATGCTCCCAAAAAATGCTTTCACTGGCACTGGTGCCCCATAAACACTGAATTCGTTTTCTCATACCAGGCTATTTATGACTCTCATGTGAGGCATGACAGCCATTCATCTTTCTCACAGGACAAGCAAACAGGGCAAGACCAGTACTAACACTGAGCATGTTGTTACCATTACTCAGAAGTAGATTTATTGGCATTGTATCTTTCAAGGTAACAGGAGGTAGCTCAAAGCCTTCCTCTACAGCAGCTGTTTAATAAAACTACTCTGCTCTAGTTGCTTTCATATTTTAATCCCAAATCAACCATAGTAGGGTGAAAGAGGAGAAGCAGCACTGCGGGGAATACAGAGTTGCATGGACAGCAATGAGATGGAGAGCTGATTTCATACCTTTCAGCTACAGCCAATTTTGTTGACACTCTGTCTAGCACTATAGGGATCCAATTCAGCATTCCCTCCCTCAGCCAAGGCTGCTCTTTATTTCTGAAACATATCTGTGACTCCAGGAGAACATGCTAATGTGTTCTCTTACTGGGGAGAATTATTCTTGTCTGACCTTATCAATTAAAGTTGGATTTCTTCAGGAATAGATGAAGGCAAAAAACCCCCACATCTACAGGGCACTGTACTCCATCCTGAGCTTGTTGTTTACAATGGATGAGACTAACAGTCCTTTGGAGGGACCTGTTTCTCTTATTTTAAGAAGATCCCAGTTCACCAGTTCAGCTTTGATGCATATCCTGTAAAGCTGAGATGGATCCCACATAGTGTGACTTGACAGACTGCCATTTTCAAAACATGTCTATACAGAGAAACTTCTTCTGCAAGCTTAGTGTTTGAGAGAATATAGATGGTCCAGAAATATGGAAATCCTATTGACTTTAGGAGAGCACAAATCCTCAAAACCTCAATGGTTTCCCTTCAGGTGTTTATCTACCTTCACTTCCAGCTACACAAATTACATTTAGTTTTGTGCTAGCATTTGTATTTTACTGATATCAGTATATCTGAGATTATTTTCCTAATATTTCTTTTTTAGTATAATAACCCAGCAGAAGTTAGTTAATATTAGTTTCTGCACTAAAACTCCATGATGGAGATATAGAACTTTTGGGTGAAAATGAGAGAATGCTTTTGCCTGAAATTAGCTGAAACTCCTGTTCAGTACAACAAAGTCACTTCATCCCTGGATTTCTGGCAGGGACTTAATTTGCAAAGAAGCCTCCCCACCCCAGCCATTATATGGAAAAAAATTAACATTGTGCCAGTCGTTGCTCATGAGCTGCTCCCAAACAGGTTGTTTTCTTCATGTACAAGTGCAAGCATTACTAACATCAGGCACACCTAATTCTGCTAGTTGAGTCATGGTCTGGTTTTATCAGTTTCTGGAATCTGGATATATAGCTGTGTATATGTATTTGTTTGGTTTTATGGTGTACTTCTCTCCTGGGTCTATCCTGATTGTTCAGTGTGGTGGAGCTGTATTCTTTTGCCTCCTTTGCACTTGTTCTTGTGAAAGCAGAGCAACATGCGAGGCTCACGTTGAGCATGCATGGACCTGATGACTGGAAGGTTATAGCTCATCCTGTCAGAGTTTACTCCTCTCTCTTGTTCTCCACTCTGACTGAGTGTTTTTCCCTCAAAGCTGCAGAAGCATCATGACAGATCCGCCTTCACGCACCTTTGTCAAAAGTTTTGCTTGTTACTGAACTTACAAACTTACGCTGTGTTTGTAGCACACCTATATTCCAGTACAGTAGCTTGGGTTTCTCCTTTCTTTTGGGGGGAGATTTTTCCTTTTTTTTTTTAAATCACTAACAAATTGTTTGTGCAAGATCTGCTTATGCATCTCAACTTTTCTTCTTGCCTATGCATCCAAGGAGCACAAATGAGCTCCTAACCCCAATGCTGAGCAGGTGCCACATAGCAATTTTTAGATGCTGGTGCTAATGAATACAGGTATCTGGCACAGGCAGCAGTGCTGGATTTCAAGCTGCTGGAGGTGATGACTTTAGAGGCACAGAAAGAAGATCAGAAATTACAAAAATACCTCCATTCCGGACTGTTGGGAAGAGCTCTTGTCTCTTTCATGCCTAATTCAAAGAATTTACCCTGTTGGATGTGTGGCAATGTTTGTATCAAGAGTTCTTCCTGTTCCTTCAGGAGTCTCAATCCCTTACATTTCTTCAGATGTGTTCTTCAAGCTTTGTCTTCACAAATACCTGAAGTTAATTGGATTTCAGAGAATAAACAGAACAAAATGTTCAACCCTTAACCTCCTTTCGTTTTGTTATCTATCACAGAAGTTATGTCCGTTAATGTTAACTGGCTTTCTGATTCAGAAAATCAGCCTTCTAGAATGGTATTACTTACAAGGTTATATTTAGTACCATTTGAAATTCATCTGACTTGTTTTGCTCATTAGTTCTGCTTATGTAATGTGGTTTAAGTATTTCAAAACTCCTTTCCCTATTTTTAGATTTTTCTTCTTCTGTAGCATCTCTTGCAAAAGGGACTTAAACTAGAAATGGAAGTTTTTGCCTCCTTTCTTTGCTACTGTGTTGAGAATCTTCCTACAAAGATTAAGTTTAAAATACCTAATCCAGAAAGAAGCATCAGCAGCTGGATGGCTCAGGGAAGTAGCTGTCCTCATGCGCCTTCCAGTCTTTACAAACTTTAGGGTGAAATTAATTTCATCTGATGACAAACCTTAGTTAAGACCTTGTTTGATCTGCCAGTTTGGGCTCTTTCTAAATTGCTGGTGTGTGCAAGGAAACTCTAAAAGATGATTCACTCTCCTCTAAGATATTTATCCAAGAGAAGTAAAAGGATTCACCCTACAGAAGGGATTTTATCCATCCATTGATATTGAAGAGAGACAAGATAACTAACTTACATTGGATGATTAGTTTCTAAATATTCAAGGCTGTGAACTTCAGTCAGTCCTCTGACACGTGGAACATTCACATACAGTATTACAAAAGTTGCTCACAATGCAAATGTGTGCACCATTATGCAAATCAGTGCACCAAATTGTTTCTGACCAAGAAATACAGCTAAACTTCACTTGGGCTGCCTCAATAATACCAAGTTTTCTGTGGCTTTGGCATGGAAGCAACTTTTGAAGGAGAAATTCAAGATGTACCCTTATCCCAATCTCAGGAGCTTTGGTCTCCAGTGGACATTTGTCACTTGCTGAGCCCTGCTTTCCACACGTGTAGAATCCACTGTAAAGATGAAGAGAAAACAACAGTATTGATTCCTGAACAATGCTGAAGAATCCTGGCCCTTATGTGTCAAGCCTGGCTGTGGTGCTGAGGCATCTTGAGAGGCTGATCAGCTCACGGTGGCTGCAAGTGCTGAGGGTGGCCCAGAGCAGGAGCCTCACATGTGCTCTGAACTGCCCCCAAATTGTCTTTGAACTACGGAAAATGGAGCTGAAAATAAGCCCCTAAAGCCAGAGGCAGCTGCACTCCAGTTCCAACAGTGATTGCATTCATCATTTTGTGTTTCTGTTCTGAAATTCCTTGGAGTTTAGAATCTAGGGGTACAAATTTTGAGGCTTTGTGGGTCTTGCTTCTAGACACTTTCTGAAGATGCAGGTCTAGAACCATTTATGTCAAATGAGTATTTCTTCTGTAGTCTTTAAAGTAGTATAAGGACAATTTACAAAATGTTTATAAAAAGTGGGTGCTTTTTTTTTCCTTTTCATGCCCAAGAAAATTCTTATTGTTCAATCTCTTTGAGTAAGTATTTTAAAAATAGCCTGGTTGTAATATATTCTATGTGTACTTGGGATCAAATGCAATTTCTTCTTGGAGATTTATATATAATTATTTTATCCAGGCTCCTTCCCCCTTTAGCAATCATAACAGTGCCCAAGGTTACTTTAGACCAACATTGATAAAATTCATTCTCTGATTAAAAAATAGTCTGATATCAAAACTCTATGTACACTGTAGACTTCCATTGTTATAGAGTCCTTATTGTCTTGGGTTCATAGGCTGCAGTCTTTGGAATATTGTATTACTATACAGCTTTCTGTATTCTCTTTCCCTCTCTGCATTTTAAAGAGTGTTCATAAACCATCATTTTATTGATGCCATTTGAATGCCAAAAAATTTCCAAATTCTTCTAAAGCAGTGGATATCAGGAATACAGCTATTGCTCAAAGACTTCCTTTAGGGTTCCCTGATTGTTAGCAAAAATAAAAAAAAACCAAAACACCTCAACAAAATGAAACAAAAAAAAAAAGAAAAACCTAGTACTTTAGAATTCTCTCTCCTTTAAAATACTTCAAAATATCCTCCTATCTGTTCTTGCCATTATATTTATTATGGAAACCATATAATGTCCAGAACAGGTAGAGCACAGTGTGAGGTTAATTCCCATAGATGGTAAACTGGTATCTTGCTGAAGATTACGCAAGAAGTTGATGGCAAACCCAATAACAGATATCTGATATTTTAGACATGCTATCATCTACTGCTGATATAATGAGCCCAAAGTGTCCTGTGAGAGAAGAAGGATATTGTTCTACTGTGAGAAGAAAGAAAAGACAAGGACTGTTTCTGTTATTTTCTGTCACTAAATCACAATTCTATTCAAGCTGCATTGTTATTAAGTTTGAATGAAACTAATTATTAAAAACTGCAAGATATTTTTTTTCTTGGAATTTAATGAATCATCACTTAAGCAGCCCAACCCACAAAAGAACAACCACTGTTTTAACAATGATGGGAAGGAAGCAGTCAAATGATATTACATATTTAAAGTAAAGGATTGAAATTGCAGGTTTGGAACTTTAGCAGACTTCAGCACCACTAATACATTTACTGGGATTTAATGTGTGAGCACACTAGAGACAGAATGCACCAAGGAATAATTCTGTCCCAGAGAAAAGGACCAAACAAAAATTATCAGAAAGAGGTTGAATTTCTTAAATGGCTAGTGTGTGCTGAGCTCCCTGTTGAACGGATGAAGAAGGTAAAAAAAAATTCCCTTCCTACAATAGTGCTCATAGCCAGGGAGCTGAAAACTTGCATCAAAGTGTTTTGTTGCCACTGAACAGATCCATGGAGGGAGAATTAAATGCTGAATGCATTGAGAAGGGGACTGGATGCTCCCACAGCAGTGCAATGCTGCCAGCTGGGCCAGCCACAGCATCTCTGGTTGTGCAGTAGGGTCTTCCCAAGCCCTCTGGACCAAAGCTCTTTCTAGGAAAGGAGGAGAAGGGCAGGAAGAAGGGGGTGCTGGAAAAGCACTGAAAGCAATTTCTAGCAGACAGAAAGGCTGAGGAAAGCAAGCAGCTATTGTTAGAGAAAGGAGCAGCGACAGTCAGCAGGAGACTGAGAAGCACTAATCACTGCTAAATCACTGGAAGATGTCCCCACTAAGCAGAATTGCCACCCCTGCTAACCAGCAGCCATTGACATTAAATATTGTGGAGCTGAGCTCGGCTCTCTCAGAGGCATGCTGATTAAAAATGCCCTGATGAAATGGTGTGTACAGTAAGAAGTGGTACTTAGTATTTTGTCTTCATAATGCTTTAAATTGCTCTGTATCCCCACAAGGTATTTTGCCATTCTCCATTAAAAATGGGCAACTGAGTTTCAGAAGCACAGAGCTACAGCAGACTCCACCAACTTAATTTTGGATTTGAGGATGCTCAGATAATTTTTGAAAGGGCGTGAGTTTACACTGTTTGATAGGCAATAGTGAATTCTTTTTTTTTATCATACCTGTTTTCAAACTCCAGCAGTGTCCCTAAGTTAGTCTTAATGCTTCTTGCTTAACATAGATTAGAAGTTATATAAAAGACCAGAAACTGTTCCTCCCGCGTTACTGCGAAATATTATGGTTCATTGTTTTGCCCATGCTGATTTATGATTTCACAGCAGTAGCTGCATAAAGCTCTAGAATGGATTTTCACATCTTAAAAGCACACTGTTTTGAAAAACTTTGTATTTTAGGACAATTTAATGAAGTAGTTAAAAATTATTCCAGATGGAAAATGTTTTCTGCAATCAAGAAAAAAAAATAATCTGATACAATATAGGAAAGCAATTAAAAAAAAAAAAAGAAAGAAAAGAAAGAAATCAAAACAACTCACTCCTGATCATAGAATGATGCTTCTGAAAAAGAGGAGCTCAGTGGGAGAGTTTTCCTTTTTCTTTCCTACTCTCCCAAATGCTTGTGATGTGCCCTGCAGTAATGCCACCTACTTTGTACATTGGGGAACTTTTAAGGGCAATTGAAAAATAAATAAATAATGCTCTTTTTATTACTGAAGAAGGTCACATTTTGATTTTGCCTAACAAATATTTTGAAATAGTGTGGGCCATGGACATCCCTTTATCCCAGATATTTCAGGGCTTTTATCTAACATTGCAGTATCCAAAAATCTTTCATGTGTAGTGATTGCCAGCAGCAATAGCCATAACTTATTTGAGAGAAATGGAAATATTCTCTTTTAAGCAACAAGAAGTCTGCCTGAGCTGAGATGGAGGGGAATGGTCTTGTTTGTTTGTTCCTTTTATTTTTATTAATATCTTAGATTTCGAGAAGCTTTTGGAGCCCACATGGTGAAGGGGACATCCAGAGCCTGGTACAAAACTTCTTTGAATGGTCCAAGAAAAACCCCTCAGACCCAAAGCAGTATTGACAGTCCTAAGAAGGACCTGTCTCTCTTCAAAACCACATGTGTTTTGTTTCTCTTGAATCCGTAGAGAACTCCCTGAGGCTTCAAAAGAGAGACAAGGTAGGGGAAAACATCCCTCATCCTCCCCATCACTTGACTCCTCACAATGTTATAGAGAAGCTGCCTCGGGAAGAGCAGTGCTGGAAATCAATATTTGATCAGATCTGCTTGTGTTTATTGACATAAAAGAATATTTCATAGAATCATTGAGGTTGGAAGGGACCTTGGGAGATCATCTAATGGATGCTTAATGTCAATAAGTGTTTTCTAATCTGATTGGTCCCTCTCCATCTACAGGAAGGGTAACTGTGGCTGCAGGCAATGGCAGGGCTGCTGAGCAGCCTGTGACAGCTGCTCCCAGTGCTGCTGGGAGAGAAGCACTGGTTGCCAAGCTCAGCACCCACACTGCCACTGGAATAACTGGGTTTAGAGCTCAGTTTCCTGGATTTTACATCATATTCACATGAGGTGCACAGCAAAATTCTTTTGCCCCAATACCAGGGTTTGACCTGGTGGCTGGCAATGCAGAGAACAATTCCGTGTAATGAACTAAGGTGAAACGTGACACTGCAGCCATGATGAGTGAAATCCTGGTAAAATGGGCACTAATCTTCAAGGTGGTTATTATCACATTGCCTTAGTAAGGCCTCTCTCCAGCTCTGGAATTCTTGTGCAGCTGTTGTCAAATTTCACAGCTTATAAACACCCAGTTCAGTACCTGGAAGTTTGAAAAAAACATATTTTACACTTGCATAAAACCCTCTTTTCATTATTTATTTATTATTTCTAACTGGAGATCCTGTTCCAAGGCAGAGATGCATATGCCCACCCCCCACCAGGATTTTGCTATTTTGAGAGCTTTTTGATATGCAGTTTGCAGGTGGCTCAGAAGGTGACTCATGTAGTGTTTCTTCTATCTCTAGAAAAGGCCAGTGGCTTCTAACCAGGTTTTGGCTGCATCCCTCACACAGCTGCTCAACCCCATTGCTGCTGCAGTATGACCTGAATTCCAGAGGAACCATTTTATTTATTTTTGCCTTGTAGACCAACCATTACTACTGTGCTTCTACTTGAAGTAAAGCTCTGTATTTTGAGGCAATACTTGAGACCATTTGTAAGCAGTGAAGATACATAATTAGATTTTTTTTTATTGTTTTTAGGGATTCATAGTGTTTCTTGTGACTGTGCTTATATTTGCTTACAAGTAAAGATTATAGTAGATTGTAATAGTGGTCCTGTAGTACTTAGTCATATTCTAGGTATATTTTTCTAAGTACATTACTCATTATTGTCTGAATATATCTTCTCTGCAGTCAAAGCTGCATTGCCAACTTGGGTAGAAATATCCAGTCTGGCTACAAACTTTCTTGAGTTCATTTGGGGAGTAGCTGGAGCAGAATGGATCTCAGAATGGGCTGGAAATCTCACTAATATCAGGATAGCATTTCCTCCAACAGGTTACAAATTATACTCTTCTGATGCTGTTGAGAATGGGGAATAATTCATCTCTCAGAGCTATCACTGCATATTTGTTATCATGTATTGCTATAGATAGGTGATTTCCATAACCCTATTCATACCCCATGGAGTGGAAACGAGTTTATCAAGGCATCTGTAATGAATATGTGAATGCTGTGGGGAGGGGCGAGACAGGACAGTGCTGAAAACAAAGGGAAAAAAAGACAAATACTCTAAGCTTTGGATGGTAAAATGCCAAATGATAACAGAATATTACATGTTTTGTTACCAGAGATTTTCTTTGAGTTGCTTAATATTGGGGAAGGGAATAGATAAGCACATGTGAGGGAGCTAGGATGACGAGCAATAAAGCAGAAAATAAAAAAGAAAAGGTTTGAAGAAGCAGAAAGTTGCTCGAAAACTGATTTTATAAAATATGTATAGACACCTTAACAGATCAAAATGGCTGTTGAAAGTGAAGCTGCAAACGGGAACCTTTCAGGGAGGTTGTTCTACATGCCCAGATTTTCGTGGCTGTTTTCTCATTGCTGTGCCATTGCTGGGGAAAAGGCTGCTGGGTGTCCGGACACTCAGACAGGGCTGCTGTGCCTGCACAGTAAATCCAAAATGTCTGACGTGCACTGCTCCGACTGCAGGGAAATAACTGTACATTACAGGCTGCTTTGGAGGATGGGATTGCTTTTTTTCCAATTCATTGAACAAATGTGTTAAAAGAACTAAAATGTGATGCTTTTGTGTTTTACCAAAACTGCAGGGAAATCACAATTTTTTTTCCCCTTTCTTGTCATCAACATATTTTCTTTATTCATGTAACAGTAGGTGTCATTTTTCTTTAATTATGCCCAGCTATCATATGTTGCTTTTATTTGTTGAGGATGTTAGTTTCAGGGAAAATAATTTAGACAGTTCCATTTTTCAGGCAACAATACACTAAATCCTGTGCTTACAAATTGCAATTAGATAAGAATTCTTCTTTCCACAATCAAATGTGGCAGTTTCTTACTGGAAAGTAATGATGAATCAAACTTATAGCGTAAAATGGGAAGATCAAAGCATTCAACAAAAATGTAATGAAGAAAATACACTTTTATGGCTTGGCACTTTAAATGTCCTCTGTTATATATCACCGTGGCAGCATACAATGGAAGAAGTCTTTCTTTAGGAATGAATACAGATTAACACAGCCCCATTTTCTCTGCCAGAATTTTCTTCCTCTGATGATGATATTTCTCTTCCCCCCATCTCCCCCCACAGACATACCCCTCTCTTCCCACCCTCAGACCTAAAAGTATTTAACAGTGTTTAGCCTGTCAACAAGCCTTTGCTAAAGGTTTTTGTAGCCTTTGGTAATGACTTCTAATTTACGTGACCAATTATCCCAGGATAAATAGAAATGAGGTGCTTTAGGATAAGGCTTATCTGCATGTCTGCTGCAAGCTTGAATGGTGCATTTTATAAAGATACAAAACTCAGCAACTCAGTGAAATTAAGGTTGTGACAAAAGGCACGCAAATTCAAAATGAAGACAAACACTTCTCTTTCTGATCTGCTGCAGCTGGGTGCAGGAAAGGCACTGATGGCATGGAATGAAAAGAAGCATCACTCCAGATTCTGGAGGTTATTCAAGTCCATTCTGAAGCCTGGACAGATTTTGCCTATACTGTCTGTACAGATATATTTTCATACAGAATTGCATCATCATTTGCCTGTCTTCACCATCCACCTTTTTGCATTTGTGTTGCCTTTGTTCTTTAATTCCTCATGGTTATCCATCTATGCCCACCTCACTCCGGTTCATACCACAGGAGAACCAGACAGTGATGTGTGTAATTGTATATAAACGTACAGCAAGGGACAATCTGCACTAAAAACTTAGTCTAACACCTCAACACTGCATGATGTTCTCCCAGATAGGGCAAACTTGTGCTAGTGAAAGAGGGGAAGAACAAAAGAAAGGAAATACAGCAGCCTTTTTGCTGAGCTGAGCAGTTCAGTTTTCCAAAGAGCTCTTGAATTTAGAACTTGACCTCCACAGCACTATGTAGAGTAATGCTTAAGTACTTTAGGTAGTTTAGGCTCATTTTCAGAAGTGATTTGAGGTGTCAGGCTTCCTAGGACACTTTTCAAAGGCAGTTTCAGGCAGGTCTAGCACTGCTCTAAGGCAGAGAGACCGGGCTCAGACCTGCTCTGTGCGCTTCAGAGCTCTCAGCAGCCTCACATTTTACAGCCATGGTTGGTTCATCCCTGCCAGGCTAGAGATGGGCAATGCTTCACTGTCTCAATCATGTGGCCATGCATTCCATCCTTACTGGCCACCTCGTTGAGCTCCTTGAACCTTCTTAATCCTGGATATTAGAAAAGGCCACAATTTCAGGATGTGCAAAATGTAAAAAATACAACTTTTATTTAGGAATGCACCCAAAATGCTGCCTTGCTTGCTGAAATTGCTTTTGGAAACATAACGTCTAACTCTTTTAAGAGCCTACAATGCAGTGTTTAAGACATCCAGAGCTAAGTTGCCCAGAGCAGGGAGAAGACAGATTACTCAATTCCCTTTTCAATTACTTAACCACAGGATCATCATTCTACTTCACTCAAATTGTGGTATATTGATTTCTGTTGTGACTCAAAAGATTTTAATTTTTAATAAAAAGTTAGCATGATATTCTCTTTATGTGTATAAATCCAGAGTAATCTGCCTTTTGCAGACAGGGTATTTAGATTGAAAGACCCCATAATATCTGTCATGTTTATAAGGAGCTCCCTGAGTTCACATAATCAGCACCCCCTTGCTTGATTCCCCACAGGACAGCAGTAACACAAAAGCCTCTGAGGCCTAGATGAGACAATTGTAAGATAATGAACTTTTAAATTTCAATAATCCTCACTAAAAGTTGCTAAAAAGCTCCCACTGATGTAAATTACTGAGAAGCAAAAGGAAAAATTTATCTAAAGTCTTTCCCATATTTTATTTTATATATATATATATGTATATATATATATATATATATATATATATATGCCTCTAAGGCCAAATTAATATGAATGGGTCTCGGGTTTCAGTACAATACTAAAGAACTTGCCTTAAATTGCCCTTAAATTGCCTGTAGGTTTGCATACTGATCCCAAACTCCATTTTACTGAGAAATGTGGTAACAACTCAGGTGAACAGATTTTCCTTCCTTGGATATCCCAGCCCCCAGGTAAGTGCAAATTCAGGTGTAGCACCTTGCCAATGCAGCCCACACTCAGGGCAGGGCCCCTTCCCAAGCCATCAGCAGCTCTTAGAAACCCCGTGTCCAGGTAAAACTCTTCTATATCAGCAATCCCAATAGTGATAAAAAATTTCTGGATGTTTTTCCATTTGACAGCTTCCGTGGAAAAGCTGCACAGTGAAACTTGGCTTGAAGAAATTTCTCGGGGACCTTCTGTACTTTCTGGCACACTTCCCAGGAAGGGACTAATCAGAAAAAGCCATTTTTCACACTTGTTCTTTGGCCTGTCCTCTGTGACCTATTTTCTTGACTAATCCTGTGATTTTTATCCCAGTCAATGCCAAATTGCTTTTGTTTCTGCCTGCTCCTGGCCAGTCCTATAACTCTTAGCTCCCAGCAAGATTTTGCTCCCAGCAAAATGTGGAATTTTGAGTGGTTCTTCTTGCTCCAAGTACTCTTCAGAATCAAGGGGCATTGTAAGTAACTCCAAAATTCAAGAGCAGCAGCATTTTTTTGTATTGCTAAATGAAGACTTCTGGGCAGCTGAGGTTTTTCCTAGAAGATAAAATACAATCAATCAGGCCAGGCCATGTGTGATGTGAGGTTTGTACTCCTGAAAACAAAGAACCTCTTGTGAAAAGCTTTTAATGATGCTCTGAAAAGCTTTTATTTTGTTGCCAAAAGAGGGAGCCCTCACAGAATTCTCTATGCTTTAGCAATAGTTTTGCTTTTGGGATCTGCTCTTTAAAAAAGCTCTGAATTTTGTTTTTCTTACAAAATTTGAGGCCTTTTAGTTTTAGAATAAGTTTATGGCACAGGTAATGTGAGCAGTGAGTTTTTGCCTCTTAGGTTTCAATGACCTCAGGGTACAAAGAGAGAAAATAAGCTTTTCGTTTTCAGGATTATTCAGCTGGCTATCATTAAGTACAAAATGAAGCTTTATTAAATATCATATTTTAGCATTCCAGTGTTAGAAATAATAATCCTCCTAAACTAGACAATGCTTGCTAGGCACAGAACTTGTTTTAAATGGTACATGAATTTGTGTGTTGCAATTTGGGTTCCACATTGCCCTCTGTTTATGTGAGCTGGAATTGTCAAAACTGGTACTTGATTCACCTCTTGGCCACCCCAGAATGATATTTCATTCTGAAGTACTGAATTAATTCTGAAATTCTGAATGTTTGAGATGGATGAGTAGGATCTCTCCAGTTTGCTTGAAGATATAAAGGGCAAATTAGTGCTGGGTTTATTTGTAATCACTTGGAGAACATAATCCAATAAATTCTGGAGAGGTTTTAAGAATTATGCAACTTGCTACTGATTTTTGCCCATGGATTAGATTCGAAGCAGAAAGAGCAAATACAGGCACTTTTATTAGTGTTTATCTGCAGAGGGAAAGCCTTTGTCCTGAGTTCTGCAAGGGACTGCAACAACAAATAATAAGTTTACCAGAGAGACTCGGTGAGTGTTGATTCATGGTTCACCCTTACCTCTTTCTGAGCTTGAACTGGTTAAAGGAAACTGGCATGAGAAATTACAAGTATTTTAGCTGATCTCTTCCATCTTTTCTGAACCTGTACTGTTCCCTAGACTAGTTCCCATTTGAAGAATTTATTTTCAATGCAGTGGTTTCTCTGGCTCTGTGGCTTCAATGCCCCATTTCATATTTTCTCTATTTTTCAGAGCAGCTCTTTCTTCCTTTGGGATGTAGTCTGAGTGGATATGACAGTCCAGCCTTTCTTATCTCCCCCAAATCAAAGCCAAACTTGCAAAGCAAAGTGAATAATTGCCCTGTAGGATTTAAAAAAATACTTTAATTTGATGATTTGAGATGTTTTGCCTTGCTATTTTTTGAATGCAAAATCACAGGCTTCAATCTGACCTGTTTTAGTGAGATTTTGATGCCAAGAACCATTCTCAAAAATACACTACTGCCTAAAAATTATTTGGGGGCCTAATTCACTCTGAGGTCAGTTGTTGAAAAATGTCACATCCTTTCTCTTGGAAAGACCTGGAGCTTGGTATAGCAGGATTGTTAAATAAAAGCAAAATCCCATTTTAAATGCATATTTGTGATTTGTTGTTAATCAATATTGTATTAGGGTTGCTGTGGGATTATCATACCCTAATGGTGGTGAGATTCAGAAGAAGTGCAAGGAGTGGATTGGCTGAGATGGGAAAGATCACATTTAGATGATCACTTCTTTTTCTCTTTTCCATTATGTTCTTGTTGTTTTGAACACTATTAGCATTCCCAGTGTACAGAAACACAAGGGAGACTTAGGGCAGGAGATAAGTTGATTGCAATCAAATTACATGACAAAACAGGAAAAATACACTCAGAAATAACTTTAGGTATTTTATTTAAAAAAAAAGAACATTCAGAGTTAAGATTGAAATGGCCAAAATGGGTGTTTCTGACATTTTATGGATATTCTGCATAGGTAGTGTGCCTCCAAATATTGGATGCTCTGATATACCATATGTGCTGCAATTCCTAAGCAATACAGCAGATGTTTTAGGTGATCAATTCAGAACTCACTGGCTTTGTTTAGCTCTCCTCATTCCCAATTTTATATGATGTGAATGTGCCTGTCATCATAAGTAGAGGAACAGTTCCATATTTAAAAATCCGTGCATAATTCAAAGTTGACACAGTAGCAATAATAAAACACTCTCCAACCTAAAAATCTCATGTTCCTCAGAGTGCAAAACACCTAGTTAGGAAAAGCCATGGCCAGCAAAAATCAGCTTTGTGTGGCTTGAATCAAAACTTAACTATTCTTTTGAGTTTAGGTTTATTGTAGGAGGCAGATGAAAGCTGACAGTTCTGATTTCTTTGCTGATCAGAGGCTGGGGGAGCTGGTTTGTTTGCTTATTTGGTTTTAAGAAAAATTTCATCTTATTTCTATGTAATCTGCTCCAAAGCCATCTTCCTAATGGCGCCTTTTTATCTTCACTTCACTTAACACTTTCTTCTCTGCTGCTCCTTGCTTTGCCAGTTCCTTGCATGCAAAGTGCCTTTTCTGACCTAAGATGAGTTTTTTTCTCTTCTTTTTTTCTTTTTTCTTTGTTTTTTTTTTATTTTTTTTTTCCAAGGAGCTTTTTAAACAGTAATCCCCAATGATTTTACTTAGTTTTCTGCTCATGTGGGCTGGAAATCTATTCAGGCTTCATTAAAAAGCTCATTTGAAAATACTGGTTCTATTGTATTGTCTGAACCATTTAGTTTATTTATTTGGGGATATAAAAGACGTGAATGCTGATATTTTTTTCCAGTTTTAAATTAGCACAGATATATTTCTGGTGGCTGAAATAGCAGAGAGACTTTCTTCTGGAGTGGTCTGTGGGGAATAAACTTTTCTCTGGGGAGGCTGGGATTGGAGAGGGCAAAGCTGAGCTGGGCTGCTGCATCTCCTCTATAGCCTAAACCTGCAGGACCGTGGCAAGGGGAGCCACATTTCAGAAGGAAAAATGTTCTCTGTCTTCAGTGCCCAAAAGAAAAATTTAAGCTCACTGAAAACAAGGATGAATTTGACACCTAATTTTGCCACTATAAATTGGAACATTTACATTTGTGTTGGTCTTTCGGAAAAAAAAAATTTAAAAAAAACCCTGAAATATTGCTGTCTGACACAATGGAGTTCAGGCTAAGAACAAGGATAAATTTTCCTGGCATTTTCACCTGTGGAAACTTTGTTCACCTTTCCTGCAACTGTGAAATTGATTTGAAATGATGGACTGATGCTTCCTCCTGAGTTATTCTTAACATACCACAGATTTTTTGCTAACTGAAAAATAGATACTCTTTGGGGAAGCAAATTGCTTTTCCTAGCACAGTGTGTAAATGTTGTTGTGAACATCTAGATAATTAATTTTTAAGGGTAATGCTCAATGGATGTTTGGAAACCTCTTGGATTTCTTCTAAAAATGAGGAATGTAAATAAGGGCAACAGTAGCGATTAAAATACAGAACTATCTATTTCTTTAAAAAATGGGAACTTCAGAGTGAGTCACAAATCATAGCTAAACATCCACATTTCAAATTACCTAGAGAAACATATTTTCTGGGCAGCCCAAAGGACTCCTGCTTTGCAGCATCTCATGACAGAGTTAGCACATCCTTGGTTAAATGTTTGTTACACGTGAGCAAACCTCAGCTTCTGTCTTGTGGGGATCTGGTTCTGAGGGGCACGATCTGCCCTCAGTGTCTGTCTCACCAGGGGGGAGCTGGGGAAACTCAGCCTTTGGCTAGACTGAGCCCTGAGGCATCTCCACATTTGTGATGCAAAAAAATGAGCAGTTTCATGTTAAAATTGGTTAATAGGGCACTCGGTTCCCTTCTCTCTTCCACTAGGCCCTCATGCTCAAAGTAGACCCTAGTCACCAGATTTTTCACAAGTGTGTGCTCTGGGTTTTTTAACCACCATTACATATACACCAGGTAGCAGGTCCCCAGTGAATTGCTTATAGAACAACTGTAAAAGAGAGATAATTTGAACCAGTTAGCAATGAGGCTAATGAAATGAGGGTTTCAGACCTCTTATCTCTGTTCAGCTGACAGGACAAATGTTGTCCCCTGTTTTATTAGTCAGAATAACCTGACATGGACTGAGGAGAGGAGCAAACTTGGAATATCTGGATGGCCTCATTTTCTTACACAGGTCTCCATTTGAGGCTGCTCTCAGGCAAACTAACTCAGCTCGATGATTTTGATGAACCAAACTTTTATTTTCTCCTTTAATATAATGGAACATATTATTTACAGCATATATAACTCTTTTCAACTGCTGTGAATAAAAATTCTGCTGGAATGGTGTTCACAGTTTAAAGCACCTGGGTGAAGGATTTGGGTTTAAAATGCCAGACTTAAAAACTAAGATAAAACTGTCCCAATTGAGATGTATAGAGTGAAATGCTGCCTTGGCTCCAGTAGCCTCCATTTGACTTTTTTATTAACAATTCTAGAGACACCACCCATTGATTAAACATGAATTACACTAGACAGTGTACAAAGGCAGAGTGACCCTGGGAGTGGCTGCAGGGAGTCCCAGAGCTGCCCTGGTAGTTCTCAGGAATTCTGATAGCAGTTGCAGCCTGAATGTACCTTGTTCCACAAGTTTGGTGGCTCGAGATGCTCAGGTGTAGGAATTAGTAATGATTTTAGCCCATTTCATAGGAAAGCACAATGACATTACTTCAGAAACAAATGAGAAAGTGATGGGTCTGTTTGGAAAGTCAGATTGTTCCTTTTACCTTCAGAAGAGCCCACGCTCATTTGTGCCATTTGACTTCTCCAGACAGTGCTGTCATGGGCTGTAATTAAATAGGCAGGTTTTGGGAGAATTAAGATTGGGATGCTCTGAATCATTTGTTGAAGTGATTATGACAAGCAGTGGTCTGGTTTGGGAAAAAAAATAATTTTGAGCAATAGAAAAATAAACTCACTGCCACGGATTGTGAAAGGAAACAGACTCTAACTGAAATTAGATGAAAAGCTTGAAATTAGATGAGACCAAAATAGTTGGACTTATAAATTTATATATTTGTCCATACATAGTAGATTCTAATTTGACTTTTTCATGCAATTTTTAGCATGATGCCTTGACTTATATACAGTAATTAAGAGACATTACACAATATGTGGCGGTTGAGGAGGGATTTTCAACAATCCTCCTAGTTTAAATGTGAAAACACAGAGTTATTCCCCCTTCCCTCCTGCCTGTCCCTATTGCAGAAAAGTCTTGGGCTGTAGTGGTGCCGTGACAGCCTGAGCAGAGCTTGGAGGGCTGGAGTCAGTCACTCTTTCAGTGAAAAACTCTCAAGTTTCAGAAATTTTCCCAATATCTTCAGAATCCTAGATGGTTTTTTTTTTTCCTCTTCTCCTATATTTCCCTTTTTTTTTCCAACAAGTAATGCCTTTGAACCCAAGTCAGTCTTCTCCCCACCAATGTCCTGACTATTCTGGCATGATTACATTTTATTAAACTTAGTATTAGCTGACATGGAGATAATAGAAAACTGCTACTAAACTACTACTAGCTGGTAGCTAAGCTGCTTAGGTCAGACATGAATTTTGGAACTTAAGTCCCAATTTGAATAAATATTTATTTAGGTAGACACAGCAAAAGAATGTTAGGGAGAAACGATCTGTGTGTTCAAAGCTCAGTTTCAAGGTCCAGATGGGCCAGAGCAGGAACATGAACCTCTGAATTTGTGCCTCCCTTATGATGTAATCACAGGCTCCTACACTTGCATGTTTAGTTTAAAAATTGCCTATGTTGGGTGTTAATCTGTCCTGTCTGTTATCTAAACCAGCCCATAAACAATGGCTGGTCAGTCAATATCCCATTACTGGTATAGGTAGATATGCTTTGTTTCTAATTAAACCTTCATAGAGCACTATTGCTTCTTTCCCTCACCCCCAACAAATGGTGAACTTTCAAAGTTCATAATTGCTTTCACAAATGCTGCCCCTTTCCTTGGTAAAACTTAATGTAAGGCAGGAATCACAGCTAAAGAATGGCAAGGCAGAGCCTAAAGGGATGTGTGTCATGGATAGATTTTGGTTGCTAATGGCACTGTGTAGGGTCTGCACAGTTTTTCCTGCCCTTCTTTATTTTTCAAAATAAATAAATCTTAAATAGAAGAGTTTATTAGGTCCTACTGCTTACCATGTACTTTAAAACATAATCCGTTGTTTGTGGCATTACAATAATCTCTATAGGCCTTAAGTAATTGATGTCATAAGCACAGGATTATAACCACAGCTCTGCAATTTACATAGTAATACAAGAAACTGTGAAAAACCTGCATGGCAGTGTTTCACCAAAACAAACCCCTTAGAGTGCTGAGTTAGACTGTTGAATGAGGAGATCCTGAGCCCTTGCTATGTAAGTACATTTAAAACATGCACAAGCCACTTTTTTTTTTTTTTTTCCTAGTGCAGCTAAAAAAGGGCTTGATCCTAATCTAGATGTGGGGCCAGGCTATGGAGAAATGGGCCTCTTCTCTTCCTTCATTTCTTGCAGGCCCAGAGCTTTTGGGAAAGAGCAGAACAAAGGTATTGGCTGTGTCATCCTTTCTTTCCCCTCAGTCAAGAGGCTTTCTGCCATCATCACTTTTATTGGCAAAGTTAAGGACTAGTTCATTCCAAAGTAGTTCCTTCCTCCTGCCTTACTTTCCAGAAATGAGATAGCCTTAACGACTTTCTGTTGTGATTGTTAATATTACAAGGAACAGAGAGGTGCCTTTTTTCTTGGATTCCACCCCAGTGGTTTGCTATGAGCGGTTTCTACTTTATGAGAGCTGCATGTGTAAATAAGGCAACCTATAGATGAAGCACGAGTTGATGTCACTCCAGAATATGTGGAAGAGACCATGAATTTGTGGGGCCCATGAACCTGAGTGCCCAGTGTCAGTGATCTCACTGTGCAGCCACTGAGGGAGCTCAGCCTCCCGTGGCTTGGGCAATCATCTACAGCTTTTGGTAGGACCCTGCTCACCAAGGGGCTGCAGCCTTCTGCTGCTGCCATAGGCTATACTGACTGAATGCTAAAAAAATGGCTTTTCCACCTTTTCTCGACCTTTGTTACATTAATGTTCATTCTATACAGCTTTGGAGCACAATAGGGCAGTAAGAACATTATGTGTGGATCTTCTATTCCTGAGATAAATAGCTCAAGGGGGAAGACTGAGAAGTCTCCGCTGCTTGTTTGGCAGTGCTTTGGGAAAGAGGGAAGGTAGCATGCATCACTGGTTTTGGGAAAGAAATAGGCAAGTGTCAGATATTAGGTAGGGGAGTTTCTGCACTGGAAGAATGAGTAAAGTAGCATAAAGGTTTGGCACTATCCTTCATTATTTGGACTTGGTTTTGATTCTAAACCAGAATCGAGTTACCACATATTCCAGCGATCAAATATCTGCAGAGGTCACTGTCAAAATGGTTTAAAATGCTCATTATAGCTCTTAGCATGAGTGATAACATATCCCAAACCACTTTATAAATGTTCTTCCACACCTATATTATCAATAATTGATTCCACAGGGTAGGCTACAGCAGATGCAATTTGCTAAAATCCCAGTCAAGTGTCAACAAGCTGACTGGTTCATTTTATCATTATACCAGGAAACTTTAGCAGCTAATCATAAAGGAAGTACAAAATGTGAGATCTTGTTTCATTATGTGAACAAAAGCCTGTGATTTCACGATGGAAAGAAAAGATTATTGCTCAGCATCGTGTGGGAAAAAAAAAAAAGACAGCTTTAAATCATTGAATTATCCATTTTTACAGGATTTGAATTATTATTTTTTTGGTATCATTACTTAAATCAAGAGTTTCTCTTTAGAAGTAACTCTTGTGTTCTGAAGGGAGGGAGGTACAAGTAGTGAAATTTGTATTTGAGGAACTAGGAACTAGGCAGATATGAATGCTCCCTTTTTTCCCCAACACCTTCCTTCATCGAAGCCTTCCTTAGAAAATTTATCCAGATGTTGATCAGCCCTGGAATACTTCTTAACCTGTCCAACACCAGGTGGCAACAAGGAAGGATGGGATACTGCCTTTAACCTCCCCTTCCTGCACCTTTCCCTCCAGTGCAAACCATGGTGGTGCCTGTGGGCAGTCACGTTGTGCCACCCAACTGTGCCAAGTTCCACACTTGGGATCTCTTAGATCCTCTTCTGAACTCCTGGGTTGTTTCATGCCATAATGTGAAAGGACAGGTTTCCAAAGCATTGACATTATGGAGTGTGGCAATCATAAAAGCCACAGAAATATGAAATGCACCCGTCAGTACATCCTCAGCTTTATTTGTGATAAGATACACTGGTTTCAATTACTCTTGTGTCAACATGGTTTACAGAAAAGAAACACTACTTTTGAAGTCAAAAAGAAAAGGTGCACAAGTGACAACTTTTGGCAAAGTTTCCAGGAAAAAAAATAACATTGTGCACTTCATTTCAATCTTAAACCCTCTGCACAGTAAATTGAAGGTGGTGAGGGACAGACACATGTTCAAAACACACTCAGATTAGGGGGAAGAAATCAATAGCAGAGTCTGAGCTGGGTAAAATACATTTTGGAAGACAAAGTCCTTGTGAAGTCCCAGAGAGTCAATTCCAGCTTCCTGTGGGGGGCTGTGGCAGGAGCTGTCAGTGAGTGGGCAGCCTGGTTTTGGGTTCACAGCTGCAGCAAAAACTGCCCACAGAGTGAAGACAGTGAACCCAACAAACCCAACAAGAGCTTTCTAGAGCTGAGGCTTATCTTAACTCCGGGCTTAGGAATTTTAAATGGAGACTCAGAACAAGGCAGGAATAGACGGCCTTGCTGTTTAGAAAAGCCTCTGCTGGTTCCTGGGATGTGGATAGCTGGGAAGCTGAAGGATCTTCCAGCATCATGTGCGGAATAGATCCCTGAGTAGCTGCTGCCAGCTCCATCCCCACTTACCTGCACTGCTGGGTGCTGGGGCCTTAGGAGATGATGTGCTGGGACAGAAGGCAAGGATATTTGTGGGATCATGGCTGGAGGAGGAGTAGGAAGATGACTTTATAATTGCTTTTTTTATCACTCTTTCTGACTATATTGACTTAATACTTGACACAGTTTTGGCTGGCAAGTAAGGCCCAGATACATTCAGAATTAGATATGACGAGGCTCATTCTTACATGAGAAGAAAATCATCGGTTGCTACAGAAACAGCTCCATATCAGTCTCGTGGGGCATCTTTGCATCTGGCTTTTTTTCCCTTCTCTCTTGCTAATCTGTAGATAAGAGTCAAAGCAAGTGCAGCACATCCACATCTATATAAAAGGTTGGAGGAGCTCTGCAGAGAGCAAAGTGTGAAAGAACATCTCATAGATAAGCTAAACTTAAATGAATGAGTTAATTTACACTCCTCCTGCAATTTTTTTTCCTAGTTTTGCAACTCTTGCTAAGTTAATTGAGGTGCAAATTAAATGACACCAGTCAGCAAATATTTTAAAGATCTCCAGAACCAAGGAAGAGAAAGGAGGTACTTAGAAAAGGAGTTAGTAAGGAACAGGAAAAAAAACGTGAGAGGTGAGTTAGAATCTGTGTCGAGAAAATTGCATTTTGCAATGTAATAATAATCCAGACTCACTTTCAGGCAAGTTGTTTAACTTGATAAATTCAGGAATTAGTTAAAAGTAAGTGTATATTATGGGTGAACAGGGACCATTCTGCACACTGCAGACCAGCTCACCAGCGACGTTCTTCAACTGGTTTCCTAAAATGTAATGAATTCTTGATGCTTAGTAGATTAATATTTATTGAGTGAATCAATGCTTAATTTATTAAAAAATTGCCTTCCTTGTATTTTAATATGATTTATTACTCATCAGTGCTTATTGCAATAATTAAAGGTCGTGTTAATTTTGTGTTAGTGAACACGATCTGCTGCAGGTTTGCTCTGAGCCCTGGTGCGCTGTGGGGACTGAGCCTCTCGGTAGTGCCAGCGATGGAAACTGCTCCAGGTGGGAAGCAGAATGAATCACCAGTGGCCTCTTCCTGCCCTTGGGATCTCAAACAGCCAGCAGAGTGGAAAAGAGGATGCTGCCCCTTAAGGGCGGGACGGGATTACAGCAGCAGCGATACTGTGATGATGCAGGGAATATTTCTGTTTGCCTCTTATAAATTATGGCTGATGCTGTGGGATCATTTTTGCGTCTCTCATGGAATGCCCTTCTGTCACTGTGGGTGAAATCCAGCCTTAGAGGCATGGGAAGCTGTCACCACTTTCCCGACCAGGGACGACACTCATTGCATTTCAGTGCGCAAATTGTAAGAAATTCTTGGGACAGTAGGTTGCCTGAAGATTGGGATGGTCCCAAGCATCTCAGCAGGGGCAGGTGTTTGAGAAGCGGAAAATTCCTGAAGGCAGAACAAAAAAAGCCAGACATCTTGTGAGCTGAGTCTTTCAAGAAATCTGTCAAAACAGGGAGAGGGTGATCATGCTGGAGGGGGGCCACAGCTGCAATTTGCATTTTTCAGCACTGAAGAAAGAAGCAAATATATAAAGCCCCACAGCCACGATTCTTCTGATGAAATTATTTTATTAATGTTTGTGACATTTGTAATGTCTCTCTCTTTAAATTCAAATACTGCTGTTTTTATAGCTACTCATAAGTGAGTCTGTCTGGGTTTTTTTTAAAAAAATCCATCTAGTTACTAGGCTGCTTGCATCCAGCTGAGCCCTGGAAACGGCAGAGCTAGCCCTGAGATCTGAGAGCAGGCAGGAATTCCGGAAAGTGATTGTGTCCATAATTAGGGCATCTTTGCATGTTTAAATGCACGATTCTGGAATGCATTTCGCTGTTTGCTTCTCTGCGGGGCTGGGGTGAGTGTACACAAACTTCGCTTGACGAACTAAATCAGAGAAATCTCTTCAAGGTCCAGTGAAGGTCAGAGCTGAGAATTTTTTCCTCCCTCTGTCGCCAAGCAGGCAGGAACCACTGAGCTCAGCCTGGAGCACTTGGGTGGAGCCAGTGCCAAGAACCTGGTGGCATTTCAAATCCCTTGCAGCAGTTAGGTGTTAGATGCAAAAGATCAGTGCTGCTCCACTTGAAGTCAGAGAAATAACTTCAGCTTAAAGTTCAACATATACACAAAGATTTCCTGGATCTGGAGTTAATTTGTTTTTTTACAAGGTCAGCTTGAAGGCATATTCAAACTGGAAAAAAGTTACAAACTGAACATTTGAATTGTAATAATTTCCCAGTTTTTTGACTTGTCCTATATGCTTTTGTTTTCTTGACGTATCAAGCTATGCTATTTTGGTTTTTTTATTTAATGTTTATTTTTACCCCATTTAACAGACTGAAGTCAGGACTGGGGGCCAATAGGGCTGCATGCCTTTCTCTCTGTTCCATATCTTTGCATTCTCCAACTTTCTTTGATGCAGGATATTTATATTCCACCTTTTTTCCTAGTAGAGAGGCTTTCACAGAGTATAAGCTTTGGATATATATTTTCTGCTCTAGCTGTTCGTTAGATACACAGCATTTGGAGTTCCAGTTGTGCTGAGAAATGTAAGCAAAGCTTTTGGCCCAGTGGGGGCTAAGCTCTGGCATTTCACAGCTTTGTACATATGAATCAGGATTAAGGTGCAGGATCTATATAAAATTTAGCTCATTAGGAGATGTGTCGTCTCATGGCTCCCACTGGGAAGGTTGATCCTGTGCTCACACACAGGATTTCTTACTCTGCTGCTCCCAGGAAAGGCAGCAGCAGGGTATTCTGCTCCCTTTTACCCTGGCACACCTGGAAAAAGGTTTGGCATACACAGGCCCCAGTATTTTAAACTAAAGCAAATGTGCTTGGGCACACTGCTAAGGTTATGCTCAAAATGACATAGCAGAGTTAAGAGAGCAAGGAGTACCTCTGGAAAATGCCAGATAGGAATTTTCACTCAAATATATTTTGTGTTGTGCCAGAGGTGAGGAGCTGAAGGCCAGGAAGGTTTCAGAAAATGTGTTTTTTTCCAGCCTGACACCCCACTTGGCTTCACAGCAGGCCAAATTTGTTGTTGTGTCCAGCACAGCTCAGGTGTATTCAGTGGATGACCAATTGTGTCCATGCACTTCAGCCACTGGAGCTTTACCACAGAGAAATGATGGGTTTGGAAAGGAGTTTCATCAGTCAAGATTTCCAAGGAAGAGCACTCAGGGTAGGGAATACCAAGTCAATGTTTCCTCCTCAAGGACTTTCAGCTGTCACACAGGGAATACAGTGAGTGCAGTGATGAGAATTAGATTGGAAGATCAATAGGGCTGACAATAAATGAAAGTAACACAGACATTATTGAGCAAATTAGGAGAGAGAAATTAAACTGGACAGTATAATCTTCAATACCTGCTAGACACACTGATGTTGGGCAAAGTTAGGACGAAGACAGTAAGCTGGAAAGTGCTGTGATGAAGGGGCAGTAACAGTCTGTCCGTGAGATGGGGAAAGCCCTGCTTGTGCTGGAAAGCTCTCAGCCCACATAAAAGTGGAAGAAGATGGTAATGGTCCAGAAGCACTTGGATTTAAGTGGCAAAGAGAGATGGTGGTGGAGAGATCACCTAAGACTGGGAACATGGAGTAGGCAAAAGGGCTGGCTACATGTTACAGGAAAAGGGAACCTCAGATGCACCCCACCATCAAAAAGGCTTTGGTGGGATAGCTTGTTCCAGGCCCAAAACTTTCCTAACTTTCTCATAGTAAGAGTTTGTTTACCCTGTGAAGGCTTGCAGCCATTCCAAAATCCAGTCCTCTGTGTAAACCTGATTATTTGCCATAATAACTCCCTGCATTTCTCTATCTGTACACATACCCAGTGATATGGCAAGCTTTTGGGATGAGGGATATCCAGTGGCAACAAGATCCATGGGCTGACTGTGCTCAGCATGAAAAGAAGCTTTCTTTTTATCAGTCTTGAGTTTGTCTAGATCCTCTTACTTGTCTTTGAAAGGTTCCCCCCAAGGCGATATAATTGTGTTTGATCACATACAGCCATTGAGTCAGTGATTGATATGAATAAAGAACTTAGAGTTGCTTGTCCTGGTTCCATGTCTTCTTCCCTGTGGAATCAGAAATCACTTTTATAAATATATCGGACCATCTGTGCTTCCAGCTATCCATTTCAAGTATATGTTCCAAAAAAGAAATAGTAACACTTTATAAGTGCAAATAAAAACACATTAAAAGGACTGAGGAAGGGTTTTTCTCTCCCTCCTAAAGTATATGTGGATCCCTTCCAAAAGGGTTACTGTGAGCCATGTAACTTGTAATTAATCCTGCTGTAAATGTCAGAACACTTACTTTGCAGGTCTAAGCTGACCCACTAAAATTAGTCCCCTTTTAACAATTCCTTTTATAATTTGTTTTTCAGCAGAAACGGCGGCTTGACCTCCTGACAATAACCAGCCCCGGTAAGTGAGCTCTGCCGCGCCGCTCTCTTCTCTTTTCTTAAAGAGATGGTTGTCTAAATGTGTTTTTTCCCCCGTCTCTGACATGCAAAATGAAAAACACTGTTCCCCAGAAAATCTTTCACCTAATAACAAGTGACAGCTATATTGTGCTTGGCAAAGCCCCGGGCAGTTATCCGTTCACAGAGCTGCCTCTTCAGACCTTTACTCTACGAATTGGAGTGTTGGTATTTCTTTAAGTCTCCTGGGGCTACAGTTAGTGGTATATCTGCAGGGCAGATGCCCTCAAATTCACAAAGTGTGTTCAAGTATCACAGAAATGCAATATTGACTTTCCTTGGTGGCAAACAGGAGCAGTTTGGGGAGTCGGGAGATGGTGACGCTCTTTGCGTGCGGAAGGAGACACAAGGTCCAGGCTCAGGGCTAAGAGCCCTAAAGTGAGTCAGAAAATATTTAGGTAGAATTAAAATGCCTTAAACTATCTGTTTCATGATGGCTTTTGTCATTTGCCTGTTAAGGAGATAAGCCAAAATTTGTTCTTATTGGTATAAGTGTGGGGCTCTGGCAAGAGTGAGTGTTGAAGGTCTCAGCACTGTGGTGGAAATGCAGGTTGGTTCAGCTGTGCTCCTCTGTGATCTCAGCCCTTAAGGCTGGGTGCCTTTAATTTATTCCTATTTGCCTGGCTCACTTTCTTTCCATTAGCTGCTACAGAAGTTTGCTGCCCACCAGCTTCAGTTGAAGCCCTGCTGAAATAGTGCCACATTTCGATTAACTTTGTTCATTTTTCAGATGTGTGTATGAATTAAGCTTTCAGGTGGGCTTTAACTGGGACTAATGAATTCTGGCCTTAACTGGTAATAATGTGTTAGCAGAGTGAACAGGTGTTATGGGAAGTGAACAAAATGTGACACACATTTGCTAGGGTAACAATTTTCCATCAATAATTGTTCTGACACCCTAAATGTAGATATAATCTGTGACATGGTTTCTCCTTCACTAACCTTGTTAAAATAATAAGAATTAAAATAAGGAGGAGGAACACTTTGTTGGGACAGATGTTTGAGGCTATTGGCAATTGCATCACATTTTTGCATGTTCACTTTTCACGCAGTTTGCAATTATGTTAATGTATGCTCAGGGCACTTGCTGATAAAAGCAACAATACAATGTGATACAGCTATTGTCACTATTCTGACTGTAACTTCAAGGACAAACATGGCACATTTTTCATTTTCCATATCTTCAGCATTCCCTGTTTCTAGAGGAAAAAGAAAAAAAAAAAAAAGATCTCTGAAGGTCTTAATCATAGCACACACTCCGATCTTGGATAAGGGCACTGAAGTCCACAGGCATCTTTTCAATAAGAGAAAAAGAGGGTTGGGGACCAGAATAACTTAATATAAGACTTTTCTGTAGAGCAAACTTATGATACTTTTCTCATTATTTCTGATACAGTATTCACTGTAAAAGGATTGACTGGGTTGAGTTTGTGCATGGACATGATCAGTAAGTAGCTGTGGATTCAGATCTCTGTTTAATAAAGCAATCTACTAAATGAACACAGCAATTAGTTAGAAGGATCTTCAATAACTGTGTAGGCACACTGCACTAAAAGGCGGGGGGAAAGCTTTCTGTAATGTGTACCTTCTCTGAATTGGAAGTTTTACCCTTTGATATTTAACCAGAAATCTACCATAACTGGATACATAGGGAAAAAATAATACCTGTTCATGATTACATAATAAAGGGCCTGTAGTTTTGCCTTCAGTAGAGGCATTTTCAAAAGAAGCTTGGTGCTGGATCAGGCCAAACTTACAAAAGAGCCTAAAGCTGAGATTTTACAAAGAGGTTTGAAAAAGTTAGGCACTCAATTCCTAGTAGGATTGGAAAATGTCAGCCTGTGGATTAAAGGGTCTAGTTTCAGCCCTACAAATACAAAAATAAAATAAAATAAATCACAGCCTTGGGGCTTTTATCTGTCTTTGGAGACTGATACCTTAAAATATTTAATTCTTTGAATCCTAGCTCTAAGATCTGACATTGACAGTCTGCTTTTACGAAGTTGTGATATCGGTTATGATGGCTGAGATCAGCCATAATCACTGTCAACCCTTAATTTGCTGATTCAAATGAGGGGCTGATCTGTTTAGTTGCACCTGACAATCCTCTGGGACTTGTTTCTGTTCTCCACCTTGCCGCAGGCAGGCAGCCTTTGCTTTTGGCAGAGGTCACACAGCTTTAGTTAGAGCTGTGAAAGTCCTCTGTGGCCCACAAGGGATGTCGGCCACCAAAACCCTATTGCCTAATTGTAAGGATAGACAAAGGGCTTCAAAGGAAAAGGTGACCTCTGAGATTTACACCTCTGTCACAATGAATATCATCTCTCTTTCTTGTGTGTGTGTGTGTGAAGCTCTTGAACCAGTTTTTCTACCTTTAGTCAAGAATTGATGGTGATCCCTTGCAGATAGTACAACAGCTCTTCTCCATGTACTTATAAAACAATTTCCAAAAACTGATCAGACAAATAATGAGATTAACTGCAAGGTAAAATAATGCCATTAATGTAAGTTATGTGTTGTTGAGACTTAGGCACCAAAGCACTTAAAGAGAATTTGTGGAATTACAGAAACCTTAAGGTTATCTCATGGCAGTCACAGTGCTCCCCATGGCCATGGTTGTTGCATGATTCCCCAGGAATCACCAAAGAGTCAGAATCTGTGCCTTTTTCTTGTTCCCTGAACCTCACCCCTGCCTGTGCTGTGCTGAACTCACACTGAAGGTGACCCAGAGCTGCCTCTTGCCCTGTTCCACATGGCTTCCAACCCTCAAGCAATGTGTGCTTGGCTTCCTGAAACCTGGCTGAATGGGTTCAGGGCTTAAAAGCACATCTGTATGCTAAACTAAACAGGTATAGACCACTAATCTATACCCTGGACTGAGAGAAGTCTGGGCAAAAGTAAAAAAAAAAAAATAAAAGAAGCAAGAAGAAATACAGATGACTGGAGCTGCAGCTCCAACTACACAGTTTGTATGCACCATGCAGGGCTCACCTCTTCCAGCACCCTAATAAAGCAGGTATGGAAAGCTCCACGCTGCACTCCAAACTGGAGCAAGTCTTTGCTTTGCTGTGGATCTCCAGAAACAGCCAGACACAAATGATGCTTAAGCTGGGAGCAAGCCAGACTCCCTTGTACTCAAATATATTCCTTTGAAGTAACTGACACCCCTGTAAAATGTGGAGGGGAGTTCACTGCTCTGCCTTGCTGCTGAGTAGCTGGAGGAATGTTAAGTTAAATTTATCAATGCTCTCACCACACTCCTTTCTTCTTGCCCCTTGACACGTGAGGTACAATTAGAGTGCAGCTGTACAGTTCAGGGTGCCTGAGTCAGAGCTGATGTGCGCAGTGGGGTGGGGGAAGGATGTTAAAAATTCATTAGGAGCTGGCAGGGACATGCTGGCAGGGAGTGGGACATAATGAGATTTAAGTTTTGGTAATTTAAATTTTCTTTAAACCCAGCTTTACTTCTGAATTGGATCCAAAACATTTCCCTAACACTATTCTAGTTGTCTTTGAGGTTTAGGAGCAAAGCTTGAGGTAGTTTAATTTGGCCTTGTTGCACAAAGGAGATGAGGATCTGCCCTTCATTTCTCTGTGATCATGTTCTAGTAGCACTTTGAACACGCACATGCAATCACATCACATTTTGTGGTAACCACTCAATAGCTGCAAATAAGATACCCCTGTTTCCATAGCTTTTCCATGGAGACACAGCTTTTTGCATCTCCTGTGTTTATGATAATAATACAACTTTCCAATTTCTCTTCTCAGTAAGGTAAGTTCCTCTCCCACTGAAGTATTTTTTAATTATTGATACCATAAATGGAAGTGTGTTGGAAACTATTGGCTTTGAAAATAGCTAACATGTGATATTATCCAAGAACCATCAGGAAAATTCTTTTGAAATTCTCTTTGATTCAGCCATCCTCAGGGCTTTATCCTTCTCTACCAGTCTCTCTACTGCCAATTTAAAATAACATTCTCTTGAAATCAGTGCAATGTCAGGAGAAATTCATCAGCACTCTAGGTGCATGTTTCCCAGATGTATATAAACCTACTACATTTGGCAGCAGTAAATTGATTGCATTTAAAAAACCTGGGGTAGTTGAATATTCCATAGTGTCCAGCTTGGCTACAGCACAGAATATAAAGTATTTTTTTAAAGTTTCTTTCAGCTCTGTTTTAGATGAAAAAAAAGTAAGCACTGACTCCATAATTCCTGGCTTTTGATTTACTCACATTTTCCTAATATGTAAACCACATCAGAGCTTTACAGGCAGGGGCAAAGTAAGATAATTCTACTTTCCATTGAGATTTGATCAGAAATGTTAATTGTTTGTACGTGCTTCCCCCTAATATTCAAGATCTTACACTATTAAACAGGGAAAAAAGCTTGATTTTAAAAAGTATTTATCAGTCTGATCTATGTGGTGAAATATTCTCCCCCCCTTTAATATCATCAGTGCTGCATGCTCTAAAAATGTCTCCATTTCATTAATTTGTGATATACTGCTATCCGGAATTCTTTTAAGGTGGCTTTAGCTTCTGCCATACATATTTTACTGCTTTAAATTATAGATATAGGACTGTTGCCTAGTTAATTTCCTCTGGTTAGGAAAATATATTTCTGCTCTCCTGGCATTGCATAAAGTGATATGTGGGATTTGCTATATTTTTTAGCTGATTAAGTTTTGCATTTCTACATATTACTGCTTATGAGACCTCAAGTAAAAGTATGTAAAGGAAGGAGAAGTTTTATAGTATATTTCAAAGTTTCATTTGACTATAAATTCCACCACTAAGCCCTGCTACAAGACTTTTCCATTACCTTCCTGGATAGTCTGGCTATCAACTTCTTTCTAATTGAAGCATGAAAATAATATGAACTCAAAGTCATGAAGCTATAAGACAGGTATTAGTAAAAATGATACCAACTAATAAAATGTGACAAAGTTGTTTGCTGCTAAAACTCAGGGATATTTTTTTTTGCAAGTCCTTATTAATTAATAGCACATTGATTTTGGTCTGAGTATGTGTCAAAGGATGGCACTGAAGATTTTAAACAGCCTCACGTGACCACTGCTCATGTTTGTTAGTGAAGCTTCACATGCTCTTTTACTTGCAAAGCTGGAGAAAAGGAATTACTTAGCATTCCAGTAATAATTGAGTCTTTTAATGCTCAGTGAATTATTTCCCATATCACTGGGTATTAATCCACCCATTTGCCCACAACAATATGAGATAACTGGGGGAGTCAGAATCTCACTGCTCAGCAAGGCAACAGACCCAAATGGTTTGTCTGAAGCCACAGTACAAGAATTTCCCTACCACAAAAATAAAATATAAATGCTGAAATCTCAGGTCAAAGTGAAATTTCCATGTTGTCTGCCTTAGCTGAACCAAAAAGCTACAGGAAGATGTTTGTTCCAGACTTGATGAAACTTAAGTAAGATGATTGTACTAACAGAGAGCAAAAGGAAGACGTGGACTCTTTTTCTTTTTTTTTTTTGTGCCATTAGGCTGGCTTCAGCTGTCCTGAGGCTAATTAGGAAATTTTACTATATCCAATCTCTCATCTTTACAGTATCTGAAGAGCTGTAAGAATTTCCATTTGCTGTGATAAGGAGAAATAACACTGTTGCTTGTAATTACTCATTCATGCAGATCAGTACCTTCCTAATTCTCAGTTATACCTCTGCATTTGCCAGAATAATAACTGCAGAGATGCCTTCTACTCCACTGTCTTTTCCCTTCCTTCACACTATGTCCCAAGACAATAAGGTCTCCCTGATCTTTCTGCCTGTCCCCTGACCCATCTCCACCTGCGTCCCCAAATATCGGCCATATCCATCTCAAATATCCCAGTTTTGAGTTCTACTGAAATGATACTTTTTTTGATTCAATAATGAAACCAGAACTTTATCCCCATTTGGTTGTAGAATGTTTACTTTTAGTAAGACTGTTTCATCCCCACCTTTGCATTTAAAAAAGTGACCTTTTTTTGGATACATGTAGAAGAAGTGATATTTGCGAAGTCAAAATAAGACCGCAGAGAAGATATTCTAAAGGCTAATCCATTACTTTTGAAGAAAAATATCAAGCTTTACCACAATCCCTGATTATTATTCTGGGTCACCATGGTGTTTCCATGCACCTTGGCATGTCCCTTTAATTGGATCCTTACATGGGAAGGTCCGGCACAGTTGCATTGAAAGCTGACATTTCTAACTAACTGACCTTTTCAGGCCCAGTGACACTCCTATAATGATTATCCTCTAGCATTGTTTGGACACAATACCACATACTTCACAGCACATAAAGAATATGTTCTTTGAGAACTATTCAAAATGCCCAATCTCAAGTTAGCAAAATGAGAAAATTGGGTGCAAACATTCATCAGAGTGTTATTGTGCAGGTATCGATTTGAATGCCCTTTCATTTCTCTGGGAAAAAGTGTTGTATTATAGAGCTCTAAATTAACTTCTGTTCTGTTTTTTTCCCCCAGTAAGTATAAAAAGGTCAAATTCATTCATAAGGCTGAATAGATTTGCAGGATATAAGCAATAAGATAGCAATCAACCTTCAAATAACCTTTAAAGAGACAGTATCTTTTCTTATGAACAGTAATTGATGTGCTCATTAAGTCACTGGGTACTCTTTGGGGCTCACCTGGGCAAAAATGAGTAAGACCTGTGACGAAAGGATGTCAGCTGCAGCAAAACAGCAACAAATCCTCACGTGGAAATCTCAATATTTTACAGGTTTTGAGGGGTGTAAAGTTGATGAGAGGATTGCTATTGCAACAGGAATTCCTTGACTTTACTGTTGTAAGGGTGAGTGGAAAAGACGTAGAAAAGACCTCAAAGCGTGAATTTGTTATTTGTGAGGACGACAATTGTAGCATGTTCATACCTGCCTGAAACCTGGGTACATCTTCAGCTTCCCTTTTGGATTTAGTGGCTAGTGTGGGTGGGTGGCCACTGCCTCTGGTCAGGCCATGTATAGGGAGTGCACATATAGGGGACCCTGTGCTACACATGGGATATGGCCAGGCATTGTTCTTCGGTAAAATTCAGTCAGATTGTTCAATAATGGCTTTCTGTGCACCGTGAGGGCTTTGGGGACGTGTGTGAGGGTTAATAATCTCTGCCTGCACAGACATAAAACCCAGGTCCAGGCTGTTGCAGCACTGACTCCCTGGGGGCTGCCTCCTGCCACCTCCAGTCCTGGGCTGTGGCTCTGCAGCTCCTCTTGTGAAAGCGGGAGCTGCCGAAGGACTGCTGGAAATTTCTTCAAGGGAACAGTATCTAGCCAGAGACTCACTCAAAGTGCTGGGATTGCCAATTTAAGATAGCAATCAGAAGATTAGTGTTCTGACCATGTCCATATTTCATTTCTGCATGTAAATCCACGTTGTGTTTTTAGTATTATTTTTATGAATTGCGCATAGGCTGAGGACTATCTGTGCATAATTGATTACAGTGAGTTGTCTTGGTTCTTATCTTTGATCAGAATTTTCAGAAGCAGCATGTATCCCAGGTGACAAGGCTTTTTATGCTGTAAATGTTTGCACATAATACTTTCTGTTTTACTTCACAATGTGCAGAATGAGCACCTCACTCATTTAGAGGGACTGAAAATGAGCAAGTCTATGAACAGGTGTAATATGCTCCTCTTTTTTGTGTAAGCTCAGGAAAAATTTAAAATAGAAACTTTTTTTCTTATAAACCCCTTATTTCTTCAGTATCAGATGTTTTTAGAAAGGATGGAAAGCATTCTTCCTTTTTAATGAAATTTTAATTTTCAAGGTCACCTGTCACTCTTCGCTTAGGCACGCTTCTTCTTGCTGAGTGACCTGAACAAGACTAAGTGGAAATCAGTGTATTAAATATCTAGAAGGCAGCAGAGGATTATATTGACACTACAAAATAGAACACAGTGCAGAAATGCATGAGCCAGCAGAGCCCTGAACAGCAGAGCTGCGCTGCAGCCTCACCAGTGTGGGGACAGACGCCTTCAAGCCTCATTGCTTGGGTGCTGTCCCAGAGACAGATAAGCCCCAAGTCCTTTTTTCACTGGCTTTAGGGTCCTGCCATTCCAGTGCATTCTGGGCTTGAATCTTAGCTTGTGTCTTTTTATTTTTTCTTAACCTAGCCAGGCACACGCAGCAACCGTGCTTCATTTCTGTGTTAGCAGCATCCACGTACCCCAGTCCACAGGGGTGTCATCCTGCTGCATGCAGTGACACCAAGCTGCTCTTGAATAGTTGGCAACTTAAGTAGACAAAGCTCAGGGCAGTGGGTGGGAAACATGGGAAGAGAATGTCAAAAATAAAATGTTATTTTCATGGAACTGTGTCTCTTTACTCCCCCTTTCCTCCAATCTCTGATGTAACAGAAGATGGCAAAACCAGTGGTGATTATACAGCAACTGTGAGTGGGACTGAGGAAGAGGGGAGCTGGAACTGCACAAAGGACTTTTCCTAAGCTCATTTGTTTCTAAGGATTGGCAGTGGGCTCATTTTTTTTTGTATGCAGAACATTTCTGTTAAAGCAGTCAGCCAAGGTCACAGGGAAACCCACAAGAAAGGATAACCCAGAGCCCTTATTATTATTTTGAGCTTGTGACAAAGGATTTTTTAGTAGAGATTTGAATGAGGAAGGTGTGCCAGTTCTGTGAATTCAGACTGTAAGTGCAGAATAAGCCATGGTGGAAAAGAGACTTGTTCATCACACAGCTCAGTGCAGTTTTGGAGGGAGTCATTTGAGCTGCTGCTAAATGAGATAACATGAGGACTGTTAGGCAGTAGTAGCACTGCAGTGTCCTTAAGAAGCAGGTTAAAGGAAGGTGAAATGCTGTTCTGACACCACGGTCTGCTCCTGACATTGCACAAGACCCTGCTCTGGACTGCAAAGATGCTGTGAGTGCCAGGACAGAGAGTGCTACCAGAGGAGCCAGGCAGAGGAGGGCAAGGGGCACAAGGCAGAGAGGATAAGGGGGAGGCAACATAAACCAGAGTCATGTTTCTGGGCCATATGAATCAAAATGAAAATAACTTTTTTTCAAAATACCTAGGAGATGGTAGGAGTTGTGTTATTCTTGATGCTTTATTATATTACCTTCCCTGTTGCACAGCTGCATCCCTTGTCCTTATCCTATGAGGATTACAGGAAGGGAAGGGAAGGGGGAAGGAAAGGAAGGTAGGAAGGAAAGGGAGGAAAGGAAGTAAGGATTATCTGTAGACACCCTGATTTTCATGCCCATCCTCCAGGGAGCCTCACATTGATGCAAAATTCCATTGTGCTGCTGCCTATCCCCTATGATGAACCCACCTTCCTTCCAGGGACTGTGAGGATGTAGGGCCTGTGGATGGATGCAAAAGGAACCCTCACTTAGACCTGCTGCACTTTTGCTTTGGGATCTGATCTAGAGCACATAAATTGCAGCTGACTGGGACCAAACCCCTAATTCTTGTCAAAGGCTGGACAAACCCGACAGCGAGAGCGACTTCATGCTGATCCTGTGCTGAGCCCCCTCATGCCGGGAGATGGGCTTAAGTTTTGTTATCTGAGCACTCAAATATCTTTCTATAAACTGGAAAACTTTCCTAAATGGTCTCATCTGGGCTCTGGACCAGCAGCAGCACCACAGCCAAGCACGGCGTTCCCACCTCTGGGGGACACCTCTGCCAGGGCGTGGTTTTCACACCGGCTGCGCAGCCACTTGTGGCATCCCAAAAAATGCCTCTGGAAGCAGGAGCCAGCTGTAGTGCTGGCACCCAGCATGAGCAGAGCTGCCAGTAGCAGTAGCAGTGCTGCTGCTCATAAATACAAACCTGGAGGTGTCAGGCTGCCCTGGGAGTGAGCTGTCCCCGCAGCCCGGGCGGCTCAGCCGCGCTGCTCAGGAATTAACTGTGCGGGTATTACTCTCTTAAGGCCTCGTGTTATAGTTCTGTTTTCTTCACCTTCAACCCCACAATGGATTATGGCCATACTTCCTCTTATAACTAAATGCTCTTCTGTCCTTTGACAAAACAGATTTGTGTCTTTTCATAGCTTTCTGTAGAGGGCTAATAATACATGGGAAAGCTTTACTGCCCACAGGAGACTTTGCCTGGCTGTAATAATAAGAAATGCTGTTGAAAAGTCATGATCAATGTTAATTCAGTTATTTTTCATTTTCTCTTTTTTTATAATGAAATCTTCTACTTTATGCATTTTATCCAGTGCTACCCTATGAATTGCTTGTTGGAGAGAGGGGTCATTGGTTATAAAAATGAGTTCTTGCTGTTTGTCCTCATACGAAAATAACAGCAATATTTTGAAATGATGAATTAAGGGAGGAATCTTGGATGTACAAAAGATGTAAATATTGTTTTCCAGGTTTTATGGTTCCCAGATGCCTCCTCTAATTGCATAGCTAACCCTGAGTTTATTAAGTTATTTTCCAGAGTCAAACTCATTTGTAAACATGTCAGAATAAAAACTAAATTTAAAAAACAAAACCTTTGGATTAGAATTCTGGAGTGATAAACAAACTAATTTAGAATGTATTTGCATGTAATTTACATGTGCCAAAATAGGATTGCATGTGGTTTGTAAATACAGGTCTTGAATCTATTTAACATTACAGAATAGCACTGAAGAAATTAATTGTAGCTCAAAAAAAAAAAAGGTTAAAATAATAAAAAGATGGCTTAAAATGGCCTATGTTAGAATGTGATTCAATGTGCAGAAACTGGTGAGGAGAGATAAGCATGCAGGGAAAACTGTAAATTCTAGCAGCAACATCTGTAGTAGTTAGAATATTATGTTTTATAGCAACTCCTTACCTCCCCCCATGGACGTTACTATGGCACACTGCATATTTATTATTCACTTTCTGCAAGAGATGTTTGCCTAGCACAGCCTTGAAAATAAAGTCTGTTTCCTTTCTTTTAATGTTCACTTACTCGAAGATGATGTGAGCTTCCATTTGAAGCCGCTCGGCCAGTTTGACCTGTAGGCTTTGGCTCAAGATAACAATTTGCAATTATCTGGGTTGTTGCAGTGGTACCAAAGGATCCATCAGCAGGTAAATCCTTTGCTGGGCGCAGTCCCCGTCTAGGAAAGACTTGAATCCATCATGGTTTTTCTGCCTGAAATAATCACGGGATCACAGAATGGCTTGCACTGGAAAGGACGGTGAAAATCATCCTGGAGCACATGGTACCACCCCATCTCTGCCTGCCATTTCCAAAATATGCAGGCTAGAGGAAAATATCCCTTGTGGAGATATCACCTGAGGCACAGGGAGTGACAGCCTTGAGACTGAGCAGGTCTGGCTTTGGCTCCTTGGCCTCTGCTCCTGCTGTCAGTGCTGAAATGTATTTGTATTCTGGGCCTTGGGATTAAAGCAGCTGTGTTTGGAGGGAAGAGAAAATGCTCTCTGGATAGAAAGGGATTGAGTAAATGCAAATGTAAGCACTGAGTTTAATAGTACTAGATTGCATTGCTGGAGTTATGGAGGAAAGAATGCTTTATTTACTCTAAAAAATACATGTAATGCATGTTTTCAGGCTTGTCTTCAAATGCCATGGAATATCCCTTCCTATATTCACAGCATAGCAGCCTGGAGCTTAAAAGTGGCAGCAAAGTGGTCCTGCAATCTTTGCTGTAAGAGGGTCTGTAAAGCTGGTTAGTGTTCAGTCTCATTTTTTCCCAAGAGTTTGCTGAGAATAAGTAGAAATGTAAGGATTTCTCCTCTGAATCCTGGGATATTTTTTTCTTCACTGGATTAATTTATTATATTTTATTTAATTTTTAGACAGAGGAGAGGAAAAAAAAAGAGTAGGGAAAAGTAGACTTTATGGGATAGAAGGCAGAGCTTTGTGGTGTATTTGTTATTCAGCATTTTGTTTCAGCACCATGGAAGAATATTATCAAGAAGGACCAGATGTCAGGAACCTCTCCATACATTTTTCAGGTCATAATACTTCTATTTCAATGTGCAGATAAATGTTGCTAAATATTTTCTTGTATTTCTTATCATTTCATCTCTGGAAGAAATTAATTGTAGCTTGAAGAAAAGGGTTTATTTCTCACTTGGCTGTGAGCCATTTTGTATATCTGCTTTAAATGTTAATTATTAATTAGGATATAATCTATTTAAATCTATTTAGCTGTCCATTTCTTCCAAAGAAGGCAGCTGGATGAAACAAGAAACATGCATCATTATAAAGATGATAAATTAGGCTCTTATCCCAGGAGAAGACAGTTCCTCAACACCAAGGTTGAGATATTCCAGGGAGTGGAGGAGCCTCCCAGCCTTGTCCACTTGGTGCTGGATACAGAGAGTGAGGATACCAAGATGGATTTTATAATTAAATTATTGCTAGTAAGGGAACATCATTCCTGTAACATTCATTCTAACAGAATTATTGTTGCTGGGGAATGGACTGAGTGGGAGGTTGAGTGTTTTTAAGTTGTATTGGAAAGTGAGGAGCTGGAAAAACAATAGCAGGTGATAAAAAAGAAAAAAAAAATTTCCAACAAGTAATAAAACTCTTTTGCACATATCCCAAGTGACCCAGATCCCTTCCAGGCGCATCAGTGAAGCTGCAGCACTTGTATGTCTTACAAAATCTGAATGAACTTGCTATTTTGGGAGAGGGAAGTTGGGATATATATCTTTATAGACATGAGTGGCTTCTTGACAGAAAATATGTCATGGCTACCTTAATCAGCTCAGTCCTGAAGATGAAATCTGAGGCTGGCAATTAGCACCAATGATCAGCTGTGAAAACATTTCTTTTAATTATATTTTTGTTCAAATATTTACATATTTTATCTCTTATTTGTTGCAAACTTTATATCAACAGCAAAAGAGACACTTTGGATTAAATTTTGTATATTTGTATATTTGGGTCTTTCTTTATTTGCCGAGTTAAATGCAAACCAGAGCCCTCATTTATATGAACAGTATCTATATGGATTTATCTATAGGAACAGTTGAAAAGCTGGGCAGTAGATTCATCAGTGTAGCTTCAAACCTTTCCCAGAAAACTGCTGAGGGACTTTGGAATTCTGCAGCGTGCTCCTGAAACTCTAAACAATACCATTGTGTTGCCTGAGACAGGTCCATGGGTCACAGATCAGTGGCTGGGAAAGCCAGAACATTTTCTCCCGTGTTTTATCTGTATCCATTGTTCATAGATGATCAGTTGCAGAAAGAAACACCCTGTCCATCCTGGTATTACCTTCAAAAAATTGCCCCACTGGAGCACAGAGACACAGCCCAGCTCAGATACACATGGAGGAACAGCTGTGGAGGAACAAATATGTTTGTGGTGCTGACAATAATATGGATTTTACAATTTTTTAAAATTTTATTGTAACTGAAACTGTCGTGTGCTCTTGTGACACAGAGAAGACAGACACAATTGAACTTTAGTTCTGCCCAGGACTTGGGCAGGCAGCTCAGGCAGATGGTCCATTTAGGATCCAGAGCCAGAATACTGGCATATTCCTGATCTCCTTCAAATGTGGCTGGCAAGAGTAACATTCAGCTGTGATGGACTTACCTTGGACAAGGAAATCCATAAAGGCACTCCCTGCTCACAGGACTGCATTTCATGATATAGAAGCTGAAAGCTCCTTAAGATAAAATGGATGTTGTGCCCCAAATTTCTGTGCAGTTGTCTTGACCTGAGGAGTTCCTACCCCTCAGGAGTGACACCCCAGAGCCTCTGCAAACATCTGCTCAGAGCACAAAAGAGTAAAAAATGCAGAGTGTTTGATATCAGCAAAACCAAAGAATAAATTAGATGTAACAATGCATAGCTCACAAAATAGGTGGCAGAGCCAGCACAGATACTCTGAAAGACAATGAGGATGATCAGTAAAGTGACTTCATCTGAAAAGAAATCAAGTAGAACTGTGGGTTGTTTTGTTGTTGATTTTTTTTTTTCTTCCCTGTTGGATTTGCCACTATGGAATGGAGCTTGAATTGAGTTTCTGAAGTTTATGGGGTTTTTTTCATAGTTAAAGATGCTGCATCCAGTGCTGCATAACTGTATTTTGAGCCACATGATGGTGGATAAATACAGCAATAAATACAAGTTACTACTGGCCCAAGGGTCATAACAAATTTATATTCATTAAGGGAGAAGAGAAGGCTGTACTATGGTGTGTTTGAGAAGGACTAAATTCTCAAGCTGTAGAAATTTCATAGCAAATATTTAAACAGAAAATACTTTTCTGTTCTTTTTCTGTGTGAGTTTTTTTTGGGTTTTTTTTTTTTTGGTAAGAAAATGTATTAATTGTGTATCTCCAAAGCCACATCCCTTGACATGAAAGAAAATAAATTTAGCTGAAAAATCCGTTATGATTCAGTGATACAATGAAGAAAGCATTTAAAATTAATAGCAAATGTTTACCCTTAATGGGAATAGGGGACATAAATAGCTTTCAAGCATAAACAGGAGAAGGGGAAGAAAAGAAGGGGGAAAAAAAGAAAATAAAAGGCATGAAGGAAAAATCCATGTGGGCAAAACTAGAAGTTCTAGTTTAGTATATTTTCTGAGATCTCTTTAATTCTAAATAAACTAAAACTCAGGTTTTAGTTTCAGTTCAAAATGATGATGTTCAAAAGGCCGATGTGACTGCTAAGAGTTTTAGTTTCTGTCACCTTGGGGTAAAATACTTTCAAGTCCTGCGATAACAGAGAGGGATTTCGTTGGGGAAAAACGCTCTTAAATCAGGAGTACAAGAGTCCTAGGGAAGCTGGGACACCCTCAGACCCAATGCTCTGCTAATGAACGTGTCCTAGAAATGGGGGTTTGCCATTTTATTGTGCAAACACTCAAAAAGGCAGCTCGTGTGGCTCAGGTTAGCAGGGACTGGTATTTTGACAACAACCCCCAGGAAACTAATTAAAAGGCTGATGAAGGTTGAGTTAGCAAAAGTTATATACTAATGAAAGGCAGTCAGTGTTTTGTGAGAAAAAGGATTTGTCAAACAATTCTGTTTGGCCTTTGAGTACATCACATATATGGTTGATGAAGCTGCATAAACTTTTTAAGGTGTTTGATTTAGTGCCTTACAACCTTTTAAAAATATAGAATGCATTAAATAGGTTAAAGTTCAGTCAAGTGACACATCTCACACATCACTCATCATGGGGGAGCCTCACTTGAATGGGGCTCTCTTTAATGGGATCCTTTCACGTAGTGGGCCCAATGCGACCTCTAATGATGATTTGTTGGTGATTAAAACATCACTGCTGAGTGGTAAAGAAAGATGTAGAAGGGTTTGCCACTCAGTGCAACCTTGATCTCTTGATTGGCTGGTTCCTTCACACAATATAATGCATTTCAGCATAGAAAATAACACTAGATTTCTGCTTCTTAAAGCCAGGAATGCAGTCAAAGCCTGTTTAATGGAGCAGTATTGACCAAAAGAATTTGGGATTGTGTTTGTCTAGTAATTAAGTTGGATGAAGCCTGAAAAGATGTATATTCAAATTTTTCTTTTTTTACGGAATATACACAGTGACACAGAATGGATCAGAATGTCAAAACTGTATTGGAATATTTTATACCTCAACATGTGCTCTTCTGGTTTCCACTTACAAAGAAAAGGCATTGAAGTATCAGAGTTTGAGAAACCAGTTTAAATTATAGGACTTTAAACTCAGTTTAGGTCATCAAAAGTGAGACAGGGAGATGCTGTAATACATATTTGAAGGTAGGCTCTGAGCCTACTGATAACATGTGTGCATTTATATTTTGAAACAGACAATTTCCAAATCACATATGTAATTTGCCTTTTGTAGAGCAGCCCTTTGTGCATTTGTCTGTTTGTGCTACACAAATGGGAGAGCTACAATCCAAAGTTTTAATGGGAATTACATCCCCGGACACACGCAAAATAAGAGGTTGATTTACAACAAGAACATATTTACAGCAAAGAACTGTCAAAAGGTATTTTGTCTATCTTTTACAGTCAGGACCAGAATCCCATGGCAACAGGCAAAGGTTTTTTGTATGGCCTGATATGAAATTTAAAGCAGAGTATTTACAGTAATATTAACTGAACTGGGTGGGGCATGAGCTGGACTGGTGCTCTCCAAGGCTGCCTCAAATTACATGGACTTGCTGTGGAGGGATGAAATCATTGCTTGCCTGGGTTTAGAATCAAGTAGGTAAATAATTTACAGCTTTGTTTTGCTCAGAATCTCTCTGTAGTGCTCAGACAGTGTCGAAATGGGCAGAGCAGCAGAGATGGATTTCTGGGAAGATCTGCCCTTTAGTCAGAGGAGTGCTACCAGGGTGTGATCACAGCAAAGAGTTATTCCAGTGGAGAGCACTAGAGTTAGAAAAGCTACCAAGGAGAAGTGGTAACAAGCAGAGTTTTACAGAATTTGTGAAGTTTTAGAGTCTATGTAATTCCAACGCAAGAGCAGAGCTCGCAAGTCAGCTCTCAAACTCTCAGTGCATTTTGTCCTGACTTCAAGATGACCAATTACACCATGTAAACCAGTTAAAGCATTTCATGCTGTGCTAAGCAAGACAGACAGAGACAAGAGAACAGGGGAGTAAAGCACAATAATTCACCTGCTGCAGTACTCTGAAGTTAATAGATCTATATGGACAGATGAGATGATGCTTTAAAACTCCCCAAAATGGCTGGATCAGGCATAGCACTGACCAGTCTACCAGAAATGACATTTCTGTTGGACTTCCCTCCTCTTCCACTTTGAGTGTCCAGTGTGATGAACTACCCCTGAAAATCTGTGGGCTAATTTGCGATGTCCCAGAAAAGCAAAAGCTGTTGGAAACATGGAGAATAAGAAGTGAACAGGGCAGATCTGATTCTGAAAAAACCCTCCTATTACTCTTATTTCATATGTGAAACTGTGACAGCCTCATAAAAGTTAAAGATCAAACTGGATGTGGGGAGCTCTCATTGCTAAAATAATAATGTGGAAGAAAATCACTTGCATGGGGTTGAACATTACTTTCCCACTTACCTTTCTATTTGGGTGGTTGGAAGTTTGTATTTCCCCTTAACAAGGCAAAAGAATTTAATGGCTTTATATTGTTTGGAGTGGAGTGAGTGCCTGCAGGCTTGCCTGATGAGCAAAGTGACATCCTGAGGAAACTTACAGCAAATTGCAAACAAAATCCTTATTAGTAGTGGCAGTTACCTCCTGGAATAGGATTGATTTGAAATCCCTGTAAAGATAGTGCTCTTCTGGCTCAGACAACTTGACAAATAAGAGCATTTCTTAGGAGTTCATATTCAAGTTGTGGTGGAGGTAATAGAATTTAACTTTCAGATTCAAAACAATTAAAGCAATGTACTGAACATCACTGTGCCTGAGAGATTTATTTTAAAAGTTACACATACAGCCCTTTTCTATTGCAAATGCAATAAAAAGGCTGGTTTTTTTCTGCACATCCTTAAAGTGGTTATGAAGAACAATGGGAATTCAAAGATTAGGGATGCTCCTAAAGAACAAGAACATTCCATGTGGGAATCCATGTTTTTTCTCAGCTCAGAAACCCAGAAAATAATTTTGATCCATCCTCTGCCATACTCTGGAACGTGACAGGACGAATGTTGAGATAGTCTGGACTATTTGACAACAGCAATGTGAAGCAGCAGACATGTTATTTTGCAAAGTGTTTTTCGAAAAAAAAAAAAAAAAAGTCATATGTGAACAGTGTAATAACAGCCTTGACAGGAATCAAAACAATCTGCAGTATTTGTTTTATTTCCCATCAGCCACTACTTATGTCACCACAACAAGAAGTGAAAAGTACCAAAATGTTCATTCCTCTTTGCCCCATGCAACTGAAATATCTGAAAACATTTACATTGAGCATAAAAAGAAATCCTGGAGTGGAGACAATTGAGATAAATACTCGGAGTTAGTCCCAACTCCTGATGCTCAAGCTGTGTTTAGATTAGCAAATTGTATGGACTGACAGGATTGGATTTTTGGAGCAGAACATTTGGCACTGAAAACATGACCATACCTACTCTGTGCATTCCTGAGGTTTTCCCACTGGATCAGCTCTAGTCTGCTCCTGTGGCTGGAATGCCTGTTGGTGTTTGGAGCACATCTTCTAATTAAATTTCATCCAAGGGGAATCCATTTTGTGTGCTCCACAACTGCTCTGTGATGTGAACCAAAGCATGAGACGCACGGATATGCAGAAGACAGGCTTCAAAACGTAAAATGCTTAGGATGTCATATGGAGGAAATAAATGTTTCATTAACTTACTAGTTGTCAAACATGTTTATCCCAAATTACTTTTAACTCAAGGCACCACCAAAATGCACTCGAATTGGTTTGGATATTGTTTAATTTAGTGAGAGAAAAATCGCTGTTAACAAAGTAAAATAGGAGCTGTTATTGTAACACATCATGTGGAAAGGCAAGGCAAGCATCTAAGTGTTTGCTGGTTTATGTTTTGAAGTTGCTATCTTTACTGCTGCAAGGTTGGACTTTTGCATTTGATAAGCAAAATGATGTTGCCGTTGAACGTGAAACCATTCAGAAATGCTAATTAATACTTCTCTTAATGAAATATGTGCTCATGTCCTGAATTGTTTTACCTGGAAGTATATTTTACTATTTTACAATTTGAAAAAGGCCAATAACAATCAGAATGGACATATGACATGAAAATAACACACTCTCTAGCCTTCTAAGAATTTACACCTTGCTACCCTACAATTTGGCTGCAAGCTTTGAAAGTTGCACACAGTATTTAAGGCTTCAGCCTGCTTTGAGATCTGTATGGTAAAAGCCTGTTGTGGGTGGATCCTTAAGCATCCAGAAGCAGTCTCTTCCCTTAAAACTGGCAAAACAAGATTCTAAGTTGTTGGGGGTTTTTTTTCAGTTTTCTGTTTTGAATTAATATCACACTATTATATGCTGTATTTGCTATAGCCTAGTATGAAAACCTTGAAGAATTGTCACATTTCATGCACCAGGGCTTGATACACAGTGTCCCAGCACACTACAACTCTCCATTGCCAAATGCATTTTTCCTCTTGGGAAAGGACTGACATGAGTTGGTGCTGGAAAGGAGGCAGGGGGTGGAGTCTGTTCCCAAATGTTAATGCTTTGTTTTTGTGGAGCTTACAGTAATCAATTGATCTCACTTCAAGAACGATTTGATAAGTATCCTTGATACTATCTTGGCTTCTTCTCTATGAATTACTTTTAGAGGTTTCCCTTTTATGAAGCACTTTTTTCTCTTCTTCTCTTAAACTTGTACGAATTCTTACTAAACAGTGGGAAGGTATTTTTTGTTTTGCTTGCATTGGGGGAAACGGTCAAAAATTTGACCAGAGAGTGGATTGCACACAATGAAAAGTGAAGGGTTTTAAGCTATATTATTCATTCATCTGTTTAGTTTTGATTCCCTAAATGGTCTGTAAGGAGAGCATCTAGATGACAGAAGCCTGAAGTAAAGCCAAATGAGAGATTGATTTGCCCCAGAAATACTGCTCTGTTTAGCAGATTTGTTTGTATGACTTTTCACTTGGTAGCAGTCTTTTGCTAGTTGGTATAAACAAGGTCCAGCTTCCAGGGTTACTCTGTGTTTTTATAAAAGGACTCTAGACTTTTACACACTGGATATCAGCTTTCAGAGTGTGAACACCTCATTCAATGACACACCAAAGTCACTATCTTCTGAAAAAGCTGGTACATTAAAAATCTCTGAGAACATTTCTTCAGTTTCATCACAGCATTGGTCTTTTCTTCTCAGTGGCAGACTTGAAAAATCTGACAGGGTAACCTAACACTTCCAGCACGGTGTTAGAAGAAAGATGCTCCTGTGCATGAGAAATAGAAATAACATCACATAAACCATACTTCTTATCCATAATTCTTTCGGGGTCTGGGTTATTCTTTGAATTTTAATGGGGAGTATGCTGAATGCTGACAAACAATTAAATTATGGCTACCTTTGTAATGTCTCTTCTAGACTCTGTTTGTAAAATACGCCCTCTGGCTCTTCTCTTATTATTGAATGGATTTGCGGAAAGCCAGGCAGTCCAGAAATTTCCAGCAGCGGAGTTTGGTGTGTTTGTGCCCAGAACAGACACCACGAGGCTCTGGCAGGCCAAGCATGCCCCAGTGTGCCTCCACTCTTCCCCTGAAGGGGACAAGCTGGAGGAGGAAGAGGACTATCCAGCCTTTGTGCCCATTCAGCCCCTGGCCTTTTCCCCCAAGGCTGTCAGCAAGGGTGTTAATTAGTGTCAATTGTGACAGCCAGGAATAGGACCTGTGCCACAAAAGCATTTGCTAAACTACTCTGCCAGCAAGCAGCCCACAGATGGAGATGACTTTAATTCACCACCAGCCTGGGCCCTGAAGTCAAGGCAGACCTGAAAAAGTTGTCTAATTTATTGCTATTCCCCACAGACTCTGCACCCCTTCTATATTCCTTTGTTCTAGAAGAAATACAGGAAGGCTGAAGTTCAAATGTTTCATTTTCCAGTCTAAGTCCTTTCCCTCCCTGTGGCAGACTGCTCTGTAAGTGCTTCAGTATTGATGAGGATATTTTCTCAAAGGTGTCTGAGGCTCCTCTTTTTCAGGGATCAAAGGAAGGAATAATCTGGATTTTTGCAAATGGATACATGACAACATTGATGTCATATCATCAGTGAATTGCAGAGTTAATGTGCTTCACCTGCTTCAGAGGCTATTCTAATACTAACGTGCTTTTACGCCCTAAAAAACTCCATGACCTAAATACAAATAGGAAATACAGTATGATTTTGCTATTTTGTTTTTGAGAGATGCAAGGTTTCCTGGCCTACCCTAGATTTTCATGTCCTAGTTTAGCTTCACTCTTGTCCATTTTTTCTCTTTTTACCGTTTTCTGCAATCTCTGGCGTTATCATTTCAATCCATTGATTCTTTGGGATCACCAGATACTGAGGTCTCATTTGTACTCCTCTCCACCTGTTTGAATGGCAATCAGAGAACCCAGCTGCCAAGCTCTGCAATATTCTGCTCAGTTGAGGATTGTGGTTGGCATCAATGCAGATTTCATTTAGTTATGCTGGCAGCTTTCACACTACCACTGGGCTTGCTATAGGTGCAGACACAAGTGTTTTGGTCATTTATTCCTTTTACATAGTCTAAAAACATGTAAAAAATGTGCCCAGGCAAGTTGTTCCTCCATCCAAATTTCCTTTATTAAAAAGGCATGCCATTTCAAGGTGGAGGCATGCAATCCTGCTCCTCACTTGGCATCACGTCCCCATGCTGGCGGAGATGTTTGTGCTGCCCTTGGCATTGCTCAACTCTGTTTTTCTCTATCACTCTTGGGGTGGCTTTGGCAGCTGCACGGGCCAGATGCAAAGCTCTCGCCTCTTTTCCAGCAGAGGCATGTGAGGTCTGTGTAAAAAGCTTTCTGGCAGAGGCTCTGCATTTTGCCTGGCTCTGCTTTGCTTCCCCAAGATTTGCTCCTCACCCTCTTTCCATGTACCAAGTGTGAGGGATCCAACTGTGCGGGCTGGGGGTTTGGAGAGAAAGCAGCTCACCTAAGGCACACAAAGAGCCCTATTAGTGCCCGTGTCTGCTCCATTTCTGATCCATAAGCTGCTACTTTAACATTTAATGAATTTGTCATCTTATATCTTGGAAGCACAGCAGCACCATGCACTCCTTTAGAATAAGCAGTTCTCTCAGCAGAAAGTTTAATAATGCCGGCTTGCAAGTATGGGTTTCCTGGTCTTTAATAAGTGGTGAGCTCATACTACAAATTTTCCCCTGATGAAGACACTTTAATAGTCTCTTTCTCCTTGAATGGTCTGCCTGTTTTCATTAAAAGTGAAGGAACCTCTGATTTTGTAGGCTACTACCCTTTGTCTAAGAGCTTGAAATTGTTAAACAGGTTTAAGAGTTACTGCAAGCATACATACTCCAGGCAAAAAAAACCCGAAAAAACCAAAAAACAAACAACCTAATAAGAAATACAGTTTTCTTTAATCTGTCAAAATAGTCAGCAAAAATTCAAACAGGTCAGAATACTATTTCTGACCTCTGCCAAGCTGACACTATCCTGGAGCATTTGTGCTGGCAAAGAGCAATGCCCTTCATGATTTCTCTCCAATGCTAGTTATTGCTAAATGTTCCTCTTGTTAACAAATAATAGAGATCCACCTTCAGAAGATTTTGACAAAGTTAGTGAATTTGGCAGCCTAACACTTTATTTTAGGATATTTTACTTAAATAACCATGAAAAGTGCTGTCTTCACTTACTGTACCTGTGAAACTTTATGCTCCCACTAGAATTCAGGACGTAAAAGTTCATTTATAAAGCCATACCAGAGTGGCAAGGAGATGTAGCTGGCCAGCAGGTCCCCTGTCCTTGCATGGGGAAAGCATTTGGTTGGAAAAGTGGGGAATTTTCTGCAACATGATGGTTGTTTCTCTTTTGAGCATAAGAAAGACTTGATGGTTGTTCTTTTCTGTCTGTAAAATGACTTCTTGTTTTGACACTTAGGATTCGGGTTGTTGGAAATCTTTTAATGTTTAAGTTGGTTATTCACAAATGCTAATGGTGGTAATATTAGCAGTATAGTTTGTAGCTTGTCACTTCACTATCTCAGTCTTTATGTAAGAATTAGGGATTTTTCATCTCTCATGATTAACTGGCAGATACACAGCTCCCATGATGTCACTCGGTGTCACATTCAGGAGCAGGCTGTGGGAGTTGTGGCCTCTGTCCCACACCTCTACCCAGCAAACTGTGTCACGGGATTATATTTCTTCTCTTTCCACTTCCATTTTTGTAAAGATTTTTTTGCTTCACCTTACCTGCTGCATTTTTGTAGTTGCAGACATTAATAAGCCCATCACAGAAGCATTCAAGTGTCACAGCATTAAATGAAAGGCAAAACCTTAACTCTAAATAAATAGTGCATACTCATTTCCATCTGCTTTTCAGTTAGAATTGTTGCTCATGCTGAAGTTTTGACGAGAAACTGTTTGATTTTATCAAGAAGATTCCTGATGGGATCAAAACTGCTGTCACAGAAAGGTCAGATCCAGGATGCCTCACCTGAGGATGCTGGCCCAGAAGATGATCTGGGGGACCATTAGGTGGAGCAGGGCATCCAGAGTGTCCAGAAACCTTCACCAGTTGCATCAGAAGGCTGCATCAGAAGGGGATGCTGGGCAGTTGGGTTGGATGGTGATGGAGAAACATTTCATTTAGGACAGAACTTTTACCGCACATAAAGATCACAGGAAAATGGAGCCACTGTGTTTGATGTTCTGAGGTCGCTGGGTTGCTACATCACCGAGGACTTCATAGTTAATAACAGCACTTCAGCTTGCACCTGGAATGAGAATGGCAGCCAGCAGGAGCCCAAGAGCAGGTGCAATATGCTCTAGTCCATTTACTCATCCTCTGTGGCAGGCAGCCACCTTCTGCACCAGCTGAAGCTGCCAGATGTCCTTGAGGTCAGTCCCACATCACATGCATTGCAGCAGTCAAGACTTTCACTTGCTGCTTGCTTTTGTTGACTGTTCCTACCAGGGTCACTACCAGAGCCTGTAAGTAAAAAACTCCCAGTAAAATTCCGTGTGCCTCCTAGGGAATGCCCTCAGGATAAAGGGGACTTGTTTTGAGGTTGAAGTCTCCTGTTGCATGTTAAATTTTTAGTTTTCTCCATCTGATGAGATAGCACATTAGCTATCATTGATGTCTTTTTAGATTATTATCTTGAGTGAATCATTTGCTCACCCTACATTTTATCCATAGGACCAGTCAACATCCCTTTATCAAGAAGGGAATTTCCCTTAAATCCCTTCAAAATGATATGTTACATGCTGTAATTATTAACTCCTCTTTGTCTTAACCACCAAGCCCAGCAGTGCTCCCTTCCCAGCTGAATTCCCGGGTGTTTTCCCTAGGGGCAGCAGGAAGCTCAGGTAACATCCAGAGCTGCCAGTGCTCACAGGTTATAATTTCCTGAGATGACCTCAGATTGTGGTGTTTGCCCACTTCAGGAGGCAGTGAAGAACATTAAACATGTCTTCATCAACATCATAAATTTTTATTTACAATTCTAAATTAGGTAGATATTTAAATGTTTTGTGGGCAGGAAGCAGTATTGATCGCTGGTTGACATTCTGAAGAAAAACTATTACCGCAAGTTGAAATTGGCCCCTCTTCTTACACCAAGCAAATTGGGATAATGTCTGTTTATAAGAAACAAAGGAAAGAATGGAGACTATTGAGTGACCAATTTTGTATTAATATTTTATGGTGTTTGCAGTACATTTTTGCTGTAATCCCAAATATCCTGATTTCTAACAATTTTCCTCTTTTATTTTGACTATTTTTCAAATTGTTGCTGAAAGGGCAGAGTTAAGGTTGCCTTCTGTGCTGTATAATTCTCTATAACTCCTAGCCTTAATTTGTGTTTTTCTGGCCTTTTAGTGCTTGATTTTGCAGTGAAGTTCGGTTTTGTTTGGTTTTTGTTTGTTTTCTTTAATTGTTTGGAGGTTTGTTTTGCTGTTTTTTTAATAGCTGTGCAAATTGTAGCAGGGTTTGTTTGCCCTCAAACTCTCAAACTCTACTTTTTTTTTCTCTGTGATAATATGAAGTGTTTTCTCTGATGGCAACAATGCCCCTTTTCGTGTCATCTCAGGTTTAAAGTAAATCAGGCTCAAGTGTATTTGTTTGTACTTTAATAATATGCACATCCCCTCTGTGCCAATGCTGCTGTTTCCCTGATGGTAACCAAGTGCTGTGAATCCTCATTCACCAATCCTTCTTTCCTCTTAAATGTCACAGCTGTCAGCAAAGGAGTGATGTAAAAAATATTAGAACAAAATTTTCTAGATTCATCTGTGATCTGTTGCTACTTTCTCTCACGCAGCAAGTGATGGGAATCATTCAGCAGGGACAGCTTAGAAAATGATAGCAGCTGAGTAAATCTGACTCATAGAACTAAATATCATGGATCAAATGGGCTTGTGCCAAACTTTCCCACTGGATTTACTGTAAGACTCTGAACCATGTAGTATTACAAAAGTGGGTCAAATTTTCTGTGCTTGTACAGTAGGTCTTTTGACATTTTGCCAATGCCAGGATGCACTATCAAAGGTTTCATCATCAGTTGCCAAAGAGATAACTACAAGTTTGGAATTCCAATAAAGAGGTAATTGAATTTCCTGCACCTCAAGAAAATAACAGGAGGGAATGGATCACAGTGCATGTTACACCTCTGTGCTGCCATGAGGAAGTTTGGCACTGAGACTCGGCTGGAATCTAGATGGAAAAGGTGAAAGCATCCAAGACAAGAGAATTTTATCCTTGTGGATTAGGAGACGTTTCAGTGCCCTCTCACACCCCTGTAGCACTAGTCTGAGGTTGTGCTGCTGTGTCCAGGAGGTGCAGGTGGGCTGCACTGGAAACATGGGATGTGGCTTAAAAGGGAGATTTTCTTCTCTCTTTTCTCCCCTCAGGTACTAGTAGCCTAGTCCTGATCTTGGCCATTCACCTCTCACTCTTACTCTCCTAATTTTAATTACAGAGATTTTGTGATCCTTCTGTTTCTTTCCTTTTTGTTGGTTTGTTGCAGTCCCCAGGCCTAAAGATCCAACACCCATTTTTCTCAAAGTACTAATGGTTTTCCTCAGCCCCTCTAGTGAGGCACAGCTGATGAAATTTGTGTTGCTGCAGTCTAGCTTTCACCTGACTATCAGCCTGCATCTTTCCATTTTTTTCCATCCTGTCCACTCTGCTCTGTCTCAGAGGTTCCACAAATTTGAGAACCTGCAGTTTTCAGCACAGTCACTTTTCCCCCTTCTCACATTAGTGGCATGACAGCTTGTCATCAGAGAAGCACTTACAGAGTTGTGAACTGCTTCACAGCCTCAGGTAGGGGACAGGAAAACCAAGAGCTAAGGACAAACCAGTGTTCGTGTCCATCATCCACTGCAAGTCTCAGTTCATCCAAGGCAACGGTCAAGAGATGCCAGAGCTACATGGCAGCTTAGTGGTGTGACAGCCAATGTTGCAATTGTAGAAGCTTGACTATTTTCCAAAATGAAACAAAATCAAGTCTTCTAAAATGGCGATAATCCTTCTTATGTTACTGGGGTGATACTGGAGGGATCATTTGTCTGCGGGTGTGCTGTGTAACCTCAGACTGGTTGCATGCCAGACCCAGCCTCCCTTCCAGTTCTTATAACTCTTAATTCTGGCAGCACAGAAGTTAATAGTTTAGGAAAATTTTGCTTTTTTAATAATTAAGTCTGTAGAAGGTAGAAATCAACAGTACAGTGCGTTTTCCCAGCAGAGGCCGTAAATTAATTAGGAGCAATTTGCTGTCAGAAACAATTTCCATAATTTTAAGTAAAAAACCAGAAAACCCGTTTTTATCCTGAAGTGATTTAACTCCTGTGATGATGAATTATGTGAAATTGCAATTTACCTGCTCCTGGCTTCTGGTACCCAGATGGAAGTAGGTAAGAATCAGATGGTGGCTTCTACTGCTGGGGCAGAATTTCTGAGAGCGATGCCCTCTCTCCCCACCGTTCAGATCTTGACCTTTTCATAACAGAATTGTCTTTGGCACTTGCAAATTCCTGTCAGGAGATAATGAACAAATTGCAGTGCTAATCGAACACAGGCCTTTTGTAGGCTTGTGCCTGATAGTCACGCACCAAAGGTCACAGTCTAACTAATGAGGGCTTTGGGTGATACCTACACAATATGTGGGTCTTTCTGAAAGGCCAAAATTTATGGGTGCCACTTGGGGACAATTCAGCTATCACAAGCATCTTAGAAGTACAGGAAAGGATGATCCATCCATCACTAAAACCCCATTATTGGACTTAAACACTCAGCCTAATATGCATAATTGCCAGACCTTGGGCTTCTCAAAAAGGCCCCAGTGTCATTATGATAGATCCTCCTCCCTGTTTACCAGGAAGAATGAACATGAGATGGTCCATTGTGGCATTTAGTATTTCAGGCCATCAGGATTTTAGGGTGATTTGCAGATATAAAGTCACTGGGATGCTGATTTAAATGAAAGGAACACTTGCAGAATCATAAATTTGTCCTGTGAAGTCTATTATGTGGATACCTTTCTGCAGCAGCTGATGAGCATTAAAAAATTTACTGCTTCACACTTGCATTTTCTCCCCTTTTATTTTTTTTTTGTGGCCTTTTCAGGTGTGAATACATTTATTAGTCCTTTTGTTCTTTGCTGTTGTACAATTAAAGCACTCTGACCTCTAGCTGCCAAAGGTTCCACCAAAATACATCATGGAAACTGTGCCTTCCAGAGCAATGCTTTATCATTAATTCTTGCTTTAAAGTGACATGGGCACATAATTACAACTGCTCCAAAATATATAGGAATTATAAGATAGAGATGAAAAGGCACTGGAAGATAAATTAGGGTACTATCTTCAAAATCTGCAAGTTACTTGCAGAAACTTAAGCCGGCCTTATGCAGAAATGCTGCTCAGCCCCTTCCCCGGGGTGCTGGCACCAGATCTCAGCCTCAGCAAAGGCATTTGGGCTGGTGTCCCTGCGTTCCCATCACACTCAGGTTGGTGCCATTCCCTGTCACTAAAGGTCTGGGGCATTGCCATGTGCAGCTCCACGGCTGCTGCATTTAGGCGCCGGGTGAAGCGATCCCCGCATGGAGTTGATCTCTGTTTGGCTCGCACTCCGGGATTCTGTGGGATGGAAGGTGTGACAGAAATGGATGCTATATAAATATTTTTGAGTTCTAGAAATACAGGCTACAGAAAAAGCTGGGCTCAGAATTGACAGCGTAATCAGAGTCTGCATTTCACACCACAGCGATGGCGCCTTGTGTGACACCGTCTGCTTAGCACTACCCAGCACCACTGCACCCTTCCAGATCTTCAAAGGAACCATGAGATGTGAGGTTTGTTAGTCTGCGTGTTCCTGTTCCTTCATATATACTAAAAAATAGCTTTTCTTTTTTTTTTTCCCATTAAATGATTACCTTGAAATTTTTTACCTACTGATTCAAACTCCCACCAGATGAGATTTTCTGTTTCCGCACTGCAATTCTTGCTAGATGTCTGGGTAGCTCATAGAACTGCTGAAAGGCATTGAAGACACCCTCTCCTGGTCATCCACTGAATGCACTAATTTATTTTTAAATGAGCTTGCAAGTCCTATTTGTGTTATGTGTGTTTTTATTTAAGGATACGTTTGGAAATTAGCGCTCATTTGAAATTAGAGTCTGAGACAGTGACGTGAGACATCTCTTTCAAATTATCTAGCACGTGCATCAGATGCCAGGTCCAGGTAGGGTGGGCTGGATATGATAAGTTTGGACACATTGGTCCATGCAGTGAGAAACATCTTGTGTAACAGGCTTTGCACATTGCCACCAAGATCAAAAGCTGAACGACTCCAGGGTCTATCTGTCCTTAAAGCTTTGTTTTGGGTTGAGATTTTTTGTCATCCCATCTGTCAGTGAGTTTTTGTTCTGAGTCACTTTGCAATCTCCCCTCCAAGTAAATCCTTCAGCCACCGCTCATCCTGTTCACAGTGACAGCACCTGAAAGACCAGATGTGAGATGTGCTGAAGGATGAGCATGACTCAGTTGCAGCAGGAGGCATGAGAAGAAATCAGAGATATTTTTGTAATTTGCTTCGCGTCTTACACTTTGTGGAACCTTGCACTTTGGAGGGAAATTGCTTGCTATGAACTATACAGCCCATTTCAAAGCACACAGGCATCTCTTTCCCATAGAATATCCAGTATAAACCCTCAAATTCCCCTTGAGTGCAGGACTTGAGTCAATTGCTATTTTGGCAAGCTATGCACTGGCCAGGGCATGATCTTGTTTCAAAATAAATGTATAAAACCAACACACAATTAGGAAGAATCTGTGCATCTGTCACACACAGCATAGGTTCATTAGGTATTACAAAATGTGTCAGAGAATATATACAGTATTTTAAAATAAAGGCACATAGTATTGGGCACATAATACATTGATGATTATAGTTTGGCCCACTTGGGCATTGTTTAGATATAATCTCTATGTCTTGAAAGCATTCAGCTGATCTGACTCCTTATGGCATTCTTTGCTATTGAAAGTCATGAAAAAAAGTTTTACAGGAAAATGGAAAATCTTTCTCTTCTGCATCCACTCTCCCCTTCAAGGTCTTCCCTTCAGTCTTGCAAGTGTATGTGCTACACCAGAGCTGTTAGATTAACAGCTTCTGGTTTTAACCTAAATTTCCAGTTAAAGGTTTCTTTAGGCAGAATGGGTTGAGCTTCTAGATCAGTAGGTGACTTAGGGTAAAAAGTGTTTGCTTTTTGCCAGAATTAGGCCAGGATTTGGAGAGTTCCTTGTGGCTCAGGCCTGCCCTCTGCAAATTGCTGTTTCCTCCTCCTTGTCATGCTCCTGGTCCTGGATATAAGGATGGCTGCACCACTGGGCTTCTCTGGGCTGCTCTTCCTTCAGGTGAGTGCAACACATCAGAGCTACACCTCATCTGCTATCCCCAAAGGATTCTCTTACCTGAAAGCATGGATTCCTATATTTACTCCATTGAGCAATGACTTCTTGGTGGGGGAAGTTTTGATGCATCCTGATCTGGACATAGTCTTGACATAATGTTCCTGCAGCCTTTTAGTAAAAACTGCTAAAGTATTTCAGAAGAAACTTTCAGGAAATTTTTCAGGGCACAGCCCTGAGCCTACTGATTAACAGCTAGGGTAAATCACTCCTAAAACTCCTCACCGACAAGCCAAGATAATAATAAACACATTGTCTTCACAGTTTTTAGTTGTCTTTCTGGAAGGTGGGGGTTTTTTGGAGTTTTTTCTTTGTTTTGTTTGTTACCTTCTTCTACATAAGCCTTACTTGCTATTAAGCATCTGAAAATACTGTTGCCATGGGATAGGAGACAGCTTCACACCTCAGGCCACCAGGAACACACTGATCTCTGATGCAGATGTGCAGGAGGAAACGTGTGAATTCCTGCAATGTGAAATGTTAAACTTTATCAAATGGACTCTCCTGTGACCTCTTGGAGACCATCATTACAGAAAAAATTTCCATCTGAATTTTCCAGTGGGATTTAAGCAGTAGGGCCCTGTGATGGCTCCACCTGAATTTGCCTGGAAACACCAGGTGGGCATTGGTTTCCTACACGGACAGTGTGTTTGTGCATATTAATGTTAAATATAACGTGTTCTTAGCCTTGTCATATAACTAAGAATGGAATTTAGTTAAAAGAATTCCCAGACTGGGAAGATCACTGGAACTAGTACTTTTGTGGCCAGGAGAGAGACTCAGTGAAGGCAAATCATGAACTTAGCAGTGTCCTATATATGAAATGTCTTGTAAAAATTGGAGCTAGGGGAACAAATAATCCAAGTAAATGAGTAAAATTCCTTGTGTTGCTTGGCGGGGGGAGGAGATATTGTTTGGCTTGGATCCAAGAAAATGTTTAAAAGCATGTTAAACTTTAATGAGGTAAATAGTCTCATCTCTGTGGTGCAGAATGTTTAGGCTTAATTTTAGGCACATGCTTAAATTCTTTGCCAAATTGAGGTCTAAAAAAGAGTTATGCTTTTGCATTTGAGAAGCAGGGATGATATCACATGACTTCTATATTTAATCACAACTACTGAAGGCAGCTGGGATTTTGAATACAGAATACTTAAAGCAAACTGTTCTTGATCAATCCATAGAGAAATACTCAGAGGGAGAAAAAATATATACAGTAAATTTGAATAATGAACAGTTTTGAGGAAATTGCAATCTGCTTGCAGACATTTGGAGAGAAGAAAAGAAGCTAAATTTGTTGAGTAAGTTGCTTGCTGTGATCTATTCTCTTGGCTCTAATTAGAGAGAAGTGAGCAGTAAGGGAACCCAGAAAATGAGACTGCTGTGGACTGAAGTGCCCAAAGAGAAGAGTTTAAGTTGGAAGGGTTTTTTAAAGTGGATTATTTTCCCCCAAGTATTTCTTAAATAGAAGGGGAAACTGTATAAACAATCAGCTTTGATGCTTGACAAATATGACAGAAAACATTTGTTTTCTTTGGAATTCAAATCTTTAAATTCACTATAGGAGTTAACTATGTCAGTTAACAGCTGACAACTTTGTAATTTTTAAATGTTACGGTCCATTATGATATCACCAAAGTATCCTCACTGGCTACTTCAGCTCAGACTTGCTCATTAGCAGCATTTAGGTCACAGTGCAGCAAATCATTCTATCTTTGAAGACCTTACATGACTGATGGCTGCTCTGTGAAACATTAAATATAACAACTGTCAGTATTGTTTCTCCCAAACAAAGCTTCCAGACATCAGATGGAAGGTCATATCCGGAAACTTCAAATTCAAACACTTCCCTGATCAGGCTGCCCCTTACTTTGTAGCAGGTCCGTAGTGAGAGTCTCTCCACACAACAAAACTCACTCTTTGTACTAATAGGAAAACTCATCTGTGGAGGGCAGAACTTTCTCAGGCTGCTGGTGAAACAAATCCACAGGAACACAAGACCATCATATCTCTGTCTGCTCCAAGCTCAGGTCACATTTCTTTAGCCCGAACTTCTTTAGTTAGTATAAAATATAGAGTGGCAGTGTTTTTTTATTAAAAAAAACCCCAAACAACAAAACCCCCCAAAAACCCTCAAACCAATCACTCTGCAAAGTAATTAATGGAGTAAATGGAACCTCTTCTCTCTCATCATCAGTATTGTGGGGGTTGGAATTAGATGTTCATTAAGGCCCCTTCCACTCTAAGATTCTATGATTAGCAACCTATTGAACCCGTGGAAAGTCAGCTTTTGGATCATTTTGTCATGTCTCTTGTACTAGGGAGGAGAGTTAGGAGCTCCTGCTTTGAAAATGGGACATGCTTGTTACATTTCACTTCTTAAAAAGCAAAAGATATTTTTCCCATGTTTTTAATCTTTCCTGTGCACTTAGAGCATACATGGCAGACTGATGCTGTTTAACTGTTTCCATACCTGCTTTTAAACATAGCTTCCATTCCAGATTTCCATAGTTTATAGTCTTTCTTTTCATGATTACTGCATCACCATTTGGAATTCTCATACAGAAGTTCTTATAAATTATTCTTTTGGACATGATTGCAGTACATGTGTCTTAATACTGCAGCTGGGTAAAAATACAGCTGGAACAATTCCTCCCCATGCATTTACAACACAAAAATCCTCTGCCTGGAATTCCTAGAGTTCTTTCAGATTTGTCACAAGCAGAACTGATGGACTTTAGTTCAACAGGTTTCTGTTAGTCAGCTTCTAGCAGAGGAAGTGGTGCCCACTCCAGATTGAACAGTCTTAGGCAGGGAATGGCAGCACCTCATTCCTTCCTATTTCCTCTCTCAACCAATGACATCCTTGTTCATGCCACTCAGATGCATGTTTTTTCCTCTTGATTTCATTCATTCTATTGTAGCCTTGCAGGATTGTTCTCAGGGTACAACAGCTTGTTGAAGGCTGTTTATGATAACGATTACACCTACTCCAATCACTAAAGTGTAATCTTTATCTTAATCAAAAAAAAAAAAAAAAGGACAGGGGAGGGCAGAAGAAAAAAAATATACATCACAAACTACTCCAAAGTTCTGCTTGAGTTATTTTTCAATTACAGCAGGTGAAGCAGAATGAAATTGTTACAGCCATTTATTGATTGTGTTACTATCCATTAAGGTACAACAGAAGAAGTCCATCATATTGTGTAACAACTTAACTGTTTAAAATAACAAAGGCTTCCTATTGTTTCCCTTTTTGGCCATTATCAAATGACAAATACATTCCACTTCCATGCTTGAAATCAAATTCAGGAATCATAATGAAGAAATTCTGTATTCAAGGTGACATTATTTCTTCTCCTAGCTATTGAAATTCTTCAGCTTTTTCATTGAAAAATAACTGAAGCAGAACAAAGGTAATGAAATATATTAATTATATTAATGATGTTTTACTGAAACTGGCTGCTTCCTAAAGAGAGGGCATATATAACTGTAAGGAGAGATTCTATCAGTGGGCAGACGATTAACAGGTAATGCTGTCACAGGAGCAATTTTAGCTGCCATGAACTATTCAGCCACCTGAATGACAAACCCTTTTCAAGGTTTGTGGTGAAGAGCAAAGTTTATCATCTCTTCTAAGGTGTGTGAGTGCTCTGTGCTGGGGAGGGAGCCCATGGAGTCGTGCAATGAAGGGCAGATTTAGTGAGTGATGTTGCAGATGTTGGGCAGAGCAGGCTGGACGTGGGCTCTCTGTTGGTGTGCCACTGCAGGTAAAAAGCAGTATCTGATGTCCAGTGTCTGATGAAGAACCATATGGTCTTGAGCTGCTAAAATTTTCCTCTAAAGAGTCTCTGTGTGTGTTTAATAATCTCTGCATCTTATTGGCAGCCCAGTGGGAAAGGTTTTCTGGACTTCTTTGGGATTGTGGTAAAAATGGAACTGCACAGAGAAGGGAAGTTATTCATTGCCAAGGAGAAATCCTGCCCCTGGCAATGCTGACTGGCACTGCTCAGGGAGAGGGGTGGGAGAGCAGGGCTGTGCACAGTGTCACTTCTCCTTGCAGGCTCTGGCAGCATGTGCTGCACAGGATCAAACCACAGACATGCAGGGTGTTCAGTTTGTTTCGTGTTTGTTTTCATGAGTTCTTGCTTTCACCCACATACCAGCTTAAATTTCCTACTCATAAGAGAAACAAAATCATAGGAAAACTAAGATGACAGATAAGATCACTATTCTACTTCCACCAATGCTAGCAAAGAAATTACTGAGACAGGAGCCAGAGCCCTTTTCTCCATAGTATTGACCATATCTTAACCTGGCTGCCACTTCTCTTCCCATTTTCAGATGTCAGATCACTCTTCCCCAGCACTGATAATCTCATGGTGTTGCAGCAACCCCTAACATGAAATACCCACTACCTGTTGCTGCAACCACAACTTCTCCCTTTGAACCTTTTCACTATACATAAGCTTCAGGTTTCTTGTAGCTTCCCTCAAGTAAATTATACTTTCTATTTTGAATGCCCATTTAAAGACAAAGTAAGGCTAGCATTCATGGCTTTCTTGTACAGTTATTTCTATGCTAAAATCCTCAATGACCATTTTTGGGGTTTCAAATCTCTGTAAAGTTTTGCTGCCAATTCCTGCATCCTGCCCCGCTGTCAGTGCAGGTTTGTGCTCCTGCAGCTCTCAGATGTCTTTTATTTGACTTGTACAGTAAATACCCGTCAGACCCCTGAAGTTGTTTCATCAAACAAACCCCTTGATCTCCATAATTGATGCTGAAATGCTCAATATGAATACCAGTTGTGTGTGTCAGTGTGTTTTAGGCTCGGCTTGAGCAGTGTTTTCGTCGGGTAGTGCCCTTGTGCAGTCTGGTCAAGGGTGCACTGAGCAAAAAAGGAGCTGTACATCAGGACTGGGTTAACATTCACTGCCCTCTGTGCTTTCAGATGTCTGGGGTATTTCCTTTCTGAGCATATAAAGAGGTTGAAAATAAAACATCTCAAATCACTGCTGTGCACATATGTTATTTCTTAATGTACTTCTAGAATTTTAAGGCAAAGAGTGCACCAGTACAGCCATCTCTGGGTCTCCCACAAGTGCAGTGCAGGTATTTCTGAGTTACCTGGTGATGAAGCAATAGGCCATGGATTTCCTTTTTCACTGAACAAACAGCTACCACACGACTGTGTTGTGTGGTTGCACGTCAGGGGTTAATTTTGTTCTCTAAGCAGATTTGGGAGTGTGTTCAGGCAGCACACAGAGTGAAGGCTGAGAATCAAAGCAAGCAGGCTATCTCCTCCCACAGATCTTGCAGCAGAATTTAGGAGCTGAACGATGCAACATGTGCATAAAAGCTTGATAATGTTTTTAAAACATATCACTTGAAATATGTTAACGCATATGTTCCGTCATTTAGAACTCTTTCATAATACATAATTTGGCCCTTTAGTTTTACACCCAGCTCATTATGGCTCATGTGCAAAGAGAAACATTCTCAAAAATTTCTCCTGGTCTTTCCCCAACACTAGCATGACCCTTCTTTCCCACCTTGTGCAGTCCCTTTTTTCTCTTGGCATCTCACTTTCCAGCTCTTTCTGAGCCACTTCCAGTCGGGTGGCAGTTTATCCCATCAGTGTTTCAAGCATGGCTGAAAGCTGCAGGCTGCCTAAAGAAGGATTCAGCTTGCTCTCATTTCAAAAGTTTAAAGGTTTCCCACAGTTCAAAATTGCCTCATTGTCTGTCTGTGAATAATTGGTTCTTTTGAAGCATCAGATTATTTTTGTTTGTTTGGTTGTTTTTTTTATTTATTTGTATCAAGATTAGATAAATAGGATAACAGAATTCCATTGTTACAGGAATTGTTGTGAACCAGGCAAATTTCATGTTAGTTTTACAAAAAGGTTTAAATTCAGGTACGAGTGTACATGCACATGCACAAGACCTATGTGTCATTTTAATTTCTCAGTCCTAGTAAGATTATAAGCCAATAGACAGGATGGCATTTTCATTTAAATACTGCAAGAGAATCAGACAAATCATTGCAAAGAAGTTCCCTGGATAAGGCAAGATAATGCTTTTTGTAGCATATTTTCAGTTAAATAAAAGATGTCCTTTACACAAGGCTGTAAATTGCCCTTGAGCACAGCTCCAAGTGGAATTTCTCCCTCTTCCCAAGGATCACACACTCCTGGCTGCCACCGAGCCCTTCGTGTGGGCACACATATTACAGTGCTGATTTTGTAAAGTTGCCAGTTACTCAGATGTATGGATTCCTCGAATTAGGCTCTTTCCCGACTTCTGAATTTTATACAATTTTGCTCTCAATAGTTCCCTTTCAAGGTCAAAAGCAATTTCTGCACTTCTAGGAATGTTCTACTTGCAGGAATTTTTGATGTTCCTACAGTTCATGATTTTTCCTAGAAATTCATTTGTCTCAGCAGATAGGGGGTGATCAGATGATGCTGAGCAATACCCACAGGGACCTGCCTTCCTGATCTGTCTCATTTTGTGTAAAGCAGCGTAGAAACTTCTGTTTTAATTATGACTGACTTCCCTCTGCACAAGGGTCCTTGTAGTCTGAGTCAGGAGATTTTAAAATACCAGCTGCTGATCACGGGGAGAAGAACTGAGGTGCTCACTTACTCTTTTGAACATCTGAGAGTTGCCTGTTGTTGTCACCTGGTACAGAAATATGAGAATCCAGAGAAGAAAGAACAATAGTACCCCATGGAATGAACTGGTAGCATTGAAAAGTTGAAAATTGGATTGAAATAGGAAAGAAGCTTCCACACAAAACCTTTATCTTCTTGTGGTTAGCAGTCTGTTTTCAGAGTTTGGACCTTTCTAGGTTTACCTTTCATTTTGTTTCCAGATCAACAATATCGATGTGACAGATTTTTAAAAATTTATTTAAATTTCCCTTTCCTCACTTGCCTTTCTTGCTCCCCACCTTTAGTTGCTGTATATTCTAAGGGTATGTGAACAGCCAGAAAATGCAAATGGAACTCAGAATGGTAAACCTATTTTTTAGAAGTTTTGTGTTTAAATAGCTCAAAAAAATCTGCCTCACAGTACCTACTATGTTCTGTTTAAAGTAAAATATAGAAAAATACCTCAATTCTTGAAGTAAATTAAGTCTATATCTTGGTAAGCCAGTAAGCACATCAGCTTATTCTTTTTTTTCCCCCACAACATATGAGGCTTCCTGTTTATTGTCTTTCCCTAATTTTCAGTATTATCCTTTGAGCTTTTGTCAGCAAAGGCATACACTCCCCTCTGCGGTTTGTACTTCTTCAGAAAAACAGTAGGTGAATTTGAGTAATTTCCTCTTGCGAGAATGTATTCGGTTTGAGAGTTTAGGTGAATTATATTCTGCTGATTAGCCAGGCAAGTGCTGTGCTCCATCTGCTAGGGAAGGGGAATGGGATATTTATCCCGTGATGGATGTTCCTGCTGGATGGGTACGCAGTGCTCCGGCGGGGTGAGCCACGCGCCCGGGCTGTGGCTGCTCCCCCTGCTTTGTTCCAAACAGGACCTGGGGACAGTGCAGTGCAGTGCTGCTGCAGGACTGGGGCTTTGTGCGAGAGCCACAGTTAGTGTACAGCAGCAGCAAAGTCAAAGACACCACCCTTTTCAACAAGAAATGCAGGAAAAGAAATGATTTCTCAGTTATACTCAATGTTAGGTTATAATTCCCCCTCTGCCCAGAGCAATTAGAAAATGTGCATATGAAATTTCTTCTGCGTTCACTGTGCACTGCCTAACAGGATGCTTCTATCGTCCTAATTTGCTCTGAATTGCTCTGAATCTATATTTGTATAAATCCTCTAGATTTTACACCTTTCCCCATCCCATGAATGGGTAGGTGTTTCAGTGCTGCTCAGAGCTCAGAGCTGTTGTTAGGGCACCTTGACCAAATGCATTCCTTTATTTCAGTAAGTAGAATCAACACTTGAAAACACTGCTGTTCACTGCTTAACACACTTTCCCTCCCAATATGACCAGAGCAACTACTTCTTAGCTCCTAGAGATGACATAGTTAAAATAAACTAAGATGCCTGAAAAAGCCCCCCAAACTCAGAATTAATTACAGTGGAATTGCACAAGGATGTCTTAGCACTGAACCATATTGAAATCTGCTGCTCTTTACAAGTCAAAGAGAGCTATCCTGCTCTGAAGTAAGGAACCTGTTTTTCTTAAGGTCATACAAAACAAGCATATTATTTGAACAAATGTCAGAATAATGTCTGTAATGAAATATACTATTTACTCTCTTTCAGCATTTGAACTGTGACAAATCTGGAAAGGAAATCAACAGTTACTGCTCTTGTTAAACAGTCCTTTTAATATTACAAGTAAGTTTACACTGCTGGGCCCATGTGTACTTTAATGATTCCTGGAAGTACGATGACTTGGCCCAAAGGAAAGCACAAACCTAATACTTTATTTTGTGTGAATTAAATGCAGCTAATTAAAGCATAGGAAAATTAAAAAAGAATTAGGCAAAATAAAAGCACTACTGTAAAGCTTTTATTAAACACTTCTACAGTGCATAAAGAATGTGGCAGGAAAAAATGAGCCACTGATTCATTTCTGAGAGCTGCAGCCTCCTGGCTTGAGAGCGAGGGAGTTCAGTACCTTTTATGTCTTACCCATCCCTGAGTCAGAACTCACATAGATTTGGGCATTCAGAAAGGTGTTGTGTAAGAAATGATCCAATCTGAAAGTGGGATTCCACTTGCCACACAACAGAATGACCCCCTGCACAGGTGGAACAGGTTACCTACTGACAATGTTAGGGATAACACACGTGCTCTGCCACTCGGGCTGACGCTAAATGAACATTTGCTTTCTTCTCAGTGGAAGTTAAGATCTCATAACCCACCCAGATGCCACTGAGGTGAGTAGAAACAGGAATGGATCCGGCATTGGAATAATAAATAAAGACACACAATGCCAGAGAATTTCATGATGATTAAATTTCCAAGCAGAGGAGGTTACACTTCACTCACTCTGAATTTTCAAAACATGTTTGCCTCTGTCATTTACTTCTCTGGACTTATACTGATGTGCTGTCTTGGAAAAGTATTTTTAAGAAGTTGTTTGCATGAAGGATGTGTGGGTAGAGTTATGCTTGGATTAAGGGCTGGCAAGGATCTGATGGACAGATGTGCCTGGAAAGACCGAGAAGACAGTGACCTCCTGAATTAGAGCAGCACATTCGGTGCTGTTGCTGGGAGTCAAACATCCCAGTTTGATTTGGATGTCAAGGAACTTCATTCAAAAGTCAGTTGTTACCTAATAACCAGGAGAGACCTTTTATTTTCATGGAGGTGTGAGACTACAAGCTCGGAGATGACAATACCTGGGTAAACTCAAGGCAAAGAACATTGATGTTGAAGGCTTTGGGGCATTTCAGATGGGCAGTTGATTTCAGAGTAGTTACTGGAAAAGATAGAGAGAAAAATGTATTAAAACTTTATACCATCTGTTCCTCTGAGAAATAGGAAAAGTGAGAGAGGACACAGCAGAATCTCAGGAACCTGTATAAAAAACAAAGCAAATAAATAGGGAAAGAGGAGTTAAAGTATGTGAAGCCAAAGCTGACTTGATGAAGTTGAGAGAAAATGTGGAATGATGCTAAGTTTGAAATATTTTTTTATCATAAAAGACCTGTATTTTTCAGTTTTTGAAAAAAAAATCTGGTATTATTGTCTTCAGGACACCTCACTTTTAACTTCTTTAATTTTTTTTTCCCCCCATTTGTTTCTTGCAACTCGGAAATAAAATTCTTGCAATGCCAATGTTTCAAATGCTATGGGAATCCTGGATGGCATCCAGCTTTTGCTGCTTTTATTGTACCATGGGTCCCACAGAAGGGCTATATTGCTCTTCCAACACAGTATGGGTTTTATGAACAAAAATTCCATCTCCTGGCTCTGTTCATGAGTCGGGAGCTTTCCCTGAGTGTTTGGCTGTTTTGTACACACCCAGCAGAACTCTGAGTTGCTTGTGATGAGGATGACCACTCCAAAGGGGGGCTAATGCCAGGGATAACAATGTCCAAGAGTGGGCTTGGTATTCACAGTGAAATACACACCAAGAAATATCACACAATGCACTAGCTTTATATATTTAGGTTCATTTTCTGTTCTTGCTTATGCCTTCATATCTCTTATTTTCAGGTCATTTAAATAAGAGACATGTGGTGGGACTCTATCATTTAAGCAAAATTGGTATTCTGCCATCCATGAAATTGCATGGACACCTTCAACTTATCCCAAAGTGCAAATTATGTGTATTTCTCTCCCTTAAAAAGTCAATGTGAATAAATGCTTAAAAATATGGGTCAAAAAAAAAGAACAACCAACAAACCCAACATTTAAAAGGTTCTTTTTTTTTTTTTTTAATTTCCCTTCAGAGTTCATCTTGGTTTTGCCAGCTTTTCTCTCCCTCCTTCACAGCAAATATACCGAGTTGGATAGTTGTTGACTAAATAAAAGGAATAGTTGACACATCTGACAGCAATTTATTGTTTCAGCCCACATGGTTATACTCCTCCTGTTTGCTCCTGCTGAAGTAGCCTCTCTTCTATGAGGTACACCAGCATTTCCCACGAGAGCACCCTTAACTCCCCTGCCCGTGGTTGTGTGACAGTGCCCTCCTGTGCAGAGGAGCACCCTTAACTCCCCTGCCCAGTGAGTATGTGACAGTGCCCTCCCGTGCTGCAGGATGTGCAGGGCCCTGTGGCACACAGAGAGGTGTTTGGGTTTGCTGCATGCAAAATGCAGGAGCAAACATCTCTCCCTCATCCTTTTGGTCTCCCCTGAAACGCCAGGTGCCTGGGCTCAGGAATACACAGGGTAATTCTGGAATTTTGCAAGAAGAGTGTAGCTGGGCGTTGGTTCCTTTGGGTTAGCACTCTTACGTTATCCTAAGCAGAGATTGTGCCTCAAAGTCTTGGAGGGCTGTCCCAGGAGATTCCTGGATTGTCATCTGGCCCAACCCAAGCCCAGGAAACACACAGGATGTTGGGAGATGCTTCTGTAACCTCGAGAGACAGACTCCCCATCCCCATCCTGCACTCTCAGGTCAGAGCAGTCTGCTGATGTCTGAACTAAACTGACCCTGCTGAACTAAAAGTCCATTACTTCTACCCCTTCCACAATACAGAATAAATCATCCCTCTCCTTTTCCACAATAGACTTGCAGATACCTGAAGTTTGCTTTTTTTAAGACCAAACAACCTCACTCCTTGCAGCCATTTCCCACGTACATTTTACCCCTGTACAAGTCCCTGCTCTGCCCAGGACTCCCTGCACAACAATTTCTTCACTGCTCCAGCTAAGGCAGTGTAAAAGCTGAACAGAGCAGGCAGATCAAATCCCGTATTTCACATTTGCCTCATTTATAAAGTCTGATGCTGTTGACTTGGGTTGAGTTTCTGATTTAAGATGTGTCACAGTTTCTTGCAGAATCTCTCAGGTCGTCTTCTAGCTTGTATTTGTTCAGTTAGGTATTCCTTATGTATAACCTTGTCCTTATTGATCTGTCACCATTTTTTCATCAGGCTCTTTCTTCAATTTGTCATGCTCATTCTGAATTTTAATCCTGTCCTACAATTTTTTTTTTCTGTGGTATTTTCAAGTCAATACCAGTGAAAGAATCCCTGAAAATGATGAAGGGAGAGGAACAGGACACTCAGTCTGGATAACTTATTTCCTAATTCTGTAATTTATTATGAATTGTTTGGTCTCTATGAAAGGCTGTTAGTAAGCTTATGCCTATACTCTGAGTAAGATGTATGTATACCTATTATTTCCTAAGGTACATTGTTTATGAAGTATTGAACTGTTATGAAAAATTATAAAACACTGAAGCTGAAGATGGCAAAAGTTGGCAAAATACCAGTATGGATAGATATTCTGGGTTCAGCAGTGTGAGCAATCACAGTAACACTGTCTGTTTGCAAGCCTGGAGAGCAGAGAGAGCAGTTAAAGCTTACAGAAAGGTTAGTCCCCAACTTCAAATTTACATTACTATTTGAATGATGGTGAACATTTGCATTTTAATCTGGAGTAACAGCAGCTTGGCTCCCCAAGATAAGGAGATAGTGATTCAATTAGTTAATGTGTGTGCCTCCACTTAGAAATACTAGCCTAGCTTTTAATGATGTAACACCTTCCTTCATTTCTTCATGTAAGGTGACTTGCAGACTTGTTTCTGCCAGCAGGGTTAAGATGTAAAATGGGATCTTTTAATAATCCCAAAAGGCAGGACCTGCCTGCTCTATGCCATTGAGGAAAGCTTGATTTGCTCTTTTGGGCCTGCTCCAGGTCTTGAAGATGGTGCAAGTTGGATTAGATTTTAACAAGGTAGAATAAGATGAATACATAACAAGACCTGATCCCATCCTTATGTCAATTGAATGTGCTATAGTTGTTCCAAGACTCCTTGCTTCACCAGCCTTTCAAACTGCTGTTCACATACTGTTGGCTAAAAATGAACGAGGAAAAATACATTTCCTTACTGCTTGTGCCTGAATTTATGACTATTGAGCCTCCAACTTCCAGTTATGATCTGTCTCATATATGTAATAACACATTTTCTGCAGGTGATGAGGTTGCTGTAACTTGTGATGAAGTGCAGGCAGCAGTTTGGTTTATTTTGTAATGCTTCTTTGTGTGTACCTGAAAATGGGTCATTTTTCTCCTGCAAGAATCACAACAGGTATCTCTGCAGGGGGACAGGCAGCAGCTGAACCACACAGGGAGGGAGGGATGCTGCTGTTAGCTTTACTCCATTTAAACCATTGCTGCAGCTGGAACAAACCTACCCAGATGCAGGCTCCAGGCTTGCCAGGTGGAAATTGTTCCCAGGAATAAATAAAAATAGTGATGATGAAGATTGCCTCTTTAACACACACACAGGGGGAACGGAAATTTTTCACTTATGGGTTCTGCTTTGGGGATGGCAGAGATTGTTTCCCTGCGTGACCTTTATAACAAGAAGTGTCAGACTTCATCCTGTATGTATCAGACTAGTGTGACATTGGATATTAATCCTGATGGAAAAGGATTATGTGATTTTCACAGGCACTCAGATAAATTATCCTTTCTGGCCTAGCTGGAAGGTAGCAAGAGTCCCTTTCTGCAGATGCTGTCTGGAAACAGAGGGTTCCCCGGAGAGCAGTACCAGAATAACCAAGTGTGGGCAGCAGCTCTGGCTACAGAACTTTCTTTTCACTTTCCATTCATTTCTGTTGTTCAAACGTGTTGCTTGGAGGACTTGCTCCTTTGAGCAGGTGCAGTGGCATGGATGGAGATGGTGCAGATTTTCAGAAGTCTCTCTGTTAACAAGCTCTTTGAAACACTGAGTAAAAATACCTGAAGGAACTTTTGGAATAACATCACATTTTAAAATATGTCCTTTTGTTTCTGGCTGCCCATTCTTACACTGAAGTTTTGCCCAATATTTTGACAAACAATATTTTGTCCTAAGTTCTGGGCCCAACTGATAATTTTGATGTTTCACAGTATCATGTTAAGCCCTGAAATCTCTGCTGGGTTTCACACTGGATAATAAGAGAAGCAGTCATATTATGTCTGGTTTGGTATTCACTTCCCACTGCACCTCTCCCAGGGATCATGTCCCTGCCTTTCACCCCTCCAAGTTACCTTGCTGAACTTCCCTGTGCTGTCCCACAGAAAATGTTCCTTCCAGGCAGGGGGTGGAATGTCTGCTGTTGCTCGCAAGAAAATAATTGCTGTATTAATGCTGCTAAAAGGTATTATGGCACAATTGCTTCTGGGGATGAGGGATGCTGACCACCTGTGTGAAAGGTGTGTGCTGAAGGAGAGCTGTTCTTCAGCTTCTCCAGGGAAAAAGCAGGGGGTTTGGGTAAGGGATTCAAGGGCTGGGCCCTGCTCACCAGCTGCACCAGGCTGTACTGGAGCAGTGATATGGGACAGAATTGCATGGGTGTCTTCAGCCCCTTCCTGGGGTATCAATTTACAGCAGCTGAATCATCTGAAATACGAATATATTGGGGTTCACTTTTTTGTACTGTTTTAAATTACAATGAAAGCTGCAGTTGTTCAAGAAGCCTTTTGGGGAAGTGGCTAAAGCCATAGGCTTGCACTGGGACACTGCATCCTGCAGCCACTTGCTGAAGCCTTTATAATTTACATGACTTTCTTTTTCTTCTTTGGTGTTTATAGACTCAAGCATTTAAAAATACATGAGCAAATTTATATTTTAAGCTCTTCTATATTTGCCCCCTGACTTCTGAGAAATTCCATACAGAGAGTATTTTCCCAGACCTTCCAGAATCATATTCTCACTCTTTCCTGAAGTAGGTAAGGTCAGTTTCTCCTCAGAAATATACATTTTTCCCTGGTGCCTTGGCAGGAACCTCACAAACTGGACACCTGGCTTTCAGACAAGCCAAGGAAAGAAAAATGAGAAAAAAAATCCCTCTCTCTGTGATGTGAAAGCAGAACCATTTGCACGCTGTGTCAGTAGCTTCTGCTCGTTAGACCTGCAAACTTTCCAGTGAAAAATGATCTGAAAATAAATGTGCAGTGAGTCATTTTTTTCCTTCCCTGAGTTATACCTTTAATTAATCTCAATCAGTTTACAAAATCCATTTTTACTCAGATTTAAAAAGCACGCACTCTGACAAATAAATCTTGTACCAAGTGCACAGTGTTTGTGATTGTTCCTGCTCAAGACCTGTCAGCAAATGTATCATTACTAATTGCCCAAGTTCCAACAAATCAAAACACTCTAGTTTTATGTTAAGGAAGGAGGTGAGCCCTTAAATTACTGTATCAGCTTTAAACTGCTTTAGTGAATCACATGGGGGCATGTCAGCTTCAATTTAGAAGTAATAATCCAAAGAGTTGTCAATAATTGAGGACAATATATATAGGCTTATTTATTTTAATCCAGTTAGGCTTGTTCTTTTGATTTGGTTTGGTTTTCTTCTTCCCTTTATCCTCAAATCCCTTTTGGACCTAAGAGAACAGTATATAAGCAGCAGGTGAAGGTCATTAAAAAAAATTAGTCCATTTACTTCAATGGAATCCTGGCTCAACTCAGGGTATTTCATGCAAATTAGAAACAAAACCAAAAAACAATCTGATGATAGAAATGTGACTCAGATGATGTGTTTTATTTCAAAAAGTGCAACTATTCCACCTCCCTTGTCTCTGCAGGAGGGCTTTAAATTTCATGACCCAGACTTGCTGTGAGCACTCCCCATTTGTAGCCTTGTTGTGTTCTGACCTATTGCCCATCCTGGGTTTGTACCTGTCATCCCATGTTTATGGAAGTTCATGTTGCTGCAAAGTGAAGAGTAATAAACCTTTAGCTGCAGTGTTACAATTATTCTGAACTACCTTGAGATCTCAATCCCTTTCTCATTTGGTTTATTCTTTAAAAAGCAAAATAGAAGACAAGTGTTCCTTCCTTTTCTTAAAAGGGACATGTTTGTGTCTTCAAGCTGTATTTTGAAGTAATTTGAAAATATTCTTCTCTTTGCTGTTTTTACATCTTTGCCAGACATACTTCTCTTTGCTGTGTCATCCCAAAGTTGCTGTACATAGCCTGTGTAATTCCAAAGACCCCCACATCTCAAGTACTAATAGCCTTAAAAAAAATAAGTTTGGGAAGTAGCTGATTTTCAGAATAATGTCTCTAATATTTACATAATCTGTGACTGAAGGTATATCTTTAATATTCAACAGGCAGGAATTTATTGTGGAAAACTAAGGTAAAGGCAGCCCTGTGTGTTGTCACACTGTTGGGAAGGCTCTCATTCCCACTGGGCATACCAAGAGCCTTAAAACTAATCTGAGAATAGTCAGCAGCCCCTTTCTCAGTTACACTATGCTGTAAAAATAGTCACCCAGACCAGCAACCAGAAATTTGACCTTATAATGCTCTACACTAAAGCTAATCATTGTTACACTAATCTTGCTTTCTTGCTTTATGCTGTCCCTGGATTGTTGCATGCTAATGGTGATTTTTAAGGGGGATTTTTACTGCATGTGGGAGGATATGAGTTAGCCAACACCAGGCACTGTAGCAAAAACTCTCCCTAAACTCAGGCCTTTACTAATACAGGGGCATAGGAGGAGGGAGAATTGCTTTGTTTTGGGTGGGGATGAAGAGATTGATTTTAACATTGTGGATGTTTATCAGCAGAAATTATTTTTAAGTTGTCTTCGAATTCTTACCTGTCCATGCCATAGAATAGACATAAAGTAAATAAAAGGTAATAAATATTCAGGCCATGCTATTCAGGCCAGCTGAGTGACAGTTGATGCTTCCAGTGGATTTTATGTATCCATCAGTGATAACCTGCAAATAATTCATTATAGTGTGCCTTCTGAAATGATGAGACTTTGTTTGGCAACATTCAGCTAATGAAATAGCACACCTTAGGCAAACACACCTCCAACATGTGCCACTCATCGCTGCCAAAGACTAGAATCACTCTCTGCAAAGGAGACAAGTGAAAGGCAGTTACATGTTGTGCCAGGAACAGCATATTCCTTTCAATTCAAGGGCATTTCATCTCAGGGTGCTCTCCATGAGCTACTTTCATAGTATTTCATAGCTGCTTTCATAGGGTATTTGTAAGGTTGCTTCATTCCATGACTCACACCACAGACTCGCTTGCCAAACCGGCACAAGATCAGGAACCCGACTCTTTGCTGTCATCGGGGAGTTTTATGAGACTCTTTGAGGACATCACCTTCTATATGCTGCCTTTAGAGCAACAGCTACTACAGAAGCGCACTGGATTGGCTAAGAATCACTTCTGCTGCTGCTCACAGCTAAGCCTCTTGCTCTTTGAATCCTTTTATTGCTTCCCCATCTTTTCGATATTAGCGCTGAGCGTTCTGTCCCTGCCGGCTAAATCCCACCTAATCCAAATCTTGTCTTTAGTACATCTCTGCTATTATCTCCTGTATCCCTTCCACAATGTGTACCCCTCCCATCTCAACTTCATCATCATTACAACATAAATAAATACCTGATGCCTTGCTGACACAGCTTCCCAACTTATGTCTTCCTTCTTTAAGCTTATTTCTGAGGGCACCCACTACCTCTCACCTGCGTCATCTCCCAGCCAGCCTGCTGCCCCGCACTGATTCTCAAGTCTGAAAGCATCAACCCTCTAAACCTCAGTCTGCAAAAGCACAGTCAGATAGAAAATGTTGTGGTCTGAATACCTTTGTTAGTCATATATGTGAATCAGAGCTTTTTGTCTGGCCATGTGAGTTTCTAGTAGCTTCAGTGGGCTTACTCATGATAGCAAATGCTGCATTCAATAGTGGGCATTTGCAGGATCATCCCCTGTGATTGTAATCCCTTTTAGATGGGGAATGTGTCAGCATTTTATAAAGGGATGTAAAGATGCGTGTGGCCTGTACAAAGTCTCCATAATTAATGTTGCTCCATCAGTTGATTACAGGAATTTACAGGCTGCGCTATTATAATACAATAGCCTGTTGGAATTTAATGTTCATGAAGGAAGGATAGAAGGAAAAAAGGTGGAAATTTATTCAAATGTTCCTTGATGTGGGTGCTGATTCTGTGGATATAATGTCTATCTGTTTAGGGGTGCTGTTAGCAAAAGACAGATATCCCTGTGGAGTTTTTTTCCTAAATTCTAGCTTGTGTCTCAGGCTTGCATTTTCCCCAGTCTGTGTGTACAGTATTTGGGATTTATAAGCTGTTTCTCTGTGAACTTTGTGTGAGCATCACACTGTTGAACTGTTTGACAGATTGAAAGAAACCGAGAACGAAGCTCAAAGGACAACAATTCTCCCTTACGCAATCTAGAAAACAATTCTCTAAAATATTACATCAGATGCTGGCAGCTGCAGGTTTGCCTGCCTGCTAATTTACTGTCACAAATGTTCCAGAATCCTTTGTAATCCAGCCATTGCTATTTATATTCGTAATGATTTATTTAAGGTCTCTGTATATGTCAGCATAAAGTCATCAAAAAAAGCAAAATGAAGACTAGTTGGCTGGAAGCACACAGAATGGAGAAGAATAACCCAGCAATGGAATTGAGATAAAGCTAGACACAGTAAATAACTAAAAAAAAAAATAAAGGGCAATCTCTTTATTTTCAACTCATCATATAGGAGCCAGAGCCTGTGATTTTGGCACCAGGCAGTTCCCATCACAGGCTATTACGAGCAGGGAAACAGGTGTCTGGTGGCCAGGGAAGGAAATGAGAAGCCGTGACACCTGAATTGAGATCATAGACCTGCTCCTGCCTTTGTGTCTAGGGAAAAGGCATTAACTGCTTGATGGCTCAGTTCCTCAGCAGGCTGTAGTAGTACCCAATTCTCAGCCGTTAAAAATTTTTACTTATTTATGAGATTTTTTTTTTTCTATAGAGAACTGTAATGATGCAAGGCAACTTTATTATGTTCAGTAGAAAATGTGAAGTTAAGAAAAAATGCTGAAGGATTGTGTAGTGGAGCGCAACACTTTTTAGAGCTGAGTCTCTAGGTCATTCTGAGGCAGGGATTTGAGTGGTGTCCCTTAGGATTTGCTGTTATATATGCTGAAATGATCAATCAAGGATAAAAAATGGACTGTTCTCATCTCATAGATCATTTCACAGTGAAACAGTTAAACTCCTGGCTGCTTTCTGAAAAACAGAGATCTGCATTAATAAGGTGACCTTATCAGAGCCACCCCCTGGGGGGAAGGGAAGGAGAAAAAAGGTTGTAGAAAGAAAGCGAATCCTATTGTTAATCTTTTTTTCAGGGAGACTTGGATACCTGAATGCAAATTACTTTATATTTAAATTGTGTGAAAGCACAAAAGGTTTGTGTCTACAATTGACAGTTATTTCATTAGCTGACTTGTGCAGCCTTGCAAATGGTTTCTAGTGTTAACTTTCCTTGGATTTGTTTTCTTTGTTCTTAGCAGATCTTGCAATGGTGATCATTTTGATTAATGTATTCAGTGCTCTGTTTTACTCCTGATTCATGTTTTTTGCAGCAGTCAGTGTTCTGGCCTGGGTAAGGTGAGACTGTGAGGTGGCTTTAGCTTTCTTCCAGCAGTGCTGATCTGATGGGCTGTTCTCCAGCTGGAGAGGAGCATGGAGGCTGCTGTAATGCATTTTGCATGGCAGCGACCCCAAACACGAGTTAAAGCAGGTTTTAATTATCAGATGTAGGATCGTTGCAGCCACGTCCTGCTGTGACAGCAGATGGGTGCTGTGCACGGGCTCTGTGGGGTTGGAATATCATCTTTGTGTCTCTGTGAGCCTCTCAGGATTACGGCCTCTGTTCACACAGGTTTGTGGTTCAGAGTGGTTCACTACATTCCAAAATTAGAATTTTTGTTCTTGCCTGTTTAAAAAAGCTACCACACTATCTAAGGTATTAATCTGGGGAGAAGGAGAAGGTGTAGGTTAAAACCTACCCTATATTGCTTCAGCCACACCAACACCATGCGTCCAGTCTGTGCTATATATTTGAGGAACCAATATCCACTTCAGGAGAGAATGGTCATTCCTACCTGTAAATTGATGGGCAATCTCGCATCTGGAGGTGCTGGCCTTCCATTGATCCAAAAGATGAACTTCATCAAGCCACTCAAGTTTTAGTAAAGTTGACTTTTAGGGTAGATTCTGTCAATCCAACCTCCTGATCTAGACTGAAGAGCATCATCAAGGTTTACACACCAGTATAGAAGAAGCAGGAATTGCTCCATTAATTGTCCCCCGATGCCCATCGATCTGCAGGCAACTTGCCGGAGGCGTGCAAGCTCTTACTACCCTTTTCCTCCTTTCTTCTTTATTTCTTTTACTCAGACTACATTTTTCTTCTTTTCAGAACTTTTTGGCATTAGTCGCTGCAATCAATCTGCCATTCCCCACTGACCCCTCTTATTGCACTGGTTTTTCAAACTCTTTCCTTGGCGCCTCAAGAGCTGCATCGCTCTTCAATCTGCGCCAGGCTCCCAGTCCTGAAATACAAACACCTCGGGGACCTGGGCCTGAGTTTCCTCACAAGTCACTTGTGTCCACTGCCCTCTCTGAGAGTCTTCAGGAATCATGGTGAGACCCCAGGACAAAACACTTGAGATACAAAGGCAGGGCTTCAACAGTAAAATCAGAAAAATGTCCAGGCCCAGCCACCTCTATAAAACATCACTTTGAAACCACTCTTCATATGCAGGGGAAGTGAACTCGTCAGCAGTTTTTACTTCCCCATGAATGTTTTCAAGCCACTTCCTGTTTTTAAAAGTAATCCAACATACAAAGGGTTTTAGGAGAACTGTTTGTGAAAATAGGAAGCTTAGGGTTTTTTGGGTTCAGAGCCTTGAATTTTTTTATATTGATTTTACATGGTCAACTACAGAAAAAAGAAAGAAAAGGTTTTTATGGGTCTGTAAGGAAGGCTCTGAGAGAAAGCAGTGGAAAGGTAGATTATTTTTTTGCTTCAAAAGTCTAAGTATTTTCCCAGTTCTCGCTTCTGCTTCACAGCAATAAATATAATAGGATTTTTTCAGCTTTTATTCTTGGACTTACTTCTTAGTAGATGTTTAATTTAAAAAAGTGAAAGACAAAAGCAAGGATAGATGGGAATGAGTATCAGGGAAGAACAGGGACACTTGAAACTCAAGGGAAAGGGAAAAACAGAATAACTCAAGTAAGGTCAAGATTTGTTCATTTTCTTTTAAACTGTACTTGGAAGCAAAAATCTTTAGACAAATATTTGTAGATAAAATTCCATCTAACTGCTTTTTCACTCAAGATTCTCACAAATCATTAGTCTGGTCCATAACTGTACAGCTCTTCCAGCTGATCTGGCAAAAAAAAATTCTGATCTCTTTGTCCATGAAATCAAACAGGTGAAATCAAATAGGTGCTCAACACACAAAATATTAGATAAACAAACACCTTCTTCTGCCTAATTTTGCTTTACATAGTTTTTATGCTAAATGGTAGACCTTCTGAACACTGTTACTGAGAGCTGTTACTTGTGAACAACAATTTCAATGTTTTGGGTTGAGATTTAGCTTAATGTATGAAACCCACGTCCTTGCTGTCACGAAATCTCCATTTTCCCACTTTTACAATATTGTTGGCATATGTCTCCAGCTGTCTGTTGCTGACACAGAATTGCTTGTGATTATCTGATGCTGAGCTGTTCCGCTCTGTTTTTGTGGTTTTAATCTCCCCAACAATACCTGAACACGCTGTGCAGATCGTGATTATTGGGGCAGAATACAGTCGTCTTTTAAATTTATTGTCCCACACAGAAAATTGAAAATCCTTAGGACCTTTATATCTGGATTGAATGCAAAGTGCACTCCTTTCTGATTTCATAATTTAACATTGCAGACTGTTGACTTATTGACTACAGCGTTAGCATTTTCCAGATTGGCAGACAAATTGCCTTGTAGGAGTGTCTATGCATATTTATACATCATCCAAAGGTTAAACGATAGAATATATTTTAATTGCCTAGAGATAACTTTGCAAATTACATCGCTGGTACCAAAACTTCCAAACTTAAAAGATGAAACTTACGCACTGAAACCCATATTTTTTTCCAAGTAAATAAACCACTCAGCAGTACTGATTACTGACAGTCTTCCACTGATGTTAATTAAATGGCATCTCAAAGACGTAGCTGCCATTTTAGCCAAAATTTTAAGACAGAAGGAATTCTAGTTTTCTTCTTAGTGTTCCGAAGCATGGCATTTATATTGATCTTGCTATTTGAGAAAGGAGCACAATCAAATAAACCCCAAAATGCAAAACAATTAAAGCAAGGCATTCAGATGTAAACATTTTTCTTCCACTTCCATTTGCCTTAAAATCGGAAGGTTTAAAAAACTAAATCCCCAAAGGAGCTAAAACATGTCATGTGCTGCAAGAGGCACCAAATACTCTCACTGAGAATATTTTTCAGAGAAAACATAACCTTGGAGCTATTTGAGTATTTAAGAGAAAGTCTAATTGCTACTTACATTTTTTACTTCCCACTTCAGCAATACTTTTCTCTCTAGAATACAGACCCTGAAAGAAATTACTGAGGAATAACAAGTGTTCTGCAAATTTGCTAATTTACAGTGACGGCTCTTACATATATGTGTTCCTAAAATAAGTTCCTGCACATGGACTGGGGCAATCCAAGGCACAAATACAGGCTAGGCAGAGAACAGATTAAGAGCAGCCCTGAGGAGAAGGACTCGAGGATGTTGGTTAATGAGAAGCTCAACATGACCCGGCCATGTGTGCCTGCAGCCCAGAAAGCCAAACCTATCAAGAGCAGTGCGGTCAGCAGGTCAAGGGAGGTGATTTTAGACAATCTTTAAGGTCCCTTCCAACCCAAACCATTCTATGATTCTGTGAACATGAGTAAATTGAAAGCAGTTTGCTCTCAGTGGAAGAAATACATGACCCTGCAGTAGCTTGGTTACTCGCTGTGCTTTTACCTTTACAAGTGATCAGTAAGAACTTGTCTGGAGTGTAATGCATTGAGCAGGAGACTAGGAGACAGATGCATTCCTCTCCTGGGGGTTTTGACTAGAGGAAGTTATATGTGTTTAGGTGAAGAAAAGGATTTTACAAGTGGAGGTGCAGAGTGGGAGAGCTGAACCCCTTCAGGCAGACGGGGGAACCAAAGCCAGGCACCTCACCTTGCCAGGCAAGGATCCCAGCAAGGAGCTTATCAATTAAAAATGGGAGACATCCCTGTGCTGATCTTGTTGGTGGATTTTGAAAGAAATCTCCCTTGGCCTAGTTTTGAAAGGAGTTTTGTATCTGCACCTACTAGGGGTGAGAATTTCAGGCTGTTGAAGTCAGAGGATGAAGGTGTCCTTTTTTCAATCTTTGCTCCAGAGAAAGATGGGAGTTACAACACTCTGTGCTCCATGGTTTCTGTGGATGGGGTTTTGGCAGCTTCCACACTGATCACAGATGGTATTTGAGGTCTTGTACTGAGACAGCCCTGCAGGGTAAGCAATAAGTCTGTGGGTTTTCTTGGATTGTAGAGCTGCATATCTGAGGTCCACCAGAATCCTTGCTAGGTCCAACCTCTCTTTGAGTTCATTTTGCTACGTGATGTGAGGGCAAGAACAGCTACTATCCTTGCTCTTTTGGTTAACAGAGTCAAAAAAACCCCAAAACAAACTAAACCCATGAGAGCTGTCAGGAGTGATCTTAGTGAGTTTTGGAGAGGCTGTGAAAATGCCCTTGGGGTGCTGGTCGAGGGGCTGAACCTGAGCCAGCAGTGCCCAGGTGGGCAGGAAGGCAAATGGCACCTAGATTGTAGCAGCAATGGTGTGGCAGCAGCACCAGTCTGGTGAGGAGCAGCTGAGGGAGCTGGGGGGGGGCTCAGGGGTGGAGAAAAGGAGGCTCAGGGGTCACCTTAACAATCCCTAAATAACCATAAAGGAGGTTGCAGCCAGGTGGGGTTTGGTTACTCCTCCCGAGTAACAAGCAATAGGACAAGACAAAAGAGCCTCAAGGTGCACCAGGGAAGGCTTAGATTGGATATTAGGAAAAATTTCTTCCTGAAAGGGTTGTCAAGCCCTGGAACTGGCTGCCAAGGGAAGTGGTGGAGTCACATTCCCTGGAGATATTTAAAAGAGGAGTAGATGTGGTGCTCAGGGATATGGTTTAGTGGTGGGTTTGGCAGTGCTGGGTTAATGGCTGGAATTGATGATCTTAAAGGCCTTTTTCAACCTAAACGATTCCATGATCCTATGATTCTAGATAGTGCCTCCAGGTCAGAGGCAGGACAGATAATGGTGTCTACTGAACTGTCATTACTTCTTGAGAAACATGTCAATTCATCACTTCCCATCAGTGAAAATTTATCTAAAGCATTATTAGTTTACTTCCCAATCAGTTAACTATCGAAGCAGAATCTGGAGCTACTGCACTGGGCTAATTCCTTTTAGCCCTTAAACAAAATTCAGGCTTCTTTTGCTTTGTGGTCTCTTCTCTTGCATTTTTGGATAAAAGCTGAAGGCATGCCTTATATTTATGTTCCCTGAATACTGTGATACATTCTCAGTAGTGCCACCTTTTGCTTCTGAATCTCCTTCTGCTTTTCAATCTGATAAAATTCCCATCTATCTTATATTTTCTATTTTACTACCTCTTATATGTACTGGTAAATAATAAGAGAGGGAATTTGGAAAATATAAGCCTTTTGGAAGAAATTCTTTGTGTATCATATCAGAGAATTTGAAATATTTGAGAAATATTTACAGCTCCCAAAGAGTCAATCTTTAGTCCAAGATTTAATAAAGGGACGGACATGAGTCCTGTTTGCTCTCACTGTTCTGGAAGGACTGGTTTTGCAATATTTTCTGCCCACAGAACAGTAAAAGTACTTCTGATGAATTTTGTGAAGTTTGTATGCTGCAGTGCCCCAGACACTTTCTTATTTTCCTTGGCATTATTTTTTCATCAGTTTGGACTGTGTAGTATCTGCAGACAGTGCATGTTCCAAATATTGAATTGCTGTTTTTGCATACAAACCTTGTAAAGAAAAAGAAATACCACACTATGTGTAAAAGCATCAAATTCTGATTATATGTAGGATTCTAATCTTAATATCACACCATCCTCACTGAAAAGCGTTGCAAGAATATTCCAAATCATATTCTGAATGGTGTGTTTCTCTGCAGTCATCTTGCAGAATTCTTATTCCTACCAGGAGAAAATCAGTATACTGAACTGAATAAAAATGTATACATTAAATTGCTTATTCAAATGTCCACCTTTGATGTTTGCAGGGAATTCAAGCAGGAAGCAGTATAACCCAAGCTTTGTTTTATTGATACAAGAGGCTAATGTGAGTTACAAAACAGGAAAGAATGAGAAGTTGCTTAATATACTGGAAATGTGGAAAAAATGCAGATTTCAGTTATTAGCTTTCACAGCTGTATTTGCATAGAAATATACTAACGGCTGGGTGACATTTCATGCATGAACTTGATAGAGCATCCTTAAAAATATTCATGTTAGAGGAGTACTTAAAGGGGAACCTCGAACTCGAACATTCCCGTCTTTGTTTAAAAAAACCCAAACCCTGGTTTCCCTAGGGTATTCCAGTGCAAGGTATTTCTTTATGAAACAAAGCTTTCTTTGTTATGAGGAATTCTGGGACAGCCTAGGAAGGGCCCTTTTTTCTGATCATACTTTAAAAAAGATCCTGATTCCCCTGAATGTTAAATATTATTGAACAATAGATGTTGCTCAGGCTTTTCTGGAAAATACCAGCAAAGCAAGAAGACCCTTGAGGTTTCAAACACCTTTTGGATTATCAGTTTCCTATGCCATTTCCTATTTTGAGGGAACACCTCGCTTGTAAGTGGGACAAAGATGAATGCCAATCATCTATGCTGCGCAAGATAAAAGGAGTTACTCTGCTTTGAAAAACTAGAACAATTCTTGGAGGGGTCTATCAATGAATTTTTGGGAGCTGGGTCACAGCAACTCCTTCCAATTCACATTTGCTTTTTGTGTGTTGTTGTTTGGTTGTTTTTTTTTTTTATTCACCTACTAGAGCAGACCAGGTGCAGCTTCATTTGTAACTCATAAATGATAAAGATGTCTGGTTTTACTTAGAGTGGAGAGTTTCAGAGAGCATAGCAAAGGATTTTAGATCAGGGAGCACTTTCACTTGCCAGCAGTTTCAGCTTTCATTTCCTGTTCTTTTAATTTAAACATGATTATTAACAATACACAGCTGAAGAAGGCACTTTTCTGAAATATTCCAAGGATTATTCCTGCTCTGTTATCTCCCTTTCACCTTCCACAACAGGATTTTATGTGCTCACATTAGCTGATGTTCTTCAGAAAAGCAGCTGGTCCATCTCTGATTGTGACTTTCATTAGAAGTAGAAAACTCTACCTTCTGAAGTAGTGAGATGTGAGCACTAAGTCCTGGGAACATTTTCTGAAAACTCACTTTATAATGAAATATAACCAGCTTTGAAAGGGATTAGAAGAAATATGACAGGAGTATAAATTAAAAAGCACTGTGTTGTGAAAACATCTATTTAAGCAGTTTTGACTCTGCCTTCACTCAACCCAATTCCTGCAGCTGCAGATTGTCCAGAACCTTCCAAAACAGCAAGAACCATCTCTGGAGCCTGTCCACACTCTTGCTAAAATCAGATTTCTAAAGGAAAGTGGGAGTATGTGGAGGTACCTTTTTGGAAAAAATGCAGTCCTGCATTTTTAGTAGCTGACCTCCTTTCCTTCTGTGTGTATCCTACATTACTTGTATGAACCTCTCAAGCAGAATAGGTCTCTGCAGAAAAGGGCTGCAGGATCATTTTCCCTGTCAGTACGAGACATAAATGCTTGTTCGAGGCAGAACAGTGCTGTACAGACGTGAAAATAGAAAACCAAAATGAAAATATTATGAAAAAGGGTCATTAATACCATCTTGCTTAGAGGATCTGTCTAAACCATAACATAATCACAGGCAGTGTCTAGTAATGATATTTTACACTGAAGCCCAAAGGTTACAAAAAGACTTTAGTCTTTGCCAAAAGAAAGTCACTTTTTCATCTGAAGTACAGAAGGGATCAAATTCTTGCGGTGGTACAAAAACCTGGGTACGTAAAGCTACTTTTACAGTCATATTAGTAAAACGCCTGTCAAAAGCCAGGGGAAAGTCTGGTTTATAATAGGAAAGGGCAGATCTCAAATAAAATTTCCAGTTAGAGTGAAAATATATAGGCTGAAGCCATCAGTGGATGGTAGTAGCAATAAAGCTCATTTGGGCTGCAAGAGCAATATCGTCTCTGGAGCAGTTGTTGCAGACGGTGGCAATGGCACCTGAAGGACGAGTTTTACAGGTGAGTCCTGCACAAGCCAGCTCACACAGAGCCCTCCCTGCTTTCCTCGCAGGAAAGGAGTTTATCACATGGAAAACAGCAAAAGATGGCATTTAGCAAGATTTGGAGTGGTGCACACGAGGGTAGGAGCTGAAAGCCACGACGTTTGAGAGTCATTTGCAGCTCCCAGACAAGGCTGGGTGAGGGTGGGGGAATCGCTGCTCTCACCGAGGAGGGATGGTGCCCGCTGGCAGCGTCTCCTGGTTCCTGTTGACTTTCTGTGGGCACGTTTAACCCGTAATTTGGAAGAGGAAAATAGAGTCTGGCACACTTTCCTGAAGGGTTGCCAGTCTCAGATCTATCCATTGCATAGCGTGCCAGAATGGGAAGGATAAGTACCCTACAGACCAGTATCCACAGCAACAGACACCAGAATTTTATATTTTTAATACATATAAAAACCCAAAGAAAATAATTACTTTTTCATTTTCCAATTTTGTAATAGTAATAATGACCTTTAGGTCAGGAATTTTCAGCAGTTAATGACTGTCTGGCTTTTTCTTTGGTCCTTGGTTTCTCCAGCCAGTCATTAACAGTGAGAAAAGTGCCTTCTCCTGTGGACACTTTGGCTTAATCGTTACCTTTTCATGCTACAGAATGCACCAGCTGGGAAATAAGTGTCTCCTATGCGAATGGACCCATAAAGCGCTCCTTGGGTTTCATTGCTTTGAAAGAATATTCTGTGAGGGTGTGAGAGTTTACTGTAAAAGAGGATTGAGTATTATCCACAGCCCGGAGAAAAGTTAGATCACTCTGAGGAATTGGAACTGAGGATGGTTTAAGGCCATAGATTTCAAAAGATTAAATCTTCAGAATTTATCTGTGTAATCTAGGTTCCCTTACTTCTGGTAATAGAGTGCTTTGGAATTATATATGGACACAAATATTTTCTTATCCATCTTCTAGGATCACGCCGGAACAGGACCTCTTTTTTTTTTTTGTTTGTATTTTTATATGTAATTACTGTGATGCTGAAAGCACAGTGTGGCAACAGTGTCTCAAGAGTTAAAATTTATTTTAAAACATAAAGGGGAACAACCCTCAGGAATGCTTACCCTGCTCCATCTGGATAGTGGATTCCTTCCTTCCAACCACCCTCTCTCTCAAAACACCTAGAAGCTGTACATGACTTTGTTCAGAGGAAAATTCATTTATACAGGGAAATGACTTTGTCTCGCACTTAATTTTGAGATAAAAAATGCAAACCATGGAATGGAGGTATCTTCTGTTCACTCTACTGATCATATTCTTCATAAAAATTAGCCAGATTGCAAGTATCTTATATACAGTACATACATAAACCTTTGAACAGTCTTCAGTTCTTGTGCACTGTTAGCTGAGTTCTTCTCTAACTTGAATGACATTTAATGCCATTGTTCCAATACAGAGTTACCCAAAAAGTTGTGAATATATCTTTCCTTCAAGGTATATTTGAGCTTGAAAACAATTGTGTAAGAAATGCACTACTTGGAGGACAAATAAATCCACGAGAAAGGAATAGTTTTCTAAACCACACATTCAATGTGTAGGGATTCCTAGTAGCAGTCCAGTGTATGGTTACTGCTGAAGAGTTAGGTAGAAATAAAGCACCTCCACTGGAACAGTAAAAGGAAATGGGAATTTCTTCTTTAGCAGATTCAAAGTCAATATGGTGTCCTTTGAGGATTTGGTACTAAATATGGAATAATGTGAATGATGAGCCTAATTTTAATGTTTTGCTGTGTAAGAGATTTAGCACCTGCATAACTTTTATTGGAACTATTAGCTTTTCATTTTGTACCTTTAAGTGAAAACACAGAGTGCACATGAAAGCTACAGACATTCACTTTTGCTTGAATGCTTTTTTTACTTTTCAAGAAAAATAACACCAGCAAAATATAAGTAGTGTTCCAAGAAAGAGCCACTCAAGAGTCCCAAAAGGGCTGGGACTGTGCTTTGTGGTTTCTCCACTCCTGGAGTGACAGTATTACTGTCTAAGCTGAGGCTTCATTTGCATTTTGAAAGTACAACAATTTACTTCTCAGCAGGGCTGTGCTGTTTCTAAAAGGCTGGACTGGCTCGAGGATTTAAGTTCAGTGAGGTTCCAGTAATTCCCTTAACAATGAGTTTTAAAATCTACACCTTTAAAACAGTTCTGCACCTTTAAACTTCAAGCTCAACTCTGTGTTAGAGCAGCTGGCTAACCATTAGTAGAAATGGGAAAGGTCCAAAAGACAGGAGTGACAAGTGACTTGTGTTTCATTCGCTGCTTTAATGGATTTTTCTCTCAGCTTCACAGCTAACCAGTGCAGACTATTTATAGATTTTAAAGCCAGAAATTAACACTGCTCCTTGTAGGCAGAAGGAAAAAATGTATGGGATCATTATTAATTCTTCAGCATTATAATGCCTTCTGGCTCAACGTGTGTGCAAGGGACCAAGAGTAAACATGCATTTATCATCCCGACCCTTATCTGCTCCCAAAAACGTCCTTCAGTGGAGAGCTGTGAAACAGCCTGCCTAAAAGATTTGAGACCTTTTATTTTTTTGCTGCTGATACTAAAATCTTTACAGTCTTCACTGTAATTAAACATTCAAATGTAAAATATTGCAAACACCAGTTTAGAGTGTTCCTTTTCCCCAAAAACCCCAACCAATCAACCAACCAACCAACAAACCCATTATGGTGATAGCTGCCTTTTGGTTTTCTTTCACTGGGACAATTACCCAGGCATCCTTGGTACCCAAAGAGATCTCTCCCCTTCCTACTCAAACTAATTTTTGAGTCCTGACCTTCTCTTTGTTTCCTTTTATTTCCAGTTTTACCATTGCTCTGAGTTCCTTTCCCTGACAGCAGCCTTACACACCCCTAATAGAATTCAGCTGTGGAGGGAATACAATCCTGGCAGGAAGCAGTCTACCCAATCCCTCACTGGCCACTGAACTTAGTAGGACAAAATTGTCCTTCACGTAGTTTTAACAGTGTCCATGGAGTAATTCCGGCAATCAGCCTGTCCTGTCATCCCTCTGCAGCTCCCTGTTCCCCACTGTAACACGAGGTAGAGGAGACAGCAGTACTACAGCAGCTGGTATTGTTTGATCAGCAACACAATCCTTGCTGGAATTTCATTTCCCTTGCAGACTCGCTACTAGAATACATTTGTCATCCATACTTTGTAGCAGACTTATATTTGCCTGTAATTACACACCAGTCTGGCAATACTTTATTGTTAACATAAAGTACTGCCATTTAAATCCCCAATCTTAAACTGGAGTATTTGCAAAACTCTGTAATTGCTAAAATAATAAAGCTGCCATTACTGTATGGGAAGTTTACAGCTTGTTGGTGAAATACTTACATTGGCTTAACTACACCTGTATGGATTCCTTATGTTTTCATGTGCTGTTTAGAGCAGACAGATTTCTGCTGGGCACTACCAGAAGTTTCTGGCACTGTCACAGAATGGCTGAGGTTGGAAGAGGCCTCAGGAGCTCACCTATGTCCAGATGCCATTGAGTTACCTCCAATGATGGAAACTCCACAAGTTCTCTGGGAACCTGTGCCAGTGCTCAGTCAAAACCGAACTCCGTGTTTTCCAGCTTGTGCTCAGTCCCCATGTAAGAGGAAGTCTATAAAAGATCACCAGGAAAAACAAGTTCACTGTGGTTTTACTTAGTGCAACAGGCACAGATAGTACTGCAAATGCCTAGGGATTTGAAAACCCACAAAGATAATATATTTTGGTTTCATTTTGTGTTGGTGTTTTGCAAAGAAAAATCTGGTGATGCCCCTCTCTCGTAATCATTCTGTGATTTATTTCTTTTTTCTATTTTTACATTAAATAGTTCTCCCACATGTGACTGTTCTGTTCCTAAGTCTGGTTGGGTAAAACAGACCTTGGGACTAGAAACAGCACTACAAGTTTGCTCTGTACCATAAGCAATTTTGCCACATTACCCTTTTCATACGTGACGCTCAAAATATCCACACTCGGTATCTAAGAGTCTCCAAAAGTTTGGGAATCTGTGATAAAATTTGCGCCGTCTTTAACCCTTGTTCTGACACATCTGCACAACATTTTTCAGCTCTCTGTGCTCTTTTGAGAGAGGATGGAGGAGCTTTGTGCTCTTCCAGCAACCCCCAGGGCATGGAATGATGGAGTGCAGGTGGTTCTGCATTACCACGAGGACCTTCATGTAAAAGCTGACGCTGGAGTGCTGTTGCCAAGTGGCAGATGAGTGTGGGGTCCTGTGTTGTGGTGTCTGACCTGGAAGGATCCGCTCTCCTCACACAGGTTCCCTGCTGCCCCTTTTCCCTGCACTCGCTGGCTCTGCCCCGGCCCTCAGAACAAATCTGGGTGTGTCATCCGCATTTCCCCTCCAAAGGTGACCACCAAGTTTGATGAGAGTGATGGAGCACCTCTCCAAAGAGGAAAGACTGGGAGAACTGGGATTGCTCAGCCTGGAGAAGGCTTAGGGTGACCTTATTATGGGCTTGCAGCACCTGAAAGGGACTTAGAGCAAAGATGAGGAGAGACTTATTACAAGAGCGTGTAGTGACAGGACACGGAGGAACAGCTTCAAATTGAAAAAGTGCAGGTTTAGGTCGGCTATCAGGAAGAAATTCTTCAGGGTAGTCAGCGTGGTGAGGCCCTGATACAGGCTGATGCCTCATCCCTGGAAGTGTTCAAGGACAAGGCTGGATGGGGCTTGGAGCAATCTGGTCCAGTGGAAGGTGTCCCCGCCCGTGGCAGCAGGGCTGGAAGGAGATGATCTTTAAGGTCTCTTCCAACCCAAA
>VXBQ01028278.1:974728-1111452 GCA_013400175.1 Phainopepla nitens | reverse complement strand
GGAAACTTAAAAAAAAAAAAAAAGTTTAGATTTTCGTCTACGGCTTATTTATAGTGCATGGAGTCATTTGTGTACCTTCGCAGTTTGTTGCCACGTTTGAGGGGTGCTGTTTTATGTCCGCTTTGTTAGTTTAAATGACTTCACGAGTTGGAAGGCAATAGTGGAGCCAGACCTCCAGGTACTGCTCTTGTTAAGGGTTGGCTTGCTACGTTTGGTTTGTTTCATGTCTAAAGATAACAGATGTCTCCAAACTAAGAGGACCAATTAAATCGTGTACTAGGAAATAACCCCGTGTTGTGGCCCTTTGAAGGTGTTCAGCCCTTGTGAGATAGTACTGTTGGTACATTGCTCCCAGACAGTGACTCTTTGGCAGAGTGTTTCCTTGAAGACTTTGTGTAGTTTCCTCGCTGCCACAGTCACAGTTGACATGGAAAGGAAGTTGGGTGGTTGTAGCAAATTGCTGGTTAGTGTGGACTTGCCCAATAGGCTTTTGAAAGACACCAGTGACCATTCGAAACGTCAGTCTGGGTGGCAAAGAGGATGCTGGGTTCTCATCCTGACTTTTCCAGTTTGGGCAAAGTACTGGTTATGTCTATTTCCCCGAATATGGAATTGGCTTGAGAAACTCTTGTGTTTAGTATTGAGCTCTTAGAAGGCAGTGCTGAGTTCTGATGTCTAAGCAGAGTAACTTGGTGTTGAAGTCACATAGAACTGGTATTTTTCTAATTTTATTTTTGAAAGTTAACAGTTCCTGAGCCAGTTTAGCCTGCTGCTGGTCCAGTTTGTCCCTGGCTCAGCGAGTGACATTTGCTATTATCCTGTTTCTAGTATTGGCCATAAACAGATGACTCAAAAGAACCAGGAACAGCCAAACATGAGTTCCCTGCAAAGCTTTTCCAGTTTCTGAGTATTTGCAGCTCCGGAGGTTCAGGAGAACTAGTCAGGCCATCTAGCAGAGGAGTGGCTTCTCCTGCTAAGTTTTTGCTGTCCTGTGCCAGCCCGTGTTTTGTCTGTGCTGTCTGTGGCAGGGGAGTGTGTGTGAAGTGTTTCTTGCAGGTTCTCTGTCAGATCCATGGAAGAACAGTCTCAGTGTCCAGGGTTTGCACGGCCTCTTCCCAAAGGCAGCATCCCATTGGACTTGCCTTCCTCTGTGCCACTGGGGAGCTGCAGCAGCAGTGCCCTTTCACTTCCTCCTGTCTGTCCCAACACAGCTGAAGTGCTCCAGAGAAATATTTAGAAACAGAGCCTTTGCTCACATGTCGAGCCCACCAGGTTGCCTCAGTTTTCCAGCAGCAAGTGCTTTTTTTAGCCAGTTCCCTTGTTCCAGGCAGAGCCTGCCCAAGATGTGCTCTCCTGAATTTTTCTGTACAGTTTCTCTTTGTTTCATGTCTCTTGAACCAGAACAAACCAATGTATGCTGTTTCCTCCAGAGAACAGGACTTGTTACCTGTATTAGTGATTTGCACTAATTGCTCTCCAGAGATTCTAATTTCTACAGGAAATTGTTGAGCAAAGAACACAAGGAAACACACAGCTATCTTTATTGCAGCTGTCACATCTCAATATATTCTGGTTAGATATGTGTTTTGCATTCTTGGAAAACTTCTCACCTAAACACCAAATGAGTCTTCTGTGCTTCTTTCCACCCTGTACCATGTAAAAATACCTTAGTTGAATTCAACAGAAGTTTTATACAGTGTCATTTCTAAAGTTGCCATTTATCCCCAAAATGTTTCTATTGGTATTTGGTTTTATTGTGGTTAAAAACCTTGGAGAGAAAACTTGGTTTTTCCATTAAGACATCGTAGCACAGTTCTTGCTTTATAGTAACCAGCTCAGATTATGACAAGTTTTTATGGCAAACATTGCAAGTGTAATGTTACACAAACTGATTTTTTAGTTAAAAATAATTTTGCAAGTCTGCAATAACGTTTCACATACCAGTACAGAACTTTTAATTCTAAAGGTTTCCAGCCTATCTTAGTAATAAGGTAAATAATGTGTATAAAGTTGCTTTTATATTTAAAATATACATAGTTGATTTTGAACTTTTTGGAAGGAACCCTTAACTGCACAAACCATACATCAATGACTTCAAGGGTTTACTGCTTTGGTCCAAGAATTCCCCATTAGGAAGAGGTTTTAGGATCAAAGTTATGCTACAGATACTAAATTAAACAAAAAAGAATAAGAGGGGAAAATGGTTTTTCTTTTGAGCCTAAAAAGTGTTCTTTTACAGTTTGAATGGTGACCAATTCTCTTGCATGTAAAGCTGCTCAAGTAAGCAAAGTTTTAGCTTTTTATATATATTTTCATGATCAAACACCATCCATGCAGTGGAAATTAATCATAGTTTGAGAAACAGATTCATTGTTTTTCCTTTCTAGCAAGTTGAAAAAAAGAAGAGAAAGAACACAGATACAAGACATATATTAATGGTTTTTTATCTTTTGAAAAGAGTTTTCGTTGCCTATTACGTGTAAAGCAATTTAGATACCTTTCAAACTTCTATCCTTGTAATGTAGGAATTCACAGAGGCCTAATGCAAAGCTTTATTGGAGCAGTGGTTGTGTGAAGAGTTCATAAAACAATTGTCCTCTTTTGAGAGAGTCTAGAAGCAGTTCTTTGATCCTTTGTGCTGAGGTTGGATGGTGTGAAGCCAATGCAATTGTGAGGGATGTTGTTGCTGCAGAACAGAGAGCGCTGCTGTAAAGGCTTCGTAAGTTTAAAAAGGAAAAATAAAAGGGGAAGTGTGTTGGGACATGCTCAGAGCATCAGGTGGTTGTGAGAGACGTGGTGTGTTGTGGAGATAAATAAATGCTGTTGTCTTTTACTCTGTGGTGAGTAGTGGGTGCTAGTGTTAGAGAAGAGCTGTAGATGAGCTCTGAGCAGCTGTGCCTTCCCTGGGGTCCCGTGTGCATGGCTGGGAGCTGCTGAGACTGCTGGGATGTGTTGGCCTGGGAACCTTCCACTTTTCCAAAAGTTAGCCAAAGACTAGGGCTCAAACCAGAAAGGTTGACCTCACTCAGTTCTAGACCGTGCAGCCACAGAAGGCATAGTGAAGTGAAAGTCCCTTGTCTGAACAAGTTCACCATTTGGCTACCAGCAGCTGATGCTGTGTACTAATAAAGGAATCACTTTACTTGCCTCTTGAATGGAAAATAGAGCTCAGCAGACAGAGTTTGACTACAGAGCAGTTTCTTGAGGTGACGTTAGCTGGTCTGTCTTGTTGAGAATACAAAAATAGCAGACAGCTTTTCAGGAAGAGATTGAGTCTGTCTTCCTGATCATCCACACCCTTCCTATTTCTTCTTTTCTGTCCTCTCCTCAAAATGCTCCAAAGCTGTATTTTCTGGTCCCTCTCCTTGACACACATATGCCACTTGCAGCTTTTCCACACTTGTCTAATAGTCACTAGCAGAATGTTATCTTTGAGCATATGCACCTTACAGCAGCATGATCTTTAGATGACTCCATGGAGCTTTTTTCTTTCTTTTCTAAGTGATGAATATTAGGTGGAATTAATTAAGTTTCAGGGACTTCTAAAAGTTCCCTACTTCAGGCTATGTTTGTTAACAAGTTAATAATGACTGTCTTCTACTAGGAGGTGTTCTTTCCTGACTCCAGTAAATAATTGTGCTCTCTAGCTGCTGCCCTCAACATTTCCCACCCACACTTTCTTAGCAAACATATCTCCATCAGATTCTCACAGCAGTTCCTTAGCTGCCACAGCAAACGTGTTAATACCTGGTGCATCTCTGTCCTTTCTTGCCCCTTTATAAAATGTGCTCCGCTTTTTATTGGAGTAGGTTATAGGTTATGGGAGGTGTTTTTTTTTGTTTTGTTTTTTTTTTTCGTTTTAAAGCCTGTGCAGCTCCTGGTGAGATGTTACTGTGTGTTTCAGAAGGATGTAAAATCTCTGTTCATAGAAAAGAATTAAATTATTTTAAATTAAATTATTTGAGTAAGGCTGAGAGTGTTTCAAGTTCTTAGTGTGTGTTCAAGCTTCTTTGCTCTAGAACGTTCATGGAGGAAAGACCCTTTGTCAAATTCTGGAATACATGAAAAATTTGCAATATGAGATTTTAGATTATATTAAGAGCATACAGAATTTACATCAGGAAGTTGTCTTGATGTGTAATATTTAAGTCCAAGCTTTTATTGATATTTCTGTAGTCTCGGGCTTCTGGGTGGATTTTCCTTCCTGCACCCTTCTGACAGTTTGGGGAGCTGGAGTGCATGAAGCAGGTCCTGGCTGTGGCCGCTGTCCCCATGCTCCATCCCATGTTCCTGCCTGCTCCCTGTGTCCCGTTTCCTTTGCCAGGGCAGTGGTAGGTGAATGAACCATTGTGGTAAGGACAGCTGACTCTTTGTTCCTGGGAATCTCTGGGCCTGTCCCCTGCTGGGATAGCTGCTGGATGGTGTGTGACAGAGACCTGGGGAGAAATGGCCCCAGGAAAAACAACAAAGCACCTGCAGATGCTTCTCCGAGATCCCGAGGCTTGTCCTGGGTAAGGGAGTGCCAGGAAGAGGTCGCAGGAAACCTCCTAGTACTGGTAGTGGTTCCTCACAGGCTCTTTTTAATTAGTTAGATTTTTCCTGGGCTGGTTTGGGAGTACCTGGGATGAGCTTTTGTGTCGCTGCCCCTGAGTAGCAGTGCAGCTGTCCCTAACGGTGGTGTCACCTCCTGTGCCTGTGCAGGTCTTGCCATGCCAGGGCCCCACTCCAGTCATTGAGAGACACCAAGTCCAGCAGTTGAGGCACTGCTGAGGTAACCTTGCTCAGAATAGCATTTTTATTTTTCAATATTTTTTTTTTTTAATTTTTACCATGATATTTGATGTGCGTGGCCTACTTTGTCACCCTGAGCTGATGTGCTGCTGCAGTGTTTTTACCTTTTCAGCAGGTAGAAGAGCTGGCTGTATGCAGAGGTTCTGCAAATCATTTTCTCTAACAGAGTAACTAACTACTTCACACTCCTAAATATAGTCCTGAGCACAAGTGTGGCAGTATTCATGAAAAATATTTAAAGCTAAATTTCACACTCATTTTGTATTTGATCCATTTCTGGTTTATTTTTAACTCATGTAAGATGAAGGGTGGAGGATTTTTTTCCCTTCTGAATTCTAGAGTAGGACCATATCTGAGATACAAAGGACTTACACAAAGGCACAATTTTGTGGGGTCTTTTTTGTGTTGTTTCTGTTTGTTCAGGGTTGAAGCCTTATTATGACACATTGACACAAAGCTAAATGGCAGCAGCAAAAAAATTTTGGAACTTTTAAAACTGTAACTGCTAAGTAGTAGTTTGGAGTAACCCTAATGAGAGTGGTGATGTCATCAGCAGGCTAAAATGCCAGTAAAAATAAATTTAAAAGCTGGGATTTATCTGAGCAAGAAGGTTTTGCACTTATATTTAATTTCCTCCTTTCCTTTATTGCCCTGCTTATTCTGAATATACATTTTTTTTGTCTGTCTTTAACCCTTCTCAACTGACCTGCTTGTTCCTCAGTCACATTTGCTTTTTGCTTCACCTTAATAGTCAGAAATCATCTAATTTATTTTTGTAACATAAAGACATACAGGTGACCTATACTGTTGTTGTTTTTCGTGGTCTTAGTACTTGTGTTGCACCGCTTAACATCAATTATACTTGTAAATGTTGTATAAGCTCAGCTAGCATGCAGTGAAAACATGAAATTCAGGATTTTAATAAAATTGACTTCAAAGATAGTATGGTTATGGTAGCTATGGTAACTAAAACTAATTAAAATATGCTAAAATTTGCAAGGGAGTGAAAAGGGGAAAATGTAACTTAATGTTTTTGTTTTCATAATTAAACAGTAAAACATTTTTTCCAGTGTATTGCCTAAGTACCAGTCAGTCAATTATTTGCATTTTTTAAAGAATTCCTTGAAAAATAGTAGAAGCTGGACCACGTTGTAATTTTTGTACGGAAATTGAGAAAATGCATAAATCTACCCACTATTTCCATAGTAAGCCTATTCCTTGGGCAGAGATGCTTGTGGAGGCTTCCTGGAGTGCTCTCTGTGGGCTGCTGCTTTACCTGCTGATGCCTCTGGGCCACATCTCCGTGGCTCTGTGTGACCATCACAGGGTTTGGTCCTGATACCATTGTACTGCCCACTGCAGATGGCCTGCTGAGGGCAGCCAGGTTGGCAAATTACAACTGTCAGTGGGAGACTGATGTTCTCCTTAAGTGAACTTTTGAACTTCTAAAGGAATACACAGCTTTGGTTATAAATATTTTTTGTAAAATATTTCCATGTTGCGGTTTTTGAAAAGTCATGCCCATAGTTGAGTTTCACGTGCCAGGTGCAGAGGAAAGATTTAAAGGATGGCATTTTCACATCCTGCTTGTTTTCAGGTTTTCTTTTGAATTTAATGGTAATGCTGTATTAGTGTGCTTGTTTCAGAAAGGATTAAGAGAGTTGTTCCATAATAGCTGTAATCCTTTGTGTTTGACATGTGCAGAGTATTGTACAAATATTAACAAATCTGTACAGCACTTCAGTGGGCTAGATGGGGACAGTAAGATGAAAAGTTTGAATTATTCAAGGTCAGTATTTAAGTAAATATTGGATCCAGAATTAAAACTGTCCTCAGTCTTGTAGAGAGCATGATTTCCTGTTTCTCAGCGTAGTCTTTTCTTAACTTGATTGTCCAGCTCCATGTGTTTGTGCTGCAGCCAAGTTCTAGTACCACTAAAAGTTAAATGAAAGGGAGAGTTTTGCTGACAGAGAATAATGACTATTTTTAGTTGTATTGGTTTGAGCCATGTTGCCTTTGGTTAGTTATTTTTGATGACACTTTGTATTCACTTCTGAACTGAAAAATAGATTTCACATTACTAATGGAAATTAAGGAAGAAAATACATGTAAGTTTTTCTTGCAGGAGAGGTCTGATGTATCTGGGGCTGATACTCAGGACCGTAGATCTGAACAATCTGCTGATAAATGAGCATGTGCAAAAAGAGAATGTTACAAAATACTTGAGTTCTTTATGTGCATTAGAAGTTTGAGTACAAATAGATTGCCATATCAATAACTCTCATTCGTACCAGAATTAGACTGAGTATCTCAGTTGGTCCACTAGAAGAAAAATTGCATTGAGACCTCAACATTACCTGTCCCAGTAGCTGGCATGCTAAGTTGTTTTTCTAGTTTTAGTTTGGTTTGGGTTTTGTGAGAGCAGCAGCACGTCCATGCTCTGTGCATTTACTTGTGTTGCTGTATTAAATATTAATGAGCAAGAGCCAGTCTTCATCTAGGACTTGAGAGAGGACTTAGGGGGTTTATATAATCTGTGCTCTGCTTCTGTGGGATTTTGGCTTCTTAATCTTTCTCTCCCTTCTTTAGCGCCTTTGTGCAGAGCAGGTGTGGCTTGATCTCCATCATCAGTGAGCAGTCTTGGTTCAGGCTCCTGGCACATCATCCTTCTTACCCATCATCTCTAAACCTGTCAAGCAGTGGTTTAAGACCTTTCTATCTTGCCTTTCTCCAGTTTGATTAAGAATTATTTTCAGCCTGTTTCCTATTCTTTAGACTTTATTGAAATTCACTTCACAAGATTTAGCAGCCTTTTGGGCCAGTTCCTCAAATGCATGTCTTCACCTTCCTGTGCTTATCAGCCTTGGCTGTCACAGGGCTGCTTGATGTGTTGTTCTTCCCTGACTTCTTTGCTCACTCTTCTTTGTGCTCTGAAGACAACCTTCCAGTCACTCATTTATGTGTTGCTGTCATTTTCTCTTTCTGGTATAGTGCTGCTGAACTACTTAGTTCTTAAAATTTTGGGAGTGATACAAGCCCAGATGATGGCATCTCTCAGCTCTGCCTTTTTATTGCTAACTTTTCTCACTTACATTTTTTGTTTCCCTTTCTGAACACCCTTAGCAGAAATATTTTCAGCTTATGCTTAGAATGTCCCAACATATTTTCCTACAATTTTTGTCCGTTTGTCTTGAGTTTGGAGTCAAGAGGAATAATCTCGTTTGTCATTCCTAGCCCAAAATGTTGCTGTCTTTTACGTACTCCTCATCTGCTCTGTTGCTTACACTCAGCTCTACTTTATGTCCAACTAAATATACTTCTGAAGTGCTTTCACTGTGCCCAGTGTTTATTTCTGGAATCTTTTTCTCTGTTCTTACAGCAAAGCTCTCCTCTAGTCTGCAAAAAAAAAAAAAAAAAAAAGGAGCAAACCAATATAGTAATTTTTACTGCCCAAATCCTGAATTGACTGTGCCAGCACCTGGTTGACCCCTGCTTTGCACACTAGTCCCTTTTTTAGCTGTGTTGATTTTCATGACACCTGTCCTCTTCAAATAACTTGTGCATTTCTGCTGCTGTCTGTTGGCCTGTGTTTGTTACTGTCATTCTCAGTTTCTTCTTTGGTAGTGGTCGTAATCTCAGTGTATTCCTAGCTCAGACATGTTTTATATGAGGCACATTTCTTTTTGCTTTGTATCCTGAATGTCTTCTGAGCCTGCAGGATCATTACATTTTCTGGAATCTCATCTCTTCTTCCTCTTCAAGTTCTCCTTTAATGTTTGCATTAAATTAGCTAAGAAAGTAATTTATAGTTCTTTTTTTTCCAGCTTCAAATAAGCTAGTTGGCTTTTTTAAAATTATTGTTATTATCATGCTGTTTTCCTTCTCAGTCACAGCAGTACTGAATATTGTTTATTTGTGTGTAAGTGGCACTTAGGAATCCATGTCCTGTTGTGCTTGGTGTGTTTGCTTTAAAGCACCACATACACCTTTGGTTATGGGATCTTTGCTTTGGTTCTTATGCATCTTTAGCTTTTCCGGATCTGTACCCAGTGCACACCTGCCCATGCAGGTGATCTTACCTTCTCTGTAGAAGCAGCTTGGCTGAATCAGTAGCAGACCAGTTCAGTGCAGCAGTGTGTGGGGAATCTTGTGCAGGTGTTGTCCATATGTGCTGGGTATATGCCTAGAAATGGGAAGGCTAATGGTAAGCTTTTTCATCTGTCAGCATATCATTTTTCACAAGGAGTGGAATTTTTTTGAAGGCTTAGGGGAAGGACGAATTATGTTCAAGGTTCTTTCATTTTATTACTGTAAGATTTATAGCATTGCCAAGCCCCTTTTTTGGACTGATACCAGACCTGCCATCCCTCATCCATTTGGAGTGCAGAGCTCCTTCCTTTATTTTTCCAGCTTTCATTCCAAAGATGGAAAAAAATCAGCATTTGAACTCTTTTTTTGAAGGGATTAGTTTGTTCAGTCCTTATTTCTAAATTAGAAAGTAAGGAACGCTTTAAGGAGACTTTGAGATATTCATAGTTTTATTTTACATCCCACAGTAGGGTTTTCAGTTTCAGAGCACTAACATATTTCTCCTTGGATTTAACCAACTCCCTGCCCTGTTAAAGTTACTTTCTCTGCCTCAGTTCCTTTCCCCTCTAGACTTGAAGCTGTTACCTTTTGGCCTGGATCCACTCATCCTGACACTGAAATGGGGGCCTCCTTGAAGAAAGCCTTCCAGGAAAAGTTTATCCTTTGCTAGCTGATAGAGATTGTCTAATGCAGGGTTACTTTTTTGGCTGTTCTTCCTTTGAGCACTGCTGAGGCCAAATGTGTTCCCAGGCACTCTGAAATTCCTCAGCAGTTCACTTTTTTCTGACTGCCCATTGAGCTTTGGGAGAAGCCTGGATGGGGAGAGCCGCTGTCTGTGCCCTGGCTCTCGAGCCCTGCGCTTCAGTTCCGTGAGGAGTTGACTGCCAAGATCTCTCCAAGTGTGACCTTTTCTTGGAGTGCAGTTATTCCAGCATGCTTTACTCGTTATCTTGAATCACAGAATACCAGGTTCTCTGTGAACAAAAGCAATTTTTCCTAATTTACATGTGTCTTTCAGAATGTCCCTTCCTAAAGAACAGAGGGAATCCATTCTTGTATTGTGCATTCCACCCTGCATATTTTGTTAGAGTGCCTAATTAATATGTTAAGTGCTAGTTCTCAGTAATTGATAGCACTGAACCACTCATTGCATATCTAGGGAAAACAATAGACACAACTTTATAACAAGCTGATCATAGCCACCTAGGGGAAGGTGTAATTTTTAACTTCTAGCGAGGTTTAAATGACTGGGAACAAAGTCCAGACAAATGATTTGGGTCGTTAAAAATGAGGCTCTGAGCTATAATGCTTTTAGGCTGCCCTTCTCTCTGTTCTGTAGCTTCAGGCACTGAATTGCAGCTTGTCCATATATTTGGTTCCTATCTTGGTTTTCTTCTGGCTCAAAATCACAGGTGTGTTGTTTTTTGCTGGGTTCTTCTTTTGTACCTGTCTTTTGTTTGCTGCCACGATAACAGACAGAGAATCCTAAGGAGAACTGCTGTAAATGCATGTTCATGTTTCTCCTACCCTTCCCCCAGTCTCCACTCTCTCCCTCCCACCCCTTCCCAAATTCCATTAATATTTACAGAACAAGAGCCAGAACTCCAGCATTAATCTCAAATTCAGAATGAGATTTTTCTGGCTCTATCTGCAGCTAATGCAGAAGACAACAGAGGTTAGAAATGCACTTAAAAAAAAAAAAAGAAAAAGAACAAAAGGCCTTTTCATATTCAACACACTGAATGGATTGTGTTAGGTATAAATAAGCTTTCAAAGACCAGAACATATGTAAAAAAATATTATATATATTGTTGTTGGAAGGAAGAGGAGCATTTATTTGCTGACTGACTACATTGAAAGTTCCTGAGCTTTAACTTATATAAACTCATTGTTTCTTCAGATTTTGTGTGTGGAGAAAACAGTTCTTTTCTTCATCTTACTGGTTCATGTACAGATAAGCAGTAAAACCATAAAGTCAAATGAACAGAAAGAGAGCTGTGTTGATAGTTACATGCCAGCAATGTACAAACTAAGCATTTGTAAGGAGATGTATAAACAAACTTCAAAACCAGTGAAGTTTTGCAAACATAAATTTCATAGGCGAACTGAAATTGAGTGGAGAGTGAAGAGAATGAAGAATTCAGATAATTTGCATTTGTTTTCTTTGACCCCAAACCGAGTATTTTCTTTCATTTGCATTGTTAAGTGTATAGAATGTGTTATTACATTTAATGAATTGACATTAAAAGCCAAAATCAAAGATAAATATTACTGTTCTTCTAAATTATTTTTGTTTTAATGTTGGTTTATTCACTGGAAAGTATTTGCTGACTTCTGTAGTCTGCACAGGCACTAACTCCCCTGTGACCCCTGTCCTTGATTGTGCAGAGGGTCACTTTTCCCTGCCATGGGGAGGATGGCTCGTGTCCCTGTCCAGTTGGTGTGGGATTCTGGCTTCTGATGACCTCAGTGGCTTGTCAGCAGACGAATTTGTTAACTGTGTCAAGTAATGGAAATGTGTCCATCTGGTTGTGAGGCCAAGGGTTATTTCAGAGGACAGAAACTGATCTGAATTCTTTAAATGAAGGAGGAGCACATCCCCATGTCCTATGGAAGATGTTTTGGCAGAGCAGTCTGGAGGAGCTGGCTCTGCAGTATCCATGCGCTGCTCTTCCTCCAAGGAATTGAGAGGACATATTTTAGCAAAGGATTCCTCAATCTATCCAATACCCCAAAATACATGAACACAGAAAACATCAGTGGTTTTCTTTTCTTGCCCTTTTCAATGTGGATTCATTTATTCTTGAATTCCACGAAAATACCAATACCCATCAGCCTGTCCTTTAGACTGGAAGTTTGTATTATTTGGTTTTTTTGGGAAGGGCTCCCTTTTTTTTCTTCTCATCTCTCTGGCATTAGAATTGGCTTATCTTGCTTTTCTGATGAACCTACATTTTCCAGAAAAATGAAACATAGGAGTTTATTTTTCAAAACCAAAACAGTTGGACTGCCTTTTTGTTTTACTGGGATAAGCATTCACGATGCTCTGGGGAATGGAGAATGATCTAAAATAAGCCTAGCTGTTTTTTTGTTGTTTATCTGTTTCTTTTTGCATCTGTCTTAGTATTTATTGCTACCATCTGCGTTTCATTTCAGGTTGTCTAATGTCTCATTCTGCATGTTCTTCGCCTATTCTTTTTACATAGCTTTGGGCTGTAATATCACCATTTGCCTACAAGAGATCCATTTCTATCTGTAACAAAATGAATTGCATTCATCTGTGTAATTCATTCCTAATGAATGCCTTGCTCCTCATTAAACAGTGATTTACCTTTGTTTCCCTTTCCTACACTGTCAACATGAACCATTTTGAGGTCCTGTGGAGAGATGCTAATTTGACAAAGCAAAAGTCAATGCAACTAAGCACTCACGGGGGCTGTCCTCCTTGGCACTTTCAAAAATATTCATGGGACACTTTGCAGAATAAAATTTGCAGGTGGATAAGGAGACTCAAAATATTTTCCTGTTCATAAGCTCTCAGTGTACGAAGGCAATGCTTGACAGTTTAAATGCAATTCTTCTTGACACTGTCAGGTGTGAGTGAATCTTTTCAGACCTTGTCTGTTCTGCAAGAATTTTATCAATCACAGGCACATTTTGGGAGACTGTGCTCTTGGTTCACTGTCCCCTCTCTACCTTTTGAGCAATATTAAAATATTTTGAATGTATTTTCAGGTTAATATTTTTAAATACCTGATTTTGAGATATGTCAAAATGTTGCAGTCTTGAAAATACTTTATTTCAAATTTTTAATGAGATGCAAAGATTCCTATAAATATTTATTGGCTTTCCCAGTAGTGTCTAAAGGGAAAGGATGAATACCACTAATTAATGAACTAGAGGTTGTGTAGTAATTTTGTTACAGATTTGATTCTTATGCAACTTTTGTGTAATGCACTTTGAAGCACTCCAGCAACATTCCCTTTCCCAGCCCTGCACTTTGCAGAACAGCAAAATCTGCCATGTGTGCAAATAGATCTGTGCTGCTGACAGATGATGGTTAGAGTATGGGATGAATTACCAAGTTTATTTTCACTTTAACCCTAAGCAGAGTTTGAACTGCAGCAATGGATTATGAATATGAAGGTACCATTGGTAAAGATAATTTAAAGCAATACAGGAAGTTTTATTTACAGCGTCTTCAGCTCTTACTTTGGTGATAGTACAAGCCACTCATGAATGCTTCGATCACTTGAATTTAGCTTGGCATTTTTCAATTCAAATTCAAATATTTATTCGTGTGTTGGGCCAGACTGATCCCCAGCTGGAACTCTAGAATTGCCAGTGGGCATCAGTGGATTTACACCATGGACTAATTTGATCATGGTATTATGAGGGGATTGGAGCATGGGAGGTTGGGGTTTTGTAACTGGTCTTGCCTAAGCTGTGTAGTATTTGGACATAAGAACGCTGATTAATGTAACAAAACCTTATTTTTAATATACATTTTAGAGGACAAAACTGACCTTGAGAACAGTGTGATGCAGAAGAAAATTAAAATCCCCAAACTCTCTCTCAATCACGTAGAAGAAGCTGGGGAGGTTACAGATTATGGGGAAGAAGATGTGGAGCTTAGACACAGTAAGGTACTGAAGTCTTTGTGGTTTTTTTTTCCCCCCCTTTCCTTTTTTTAATCCTTTTTGTAAGTGCTTGGGGCGTATACAAACGTCCTTGCTTAAGAGTTCCAGGCTTGCTTTTGATCCCCTTAAAACAGTGTGTTTGGTGAAACTGGGTCACATTGTGGGGTGGGGGGTGGGGTACGGGTGCACTCAAACCTTTTTCTGTGTGTACAGTGTAACTGCCATCTGAGATTGGTGCAACAATCCTCTCCCACTTTGGCCCAGAATGCCTTAAAAGTCACCAGTACCTGACTGTAGCAGCTGTTCTTGGTGGCACTTGTGACATTACTCACTGCTTGGTTGGAATTGGGAAGGGTGCTCTGAGGCTGCCCAGCCACAGCAGTGACTAAGAAGAATTGACAGGACTGTATCACTCCATTATAACTCCCAGGTGCCTTTTTAGGTTTAAATGCCAGAAACCCACTATGGAAATGTATTTATTTTTTGATATCAAATTATTTCTTTAAAAGTCTGCCAACCTTCAGAATGAGGTATTGCTCTATGGCTTCACATGTTTTGCAGCTGCAGGAGTGATATTAGTACTTTTCCTTGTGGTGGGCCAGTTTTTTTTTTTTTTAATTGTTACATTATTTTTTAGAACATGAATGCAGCAGGTGTAACATGACATAATTTTGTTTTCTGCCACATTACTCATGGATATTGTGATGTGGGAATTTCATAGTGTCTGCTTCTCACCTCTAATCTGTGAGCTCCATTTGATTTCCTTGCAGTTGCTTGGAAATTCAAATGCCTTTTCCTATTTGGCCAGTAAAACTTAGTGACTTTACCTGTCCTGTCACATATTAATCCCACTATCCAGGCCCCAGGAAAGTGGTGTGATTTAATTTGTAGGGTTTGTGCAGATGACTGAAGGTAAAATTCCACTGAGAGTTCCCGGGACCTGAAGCCTCTGCAATGCAGTACTAATATAGAAGGAATCAGTTGATAAGGAAGATGAGGCTGGATGATATATTCTGTCTCCAGCTTCAGTGCTTTCAAATCCCTTTCAGTGTTTGCTGATAGTGTTAACTCAGTCACTTGCATCAGGCAGTTGGGTGAATGTGCTGTAGGGATTGTCAGAGGAGGTTTTGTCTCCCAAAGTGTGGGAAGGACAAGCCCTCAGTTCACAGAACAGCTTTGTGCCTATGCTGCTTTCACCTCTGATGTTGTCACAGGTGACAAATGGAGCACACAGTTGGTTCTTTCTCTTGCTTATCAGAGAATCAGTTGCTGTCAGAAATCTGAATGTTAAGGGTAAACTTTAAAGAAAAAGAGATCTAGATCCACCTTTTAAAAAAGAAATTAATGATACGGAATCAAGTGACCTATATACACTGCCCTTGTAAGTGTTGCACAAATGCAGGAAGGCCTTTAACTGCCTCAGAAGTTTGTACATGCATTTAGCTGAGTTACAGTTGCATGTTAGTTATGCTGTATATTATATCCATAAGAACCTGTTAGGCAAAATATTTTTGCAGACTGGCTTTGTCTTGGTTTTTTGGAAAACAAGAATATTAGCAGTTCCCAAGACTGTAGAATTTTGGTTTAATTATGTCCTACTGCTCTCCTAATTTATTTGTTTTTTATTGTAACGTGCAGAGACAAGATGGGAGGAAACAAAGTGAAGGTACACACAAAAGCATTGAAGCAGTTGTTGCTCGCCTTGAAAAACAGAACGGGATGAGTCTCAGTAATACTTCCAGCCCCGAGGAGGCTTTTATGGAGGCTACAGAAGGCATGAACAATATGGACGATGCTGTAGTTCCTCGGATTCTCTATGAGGAATTGCTGAGGAGTTACCAGCAGCAGCAGGAAGAAATGAGACACATTCAGCAGGAGCTTGAGAGGACGCGGAGACAGCTTGTGCAGCAGGCAAAGAAGCTAAAGGAGTATGGGGCACTCGTGTCAGAAATGAAAGAGCTCAGAGACTTGAACAGGAGGCTCCAGGATGTACTGCTCCTAAGACTAGGTAGTGGTAAGTGCCGGACTTAAGTGGGACTAGTTTGAATGAATTTTGCAGGTGTGATCAATGGTAATGGAAATGTATTTGAAGAATAGCGGTGGTTGTTAAACTGGACATTGAATGTTAAAAGGGTTTTCTGCCGTGGCTGTACAATGTGTGTCAAATTTGTATGCTATGTACGTCTGGGCTTTTCTTTAAAAACTGGAGGTCTTTGTGCTGGTATGGCTGAATCAGAGTTCCGTTTTAAGCAGCTGTATTATAAAGAGTCTCTGACCTTCCTATATATGCTGAAAAAGTTAATAAAGCATCATCTGCAAAATACACCAGTATGTTCCAGTTTAAAAAAAAAAAAAAAAAAGGAAAGACCCTGGAATGAATAGTTGACCTAAAACTAGTTTATCCTTTGCAGGTAGGGATTTTGTTTATTGTTATGTGACTATGTTACCTTCCATTTTCTGACCCCTCGTCCTATTAGTAGCTTCTTAGAATGTGATATATTACTGAAATTTTAGCAGTGGCTTTAAACAGCCATGCTATTTGAAAAACAATGGATTGTTAAAGCATAATTAAAAAACTTTATATTAGTGTCCCGTTTATCAGCACTTGTTGCAAAATGCAGGTTTCTGTAATTTGGATTTCAGTTTTAAAAATATTGGGTCAATTGCTCCTTTGTTTGGGTTTATGACAATTATTTAAGCATTATGTTGGAATAAATGGGAAAAAAGACAAAATAAAAAGTTCATCCTTTTCATTGAAGATGGTACCCTTGGAATACCTTCAGAAATTTGACTATTTACGTTTATTTGCCATTAGAATGTGGTACTGCTGTGTTGAAGATTTGCTCGGTGACTGAAACTTGGTTGAAATCTGTGCATCCAAACTTAGCATGCCATTCTTACGTCTGCCTTTGTGTATCTGGAAACTTAATTTTTGCATGTCACTTGGGTATTGGCTCTTCTCCTGGACTGGAACGAGTGCATGCAATTTGCATGTGGGTCTGAGTTACCCTCACGTACAGAGCTGAACCTGGGAGAGCATGTGCCTGTGCTGTAGCATGTGTTCAGGTGTGCCCACGCCCTTGGAGCCAGGTTCTTGGAGTGTCCCACAACCTGAACTGGGTGTCTGATTGTGAATGCTCACCATTGTTACACTGTGCATAATTAAAATGTCGTTACTTGCCATAAACATTCTAGTTAACTTTCTAAATAAAACTAAGTAGGCAAGGTTGCCGCAGCCTGAAAAACACGATGTGGTTGGCAGGAGATTCCACTGAGCTTTCTAAAATTTTCCTTGGATGGAAAGATGTTTCTTCATCTGCAAGTAGTTAGCTGGAATTTATGGGAACGGAGCACGAGCCAGATGTTGGTAGGCAATGGGGCTGAACAGTGTAAAGTACCAATTTAGTTGGTAGACTTGACAGCAGTTGGAGTGGTGAGACCGGCAGTGAAATGAAGACAGCTTCTGAATTCTGTCTCTTTTCTTTCACTTTAAAAAAGAAGAAGATGCATTTTTTTGTGTCAGCCAAATAAAGAAACCTTAAGAGAAAAAGGGAAAAAAGGAAAAAAGAAAAAAAAAAGGAGGAAAAGAAACCCTGGGGAAAAAAAAAATTGAATCTTCTTTAAATATTAGGCATGACTTTCTATTGTATGTATGGGTCTGACAACTGAAAACAAATCTCAATTTCATTGAAGACAAATTCTTTAAATTTGATCACATACCTGGGAAAATATCAGCTATACAACGCTTCCAAAAAAAAAAAACAAAACCTTGTTATTATTATTTGTAAGGAACATTGGATGGTAAAGGTAGAATTTGGCCATGCTGGCTTTGTCCTTCCCAGGGTTTGTATTTCCTAAGACTCAGTGTATTAACTGTTGCTTACTCTGTTGTTTTTCCTTGTAGCCACATTCACAGCAGAGAAACAACCATGTTCTAGAAAGATCAGTACAAAACTTATGAATAATTAGCAAGGGAGACATCTTCCTCATGTTCTAAATTAGAGAGTCTGATGACAGTATGAAAAAGTACTACTTTTAATCAAGAATAGATACGTAAAGACTTTTTAGTTTTCCTTACTTTTCCAGCTCATAAATGAGGTATGTTTGGGTATGTAAATAATCTCTGAAAATTGTTCTTAAAATAAATTACATCCTGAATTCATCTGCAGTTGCAGTGATCTCTTAAACCTAGAGTTTCAAATTACATGTAATTTATGTTACACTGCACTTCTATCAGGCTGGACTTAATGCAAACTAATTGCATTTCTGTTTCACCTTAGAGACTTGTGATTTCTTTGCATGAGATGACAGCTGGTTTGTGCTGATGAATTGCAGCTGTGGGAAATGCGTGCCTGTTGCCATTTTAAACTTGCAGATCAAATATAGAACAGCCTCTTGAGCTAACGTGCAGTCAAGTAGTCAGTCTCCTAATTTCCCATCAACGTGTTGAATTCAGTGAGGAGCTGGAAGTCAATGTGTTCTACTTGAGATTTAGGCCTTCAGCTCTGCTACTAAACTGGAGCCACTTCTGTGGCAGGAGTCAGGAGGTTCATCTTCCTCATGGTGACACCGAATTTGTCACGAAAGAGCTTCGTAGGCAGGTGTGGCAAATGACAGCAGTGAAATCAGTACTGATCCACGGAGAAATGCTTAATATCATCTCTATGATTTTATGTATTATTTCCCAGCACATCCCTTTGCAGAAGGAGGCAGGCATTTCACCAGGGCTCTAGGGATCAGAGCAGTGGAAAAATGTGATGACTGTTGTGAAGAAGGTTGTGGTGTCCCTCTTGAGCTCCTGGAACAATGTGTGCAGCCTCTTGCCTTGCCCAGCTGGGAGACTGGAAGCCCTGCAACTGTAGGCCTTTGCAGTTTGTTTTGTTGCACCTGAAAACACACCTAATTGTCCCTCTTTTTATCAATAGAGAGTAAGATAATTTAAAGAATTAAATAACTGACTCTCCCCTGTAGGGACTTTAAATAGACCTTGGATTGCAAAGGAAGAATTTTAATAACTTCTTTAAAAAATAGCTGTCTCCTGGGCAAGATCTGTGCAGTTTCCTGTGGCTGCAAATATGGTCAGAAGTAGAGAAGTTGTATAGGAATAATGCTTGGGTGTTTCTAGCTCCCTGATAATTTCTTCATTTTCGTCATATATTGCTGAGAATTAGTGTTGCTCCAAAGTCAGGGAGTATATTCACATTCATTCAGAAGCATTGATTAATCAGCACGTGCACACAGACTCCCAAGGTTTTCTTTTTAATCCCAGTTTAATTTCAGTGATTCAGTTTACAGTGTCTTGGGACTGACACTGGAGTAGGGAGAATGAAATGGGATTTGTGTCCTACCACATGTCAGGAAATACTGTTTTTCAGTTTTTATATATTTGTTTGGCTTTTTCATGTTAAAAAAAAAGGCCCAAAGTTTCTATCAAGTACAGAAAGTACCAATATTACCACTTCTTAGACTTCTGTTTTCTTTCAAATTCTAGTAGACCATATGCAAAAACTTACTGGTTACAAATGTATGCTGACCACTTTATCAGTCAATTTATTTTTATTTTCCTACTAATTTTAGGAGTAGCATGTAGCCTAAGATGCATTTTTGAGGAAAAGAGATGGTAAAGGGAATTCTTCTACCTCTTCATCCTGATTGGAATTTGCTGACCTCTCGGATATTACAGAAAAACTGCAGTCAGGAGGGGAAAGATCTTGCAATAAAACATTTGTTTCCTTCTTGCATTCTGAAAATAGTCTTCTTTTTTCTCTTTTTTTTTTTTCCCCCCCTTATCCTTATTACATAGGTCCTGTCATTGTTACGCCTCTAGATAGAGGTATTTTTATATGTCCCATCCATCATCTTTAAAATAAGATGCGGAGAGGGAGAATTGGAGTGTGGTGAATGGGGCACACCGTTCTGTTGGCAGGCAGGCAGCAGTGCAGGTTGCATGTGCAATTCACAGCATGCAGGGTTGACAATGCAGAGTTTAGTGGTTGTGGAAGCGGCTGTGGAGACTCCTTGGTTAGAGGCAGGTTTCTGTTTGGGAATCAAAAACCAGGATATAAAAAAAGAGATTTAAAAGACTTTCTTTTGGTGACTTCTAAGCAAGTGTAAAGCATGAATTGGAGCAGAGGTATTTTGACCTGTGAGAGCTGTGGTTGTTGTGGACTTAAATCAGCTTTTTCCTTGGGGAAGCTCCGGAAACCAAATTCCAGCTGTGTCAATATATGACTAAAAACAGTAAAGGACTTCTAAATAGGGACTAGTAAAAGTGTTTAAAGAGAAATAAACATTTCCTGCTATGAAGAAGGTGGTTATACTTAGCTATCTTCCTCGAAGTGACTTTCAAAGTATAAGAAAATAGCCCTTTGTTAAAGAATGCTTTCTTAAAGTTACAGCTTCAAGGAGGTGACTTCTTAAGGTCACACTGGCAATGACATCCCTGCATCTGCTAGTTCAGTTGTGCCCATTCTGTAGGCAGGCTTTAGCTGCTTTAACCAGCCCAGGTCTTCCCCCAGTCTGAATCAGCTTTACAGTCTCAAGTTTAGGAAGTTCAGTTTGTCTTGGCTGTACCGTTGTGTATTCATGGTACTAGAGGTGCTTACTGAGATCACCATGAAATTATAATGCAAATGGGATGTTTCTGTGATTCTCTGTTTGTGCCACGCTTGCACTGGGGCTGGCTCTCAAGACCCTATTGTTGGTGGCTCTGCAGCGTAGGATTGTCTGAGTTGCCAAGACAACTTTTAGTCACTGGTGAGCATGGAGTGGCAGCCAGCTGAGAACATTTAGCTGGCTATGTAGGTGTAGAGTAAGCTATAGGATAAATGTCAAACGCTGACAACGGAGGAAGCGCTGCTATCGCTGTATAATAATCTCCAAATGAAACTGCACAAAGTAGGAGGCATGAATGCTGTGCCTGTTCCAGGCACAGGAACTATTTCAGATACGTGACTAAGACCTGAGTTGCGGTGCCAACGTGACTTGCAGAGCTGGATCAGTTCAGGGCTGGGTCTGTGTGCACAAACACGGAGCAGGCAGCTGAAGGGTGACCTGATGATTGAGTTGTCACTGGCTGAAGATGTCAGGGTTGGGCTGCAGAGCGGTGCAGTGCTCTCAGCACCAGCCTGGTACGATCTAGCACTGACAAGTGCGTGAGTTTATCCTTAGAGTTCTGGACGTGGGTATTGCCGTGGTGTCCAGAGTCTAAGCTGGCAACCTTGCTGAGCCACTGGCCCTGCATGGAGCTTCAGTGCCTGCTGGGGCTCCTTGGGATCCTACAGCCACACATCAGGGGACACTGACAGGCCTGGGGCCATAGCCTAGACTTCTGGTGGAACCCCTGCAATGAATGGAGTCATGAAATCCTGAAATAATTCACAAATTATTTTTAGTTTGTTCTTCTGTCCTTTTAGGGACATTTTATAACATGGATCTGGAAAAGAAAAGTTGATGACTGACAAAATAATTATCCCCCTTTTAAGTCTCAAACGTGTGCTTAGTAGTATTCCATTGTTTAATTTGTGCATAATTTTTGTTGATTACATTAAAAATAAAAATCAGTGTTGGATGGATTGGACAATCAAAATTCTAATTTATGTGGGGTTTTTTAACCTTTCATATTCTTTCTGTGCATGATAGTTCAGCATAAGGAGCCTGTTTCCTTCCCAGCTTTTCTGCAGATCCTCACTATTTTTATACACCTCTGTTATATCTAAAGAGATTTTGGATTTCTAGAAAATTTGTAATTCTGTGTGGATAATTTATGTAATTATCACAGTAAATTATGCAGGTTCCTATGCAACTATATAGCAATTCTTATTTGAAGAATTACTGTTGTTGCTTTTGGTTTATAATTTCAGTGTCATTTTGCCATAATTTCCTTAGTGTGCACTGAAGAAATCTTACCCATATCTGTAATTGTCCTTATGCTTTAGGAATAAAATTAAACACTTAAATTAAAATTAAACATTTTAATGTTTATAAAGCAGGAATACTTATCCTGCATTTAGTTTTTGATGTTCAGAAGTAGGATTTTGGTTTAGATTACTTCTAACTTTAAAATGAACATGACTAATATGGTATTTTATGCTAATCATGGGTGATGAAGGGATTGATTTCGTATTCTCTGGGATAGCAGACAGCTCTCTTTTCTTAACTGTCTAGGACCTGCCATTGAGGTTGAAAAAGTAAAACCTGAATCAATTGAGCCCGAACCTGAGGTACAGAAGACCTTCAGTGAGGAAGCAAATACATCAACGTACTACCCTGCCCCTGTTCCAGTAATGGACAAGTATATTCTCGAGAATGGAAAGGTATTTGATATTAAATATAGCATGAGTAATTTTTAAATGTCCATCTGGTGATGTTCTTGTGGAATTTACATGATTGTGGGGGTTTTGCATGGTAGCAGCTTGTACAAGCTTCCTCAGTTTTCATGAAGGTGTGCTGTTATGCTGAGGAGAATGGAGAAGTTACACAGATATGAAGAGCATAGAAAAATATCCTCAGTGGTGAGAGCATTGAATGCTGTACAACATAAGGAATATAGTTGTTAAATATGCATGCACAGGCAAATTGACATAGTCTTCAGCTGGTGACATCCATAAATACACCAAATATTGACCAAAGCCAGTAACCCACATTATAAAGTTACATGAGTCTACTTAACCAAAATATTTTTTCCTAAAAGGTTTTAAATCTTTATGTGCTGCGGCCATATTGCAGAGAAGCCCTCATGTTTGGGTGGGAGTGCAGGAGTTAATTATGAACCCTGGGAGGAAAATGGGCTCCCTTGATGGTGGTAGGAGCACTGCCACTGAATTGAGCTGATGTAGTGCTATTTTGCAGAGACTTTGTGAAGTTGCTGAAATACCATCTAGCTCAAGTTTGCCAGAACCTCACTGAGAGCTTTTCAGGTTTCAGCATGTTTAACACATTAACTGCTCATCTACCTAGGCCTGCTTTTACGGCTATTTTCATTATCATTAAATAAATGTGATGTTTCTTACACAAAACTGTAAGTCCTTCAGAACTGCCTGTGCAGATCCTATTTCTTGGTGTATATAGATGCATTTGGTACCCTAATCTGAGAACCCTTAAGGAGGAAACATCCATTCCAGCTTTGCTGTACAGTGGAATTGCTGATGGAATATAGCATGAAACTGCATTTTCAGATTTGTGTTAAAAGATTGACTGCACAGTGTCTGTCCCTCTTGAAGATGAATTCAACATAACCATTGAGGACAGAATGTACGTGAAAAATAGTAGAATCTTGACAGTTTGACAGGTATTTGGTTCAGATAGCTTTTCTTGCCTAATATATTTAAATATGTCATTGCCTGATTATTTTGTGTAAATTTGTGCAATGAGTACCTAGGGTGTATTATTGTGTGAGTTTCCGTCACCTCCTTCTCTTCCACTTCAGATCTGTGGGATAGGGCACATCCTTTAGTATTTGTATGCAGCCTTTCTTGCACCCTTCATCTGTCAGCTTCTTGGCACTTCTTTTGCTGAAGTATTCTGTCTTTACAGATATTAGTATCTCTTTAATTTTCTTTTTTGTAATTTTGGTTCTTGGTTTGCCTATTTACTGGGTCTACAGCCAGCTCAGATGCCAAAAATGTGAACTAATAATGTATTTGGAGGGTAGTTTTCTTCAGTTTTCCTTATTTATGGCTTTATTTCAGTATTCCTTTATTGATATGCACCACTAGAGTAGTTGAAATACGTTTTTTTACAAATCTTACCCTTTGTGACACCAGATTTGATCTTAGTAGGATTCTTTCAAAGCAGATAAATCTCTTCCCTCCAGAGGGAAAACCGAGTCACTGAAAAAGAGCCTATGGCATTCATTTAAAAAAAAAAAAAAGAAGAAGAAAGAAAAAAAAAGAAAGAGTTCATCTTCTGAGACACGTTTCAGATCTGTTGCCGATGTTAGCCCAGCCACGCTGGTGAGCGTTGCTTTGAGTTCGCTGCTGCCTCTGCTGCATTGTGCTTGAAGGTTGATCCCACAGTTGCTGAAATTGGGAGTAAATTTCCCATTGATTTCATCAAGACAAGAGTCTGGCTCATGGGGCAGCTCTTCCAGCAAGTAGGGAATGTCTTCTGAGTGTGGAGTACAGTAAGCTTCCCTGAGCTTTGGGATTGATAGGAAACAGTAGCGGGCCTGTTGTGGAGAGGTAAACTGAGACACGGGCAGATTGAATTCCTCACCGTAACAGTGCTAGAAATAGAAAAAGGGAGATGTAAGATTGCTGTGGCTGTGGCTGTCTGTCACATAGTTGCTGTTGCCATAGGTGTTTCATACCAGCAATTGCTTTTTTAATAAATGAAGCCTGTTAAAAAAAGAGATGATCTGTCTGAAGCATAAATATTAAAAATACTTCCTGTAACTTGTTCTTTTCTTCTGAGCAACTTTAAGCTAATGAATAATGTAGTAGCTTAAGTGACTAAATAATCTTTGGCAAAGGCAAACCCTAATTTTGGCAGAGAGGAATTGGATTTTTGATCAAATAAAACAGTCCCTACAACTAATATAATACAGACACCCAAAATTTGCTATGTCACAACATTTCTAATCTTAGTTACTTTGTAGGTATCTTTCAGACATTTTCCCAGAGAACTTTTCCAAGATCTAACCAGAAATAACTGAATTAAAAATTATACTGAGATTATTTTCTGAGCACAGACTGCTCACTCCTCATTGAAGTTGCCTTCCAAAATATGTAGAGAGCACCAAAAGAGTGTGCCTTATTAAAAATCATTTATGAAGAGGCTCAACAACAAAGAAAAAGGAAAAAAAAAACAAAGGGATGTTTGTCTTGTGGTTATTACTAGTTTAATTTCTGTCCATGCAGACTTGTGAAAAGCTTCTTAGGATCCCTTTAGTGTAGAAGATTCTGCAGGGGAGGCAGCTTGCTGCATGGTTTTATGCTTCAAGGAAGGTAGAGTTCTCTTTTTTTTTTTTTTTTTTTTTATATATAACATAGCTTGTAGCCAGACCAGTCATATTACTCTATTTAAGTTTTTAAACATCTAGTTGCTTTTGAAGGATGCCGTTGTAATAAAAAATGTCTTAGGGTTATAGTCCTCGTTAATAATTAAAACAGGTTTCCATTTAAAGGACAAATGGTATTCAGTTGAATACAGGCAGTAAAATGTTGGGTATATAAAATTTTGCAGTAGCTTTGACCAATTTTCATTGCATTTAATGGGACTTCTGTGATACTGCTCAGATTTGTATGGGGTAGCAGGCTTTATGTAAAGCCAGATGAAATGAGTAAAACCACAGAAAACTAAGGGCAGAGCATTTAAGGCAAACAGTCTTCTGATGCAGTTTTGCTATGGGATTTTGCTGACAGGATTTTTTTTAATCATAAGAGGGTCGAAAAGCTTTTTTAAGGGTTACTATTACAGAAAGAATCCCCATTGGACCAGATCTAATCCAAGCTAGATTTTGGATATGTGGCAATCCAATTGTTTGGTATGTTGCATTTGTCCAGATTGTCTGAAGGTAAGTGCAGCGAGCTCTGACCAGCAGTTGGGAGGTGTAGGTCACACCTTGGCTTGTTATGGTGAGAGCAGGTGTGTGTCCCAGTGAGTGAAGTCCATCACCAGAGCTTGTGAACAAAGCTTGCTGTGTGCAGAGATAGGGCAGGAGTCTGCACTGTGCTCCAGGAATCAGAGCACGCACATACAGTTTTTTGAGTGTTTGTGGTTCCACGCAGGGCCAGCGTGTGCGTCCTGGCTGCACTTGTGTCAGACTCGTGCTGCTCACTGCTGGAGTCACCTCTGTGCTGTGGCTGGAAGGTGTCCTCAGCTCAAACACCTAGTGGCAGCCTAAGGATGCTGCTCAGATTCTTGTCCTGCATTTGTCTTAAGACTGGAGCACTGGGAATCTTGGGGTAGAGACATAGGGTAGCCCTGAAGGAGAACACGAAGCACAGTCAGTGCTGAGCAAGACTAATAAGCAAAACCAGACTTGAGCATCTTCCTTTTGGAGACTCTTCAGTGACTTCACACTGTATTTCCCAGTACCCACATTATGCAGCTTTACTACTTCAGTGAAATACCTGGAGTTCCCATTGTTGGGATAATAGAAAGTTTATGATGTTGCTTCAGTGGGTCATTGCCTAACCACAAAACAGTATTCACGTGGTGCATTTACAATGATCGTACATGATCGACACACTTTGTGTTAGAACTGGAAGTTTTACAAAGCTTCCAAAGTCTCCTGGCTTTTATTGAATTTGGAGCTCTCAAAATCCTTTCTCACCTTCCAGTTATTTTAAAAAATCAGGCTGGCTCTTGCCAACAGGTACAGAATGCAACTTAGGAAGGAAGTTGCCTCTGGAATATGCTTTGGTAAAGTCTGTTTTAGCCGAAGGGAAATGTTTCATCTTGCTCCTGAATTAGGCTGGTGCAACTGCTTGGTTTATATGCTGTGCATAATTTTATAATACTGGATGTGTTCACTGTTACCTTCTTCAATCTCTGTCCCTGACCATAGTCTTGCAGGAGAGAGGTTACGTGGGGGGAAAAAGCAGAGATTACTAAAAGGAACTATATTATATATTGAGGTTGACTTGAACTCCCTGATGCACAGAGTTGGAAAAATTTCAGAGTTAGGCAAAATGGATTTGTTCAGCCCTAATTACTGTTATTTTAGTTCCTAATATTAATGTTCCTACAGCACTTGGATACTGTTGTGTGCTACATACCATAGATAAGTTGTTATTATTACTACCTTCTAGGTCCATCTTGGCAGTGGAATTTGGGTAGATGAGGAGAAATGGCACCAGCTGCAAGTAACACAAGGAGATTCAAAGTATACAAAAAATCTAGCGGTTATGATTTGGGGAACAGATGTTCTCAAGAACAGAAGTGTCACAGGAGTTGCAACCAAAAAAAAGAAAGATGCCGTTCCCAAGCCACCTCTCTCACCTCACAAATTAAGCATTGTCAGAGGTAGGTTATTTGAAAACTTTTGCTTCCTGCTTTGGAGTTTAACCATTAATCACTGAGTTGAAAGATGCTTCTTTTCAGCTCATTTAAAATTAACTGATTAAAAACTGTAATTCAGATTGCTATTGCATTGTGAAGTGCATACGTACCCAGGAACAGTAACACACATTGCAATAGCTGTGCAGAGTGCAGGCCTCCACAGCTGAAGAGTTGTACATTGACTTCAGTAAGGTTTGAAAAGATCATCACTTTAGACCACTTGCAGGGCAGGACTCTGAGCCTGGAGAACAACATGTTGTTCTAGAATTCATTTATAACATGCTGATTTTTTTAAAGTGCATATATTCCTTTAAACAAGACTGAGAGTAGCTTTACCACATTCTTTCATCCAGAACATAACCAGCTCTGGCATGAGGCACAGAAACCATTATGGCTGTGACTATAAAAATACACATGCCTTCAAAGGCAAGAAAGAGTAGTTTTACCCTTTTAAGTGAAGAAAATGGAAATAGTAAAAATTAATTGTCTCACTTGAATTGGAATTTGGACAGGAAGTGTAAATCGCTGACCTCAGCTGGTAGGGAAAATTGCAATGACACTTTCAGTAACTGCAAGCCTGAGTCCATGTGTGTAGTACTTTGAGAGAGAGGAGGCCTTCTCCTTTGTTTAAACTGAATGGTGAATTTCAGTCCCTTTGTATCATCATGCCTGTGTTGCATCATTTCTGTCTCTCTTGGTGTTTCAGGCTTCTTTTTAAGTCAGAAGTTGGTTCTGAGTTGGTTCCTCATGGAAAACATACTGAAATTGAATTTTTAGGTTTTGTGTCCATACTAAATTGCTGTAGGGCTGAAAAAACCTCCCCATTTGGTAGAGCGTCATTATTCTGCATTTCCTGTTCTTAGTTGCTATGTGCTCTTAACTGTGAACTCATTAAGAGGTGTTGTAATTGGCCATGAAAGTACCATGTTTTGGAGTAAGAAATACGATTCCTCTCTGAGTGTGCGTGTGTCTGTGTCTGTGTTGTGTGGGGAAAAGTTGGAAGCTTATCTCCGTTCTGTCATCTTTCCTAGTTTATAAGAAATTAGTAAAATATATAGGGTTTTTTTTTTCACTAATCTGCTTCAAGATTATATGTGCAAGTGGAAGTTGTTCCATGCTGATTTTCTAGTTCTCTCTGGGGTCTTTAGTTACAATCTTTGCACAAGTAGCTGAGCAATGATGTACTGGCCACATAAGGAATCCACTCTGTGGTGGTGGCTCCCATTGTCAGCTCCAAATGGGAAGCAGAGTTGGTTGCCCTGGTGTGCATTTACAAGCACACAGCAAAAAAGGGGTTATTTGCCACTGGCCCATTGCAATGTGGTTTCCAGTTTCCCTGCTGGAGGCTTTTGCTCCTCAGTGCTGCTGGCAAGGTTGTTTCTGTGAGAATTTCCTCTTCTACTTCTGTCAGGGCCACTCTGTGTTGCTTGAGCCATTTCAATGACAGCTTTCTTCTAACTCCCCGTGTTTTGACTACAGTGAGTTTGGGAGTCTGCTCCAACAGGTACATGATGAGACAGATGGGGCCCTTCCCTTTCTTCTCTTCCATACCTTTACACTCACCAGCAATTCAGCTCTTCCCTATTTCCTTGTTTTTCTGTGTTTTCTGTCATACTTCTGCTTCAAGCCTCAACCCTCATTTGAATTCTACTGTTACATGCCCTGGTTTTCCATGTTCCTCTTTTTAGTGTTTCTTTCACCTTGTCTCTGATTTCCTTTTGTTCGACTCCAGCCTGTACAATCTCCTCTTGAACCAGTTGAACTCCATGGCCAATGTTGCAGGTGTCAGGCTGCCTGTATTAGGGGGACTGGGTAGCTCATGGCCATGATTTTCCATGTTGTTGTGTCCCCTGCATCAGTGTTAGCAGGTCTTGCCCCACCATGGAGAAGAAAGCAAAATGAGACAAAGAAATGACCAGCAAGGGGTCAGATAGGTGAAATGTGAGGGAGTGATTTGGATCAGGCATCACAAAAAGTAGTGAAGCCCTTGGTTAGAATCTTTGGTATTCAGCAGTACGAAGGGTTGTCTGTGCTCCTGTAAAGCCAAAAGACAAGGGGGCAGAACCCCCAAATTACTGTTTGAAAATACTAAGCCTGTAGTCTAGTATGCAAGTACTAAACTGCTATTTCTGCACCCCCTCACAGAAATGGAAGAGATGGAGAGGAAAAACTGTGATCAAGGATCCATCTGGGTCACACTGACTTTCAGAATTACAGCTTTTGAATGAGTTCTGTCAAGTGATTCCTTGCTTGACTTTGTGGTTAAATGAACAACACAGCCTGTTTTTCACTGGGAGTTCACCTTACTGGGTGTATCTGCCTGGGAGTGTTCCTGACACTGTTGTAGGGCCAGCTTATGTCCTGCAAACACACTGCCTTTCTTCAGGCTCTCAGTGATGTGCCTCTTCTTAGGTGTCGTGTTTCCAATCATAGTTTACAGATGATCAGCATTTCAGCTATCAGGCTGCATGCTGGTTAATTTCATTTATTTTATATTCAGTACATCTTACAACATAAAATTCACATTGCTTTAGATGTTCTCATCATTCTGTGGACACAGACTAACTTATTTAAAATAGATTTTTGAACGACAACATTAGCTCTTAATGTGTCTGATATCTCTATAGCTTCTGAAAAATCCCCACTGTGTAGTATGTAATAAAGAAATGATAAAAAGTATGATGGATGTGCACTGTTATAAACCTTGTTAATGCAAAATAACCTTTTATAAAACTTCTCAGAGGTTTCCAAATGAACTACAAAGCATGCATAGTACTTAATTTTCATAACTTTTTAATATGGTGCATTAGAAATGTTGTAAACCACGTTAATTAAGCAATAATCTCTATGGCTTTCTGTATATGAAGCAATAAACAGCTAATGGAATAGATCACTAGGAAAAGCAGAACAGAGTTTGTTTAACCAGTCTGGAAAGCCTACACAACAAAATACATTGGTCTGTTTATGAAAACCAAGAAGCCCCAAACCTGCCTGTCACTAAGGAGTTGTGTGTGTTGCACCACTTCAGATTTCAGTAACCTCTGCAGCATTTTGGTGCCAAACTATCAAATCTGGGAAGAAAAATTGTCTCAACTTTCACTGCCCACATTGCTTTTGCAGTTATTGCTATCACTTGCTTTTTGTATTCCAGATAATGTGTATTTCACAAAGTCTATTGTACAAACATGCAAGGAGATGGCGCTTGTCCTGAATAATCCACAGTAAAAGTGAAAGAAGCCCAGGGACAGGGCAGCTGATAAAGACAGAGACACGAATGTATGTGGAAGAGATGTAAAAAATGAAATAATGAGTTCCAGTGTTCTCCTGCTGGTTACTGCTTCTCTTCCTAAGCATTGTCATTTCCATACCCTCCTGAAGGGGTGAAGGTGGCAGTGACTCACTGTGGATACAGGTCTGGTGGGACTTCACCTGGGAAGAGACTGAATCTGCTGTGGAGATTCAGACAAGTGCAGGAGTCAGGCAGGCAAGGCTGACACTGTAAAAGGTTGGGTTTAGCCTTGTTTCTGTATGGAAAGCCTATTCATGTAGTCACAGCATAACTGGAAGTTGGTCGTGCCACTGATTCAGGTCTGGTGACAAATCTTGCCTTTAACAAGATAGACAATGAATCAGGGAAAGCTCTTGTCTTGCAACAAATATACACAGTGCTTACTCGCTGCTGTCTCTTGAGTAGCTAGCCCAACTCAGGGCTCTGTTGTTTTCTAAAAAATATCCTAATGACTCTTTCCTTTTTTTTCTCCCCAGAATGTTTGTATGATAGAATAGCACAAGAAACTGTGGATGAAACTGAAATTGCACAGAGACTCTCCAAAGTCAACAAGTACATCTGTGAAAAAATCATGGATATCAATAAATCATGTAAAAATGAAGAAAGGAGGGAAATTGCAAAGTACAATTTGCAATAAATTTTGGATTTTTAATAAAGTCTTAGTGTTTTACTTAAGTGTTGGTTTTTGATTTGTGTGGCATTTTTGCTGATGGGAGAAGCTGACTTGAAGTGCTGCTCTCTTCCTATAACTGATTCGTTTTTTGAGCGGTTCTGTCATGGTGTAAACTGCTTTGAACTAATGTAAGATATATTGTACGTTCACTCACAATGAAAACTGAAGTTTCCAAGGTTTCTCCAGCGAGTTGCAGTTTGTTACCTGCGGCTGTTCATAGGTTGTGGTTCTGCGGACACTGACCCATTTGCCCTTCGTTGAGTTTTACTGGAGTTAGTGGATCCCAGCTGCAGTAAAACGTCTGCTTAGAAGGAAAAACTGTACAAAATTCACTTTGCTATTGAGAAGGGTTTTATTGTATTTTACAAAGTGTTTTTTCTGAAATGAAGTTTCAATCATTTGTTTTTATAAATCTTTGTTTTGATCTCTAACAATATATTTGATCAAAAATACACAAAGAACGTTTCTTTTTCAGTTATCTTGTAGGTATATTACTATTACCAGCACATTTAAAAAAAAAAACAAAACAAAAAAATCAACAAATAATAAACAACAAAGAACCCAAAGCTGTAAGTTGTAAAATCATGATAATTCATTTTAATAAATAAATCTAAAAGCAGTTCTTTTTCAGGGACCAAGACATTTCAGACTTCTGGTTGTGATACAAAGTTCCTCAGTGTGTCCATACTATTGTTCTTGAAATATTACCTTTTTAGTGTATTTGTACTTTCAAACAATTTAAAAGTTGCCACACTATGGCAAGAGTATGTACAGTAGAAAATTTAGTACAATTTTGTTTGAGTCCATAATTTAACAATGGACAATTTTAGCACAGGTTTTAATTACAAATAAAAATAATTTTCTACATTGAAGTTACACTTGCGATGCAAAGTTTTTAGAAATAATTTGTCATCTGAACTATATGTTATTGTCTGTAAGTGGAACAAAATAACCTGAAGTCTCTTTTCATGAAGGATTTAGAGATAACTTGAGGTGTGGATTGATGAATTCTGAGGGTTTGTTATATCAGTGATCTTGATTAACCTTCCATTTATTCTGTGCTCACAGATGTGATTATCCCTCTTTCAACCTGCCTGTTTGCGAGTGTCAGGATTTGTTTCTTTTCTACCACTGCAATTCGTTTCCTGTAGTTTTGAAAAACTTCCCATTTCTTATCACCTTCCTGTAGCAGTGGTCTACCCTGACACGAAGCCTTTTTCAGTGTCCTGTAAATGTAGATAACTTGCAAAGGAACAGGCTGCTGGGGTGGACTCGCCGTGCCTGGAAATATTTAAATGATCAAAGGTATAGATGTGGCACTTGGAGACATGGTTTAGTGTTGGCATTGGCAGTGCTGGGTGAACACCTGGACTTGATGATCTTATAGGTATTTTCCAACTTAAATGATTCTATGAAGGGCTGGGTGGGTGGAAGAAAAAGAGAGGGTAGAGGAGGAGGATGTGTGCTAGAGCTGCTGTGCCTCTCTTGGAAGAGATGGGACAAACACCAGGTCGTTCCTCCCTGTACATCACCTGCATGTAAATACTGTCTGAACTCCTAAGGAAGCGTTTGCTTTATGCTTTCTAAAGTCCACTTTCACGGCTGCCTTGCACCAACTTCACGCTGTGCTGCCAAACAGGAACACCCCACTTTCACCAGTGGTGTCTCTGCATTCCTGTCCCTTCCCTTAACCCCACAGGTGTGATTGAACAGGTGTGTCAGATCCCACTGATTTCCAGGGTTCGTTTCACAACAGCTGCTTCCCATGGGATGGAGCCAGAGCTCTCGTGGTGGGGGGTGTGGAAAGAGCAGGAGTGTGTTTTTCCAGTGTCTTATGTGTGCCCTGAAGTTTCTTTGAACAGCCTCCCCTGTCTCCTGCTATTATCAAAAGTGTTCTTAGGTAGTGTTTAATGAAGTGCATAAATGTTTATGCCTCCTAATTTGGGATGTTAAATAGCAGATTAATGTTTAAAATGTCAGTGCATGTATCCTTTTATTAATTAAAAAAGAACAAAATAGAGATAACACTTAGAAAACAGCAAGTTCCCCCTTTTCAAGCAGACTTGCGCATGTACAGGGTTGTTGGGGTTTTTTTCAAGTGACACTAAGGCAACCCACTCTTTTGGGGAAAATGCCCATAATTTCCTCAGTCTTTTATGGCTTTAGTACTAATGTGTTCCCATTGTAACAGATTCTTTAATGAGAAGATCAAGCTGTACTTCTTAGAAGATAAGCCTATTTGAGACAGCATTTTATGAAACCTGGTAAAAGCAGTTCAGAATTTAATTAGAATTATGACTCCAGCCTGGCCCCAAAAATCAGAGGTGTTAATTCCTTCTGCAAAACCAGCATCATCTTTCTAAGGCTTCTCCTTGACATACTCATCCCATCAGATGTTAATAGTTGCATTTTGCTGAAGAATTTAAATGTTCTCCTTGTGCACAGTGTCTTGGAAGTCTTCATTAAGTTCCTCCGTGAGATTTCATCAGCCCAGGTTAGCTTTTATTTGAATTCAACAGGGATTTTGGGTGGCACAAAAAAGTTCAGTGCCCTCTGAAATACAGTATCAATGGAGGCTAAGAAATGTGTCCATTGGACCGGGCAGGTGGCATTTAAACATGTCACTTGAAACTGTGTTTAGTGGTGTTAAAGAAATAGGGCATATTAAAGGTATAAAACCTTCTTATATTACGACTTGAACTAAACCTTGGGATACTGGAAATAAGTTTTTTTGTAATGATAAGCCATTTTTGCACACTGTGGTTGTATAGCAGCATGCTGGGGGCTCTGCAGGGCGTAATGGGTGTGTGAATAACATTTTCTACTTGTATTTGGTCATTACTCTTGTCTTTCCCACCCCATGAGCCAGTATCAAGGTTGTGCAATTGTTTCCCGGGGTGTCTGTTTGAAGTAGGGGAAATAGGCTGCAGTTACGTGTTCCACCAATACCCAAGAAAAATAGGAACTTTAATGGGGTGTGCTTTTCTGCATTGCAAAACTGATGTATAAATTAACTGTGAGTTTCATTTCATTTTCCTGCACTGCATTTATGGCCAGGGCTGTTCTTGTTGGTACATTAATTCCTCCATAATTGCGCCTGCCTGTACATAGTTTGCTTTGTTCATACTGCGTCTGCTGTGAATCTACCACAGGAAACTTTATAGAAAATAGTCCCTAACTTTTTCCTGCTCTAGGGTAACTGCATACCTGTACATCATGAGAAAGAGGAGAGAGTTTTGACAGAAAACGAAGTAGGTTTTATTACAGCCTGTAATACCCCTCATTCATCATTCTAAGATTTGTGCTGTGCCATTACCTCATACTGTAAACCTGGATTTGTAAGGATCAGAAAGACAGTGATTTAAGAGGAAGTGACCGGTTACTCTTTTTTTAATCAAAGCAGGAAGGAGGTGTTGCTGTTATATGAATAATCTGATCTTCTGTTGCCACACATTGCTGCCGTAATTTGTGATATTCATGATCTGATCCACGTTAAAGTGCCTCTGGCACACTTGCAAGGAAGCAAGATTAGAGTTAACAAAAAGGGCTTTATTTTCTATTAGTGATTTTATAAGGGATATGAGCTGTTGTGTTAAAGGAAAGAATCCTACCAGGGACTTTAATACCTGAGTCAGGAAATCTAGCCACTCAATTAAAAAAAAAAAAAAAAGAAAGCTAGTATTTATTAGAGAGGGGAAAAAAATTTGTTAGTTTCTGCTGTTCCAGAACAGCTTTGGATTTACTGGTGCTTTATATAGATGGGAGGGGTTTTTTTAGATAATAAACTAGTTATATCAGTTGAACTCTAAGTAGGAACTCAAGGTTGCATTGGTTAGCTGTTGTTTGCTCTCAAAGGCAGGTGCATTCTCCCTGTGGGAGATCACTTCTTTTCACCTTACCTTTGATGTTGTATCTGAGAGATTACTGTGATAGCTGCTTTGTTGTCTTAAGCAGAGATTATTGTCCTTTTGGAAGTTTTAAGCAGCAATCATTTGAACTTTTTGGGATTTAGTGAAACTGTAAAGATAATTCTCCTTCATACTTCCAGAATCTACAGACTTAAAAATTGAAGTTTTAAGTGCAGGTCGTTGTTAAAATGATGCAATCTTGATGCAGAACCTCAGAGAATTGTGTGAATTGGGAACATTGTGTATTGGCTGTAGCTTCACTGTGTATTAGCTTTGTTCATAGCTCTTGAGAACACCAAATCTGGCTGGTTTCAGAAAGGGAAAGCAAGGTTGTGTCACATGGAGCTGTATTGAGGATTATTTCAATATTCCATCTTTTTGACATGAGAATTCTCTTCTGAAAGAGACAAAGACACAACTTGTGCCTCCTCAGAATGAGGTGGTAGCTTTCTCCATACTCTTGAAAATACTTGTCATTCTGTGTGTGCCTTTGGTCTTGGATTGATGAAGTCATAACATCAATTGCTCAGACTTTATTGGTGTCATTTTTTTCATCATAACAGTGTGAAACTCTGAAGTGATTCATACAACACCGAGGCAATAAAAGCGTTATGAAGTGCAATCATTGCATGTTCCATGCTCAATAGCTAATTTTTAATTTCACCATCTTGGATATTTTTTCATCCCCTCAGGGTTCCTAAATAGGAAAAGAGAATCATTTGGACTTGGAAAACAGGAACAGTGATTCAGGAAGGAATTAATTTATGTGGTTGTTCATCTGTTTTACTTTTGCAATTATTTCTCCTGTTTATGTTTGAACAATAACTTTCATTCTGTGTGTCAGATACCCTCTTGTCCCGCAGTGAAATCATGGTCCTGTGGTTGTGAGATCATTTGTTTACCATAAAGAGGGAAGTACCTCACTCACGGCATCAGATGAAGTTGCATTATGGCTGGATCAGAACAAAGGTGAAAGTGAGTCTGGGAGGGGAGGAAGAAGCTGAGCCTAAAGGGTTTTTTTCTGTTCTGCCTTCTGGTGAAAAAACTTCTTCCTACAAAGGAAATTGTTTCCTCCACATTTAGCAGAATATCAACTTTATGTTCCTTGTTTATTGATAGTAAAGCCTTAATGGAACTGAAGTCTTTATGAATATATATGTTTATTGCATCAGGCTACCTACTGTCATGCTGAATTTTGGTCTTTGGTGATTTGAATTTAAAGTCACAGAAAATTTCCTGAGCAACCCAAGAGAGGTGTAGGCTGGGGGTGATTTAGCTTTTATTGTAATATAACAATTGCTAAAAGTTCTGCGAAACAGAAGATAAGAAATGATGTGTGTTGGTGCTTGTGTATCCTTTGTAGTGGGTCTGAGCTTTCATGCTTTTGGAGTGGAGAGGGGTGCAGGTTTTATGGGATAGGCTGATTAGCAGAGGAATTGGCTGTGAACACCCTTTGGTTCACCCTGCTCAATGTGAACGATGTCCTGGGACAGCAGCAGAGGGAATGTGCCTTGTTAGTGCCATATCACACTGGTACCAGCCCCTTCCACAGGAGACTCAGATGAAAAAGCTTATATGGGAGTTTCATATCCTTTGTACTCAAATATATCTTTAATGTCAGCCCAAATGTTTATATACATCTTACTGAATTGTAGTTTAGTTTTTAAAAAGAATGTACTTTCATGTGTTTCTCATTTTTCTTGTAATTAACTATCAGTGTTCTGGGAGATGTCTTTCTCCATGTTTCAGTTGGGGTATTAAGCCACTGATACTTGAAAATAGTCCATTTGGACATTTTGGTTTTGTGAGCCAGATGAACTGATTTTATCTTTCCTTATGGAGTCCTCTGCAGCATTTGTGGAAGTACCTTTAGAGCATAATTATCAAAATTTGTGGGATGGATGGTGTATGGGTCAAAGCATCGCCTCCAAGCTAATGTTCTGTGTTTTCATTTCTTTAAGAGTCTTAGCTTATGAAAAACTAAAACTCTGTAAAGTAGGATTTTGCTTTCTTTTCCTGCACTGTATATTAAAATTCTTTGACACTCCTTGGTTTCTTCGCGTTTGCAAGGACACTTTCATCTTCCAGGACCAAGTTCTGCTTTTTGCTGTAGATCCTTACAGGAATAAGTGCTCAAGGGTGTGCCATTTGGGTTAACAAGGCTGAAGGTGCTGTTGTAGGATCATCTCTGCTTTGGAGGACAATGCAAGGAGCCACTCTCCTTGCTAGGATTGGGAAGGACAACCTTGAGGGTTGGCTCCTCTTTAGGTTTTGTCCCCTAATGCAGCTCATCTGAGAAAGGTTGTTTATTGCCATGTGGGTGGATGTGTGCAACTTCCACCCTGTGGCCTTCCTGAACTTAGAGAGTACCTGAGATTCACTCATCCAGCCTGATGTGGAGGAGTATCCCAAGCCTGATGGTGCAGGAAGGCAAAGGAGAGGTTGTAGAAGGGTCATGTAGGCCTTTCCCCCTTTCCCACTGAGAGTTAGTATGTGCAACTGAGGTGAAGCCAGCAGCCAAACAGCTAAATCCCAAGCAGTTTAACTGGCATTTAAGGTTTCAATTAGTGAAAAGTTTTATTAATTAAAAAAGTCCAATCATTCTTAACATTCCCAGAATTTAACCTTTAAGAAGCGGCAAAATCAGCATTTTCCTCTGCAGCCAGGGACCTCTATCTAGTGCACATCCACAGCTGTATGTGTACAGGTGTGATGTGCTGTTATTCTGTGTAAATCTCTCTGTGCCATGTAAATGCACAACTTGATAATGTTCCTGAGGTCCCCAGTCCTGCCTGTTTCCTGGTCTTCCTTTTTCTGTGCTGTTCCTTCTGCAGATGGGAGTCTGTGCTCTGTGCTTGCCTCAGAGGGACAAGACGGGAGCATTTCATGATTCCTGCCTTGCAAATTGTCGGCAGGGCTCTGAAGTGAAATACCTGCTTGTTATTCCTGGGGGTGAGTGACACAGAACTAGAGCATTTCCTTGGGAGATCTGGCAGTGCTGCTGTCACCGTGAGGCAGACTTTGCCATTCAGGGACTTCACACAGCAGCATTTTCTTCTTGGTTTGTTGTTTTGTTTGTTTTCTTTTTTTTCCCTGCCCTGCCAGTGCCTAGATTGTAGCAAAGAAAATTTCATTCTCATATAAAGGTCTTTAAGTGATAACATGGAATAAGTAAATCTTTCAGCAGGATCTCGTAAAAGCATTGATTTCTCAGAGGTTCCCCTGCTTTTGCAGAGGGTTAGTGGCCTGGATGTTTCCCACCTGATGCCAGTGCCCAGGTGAGTGGTGGAAAACATTGGGCACCTTGACAGATTTATTCTGATCTGTGGCTTTAATCTGCCCTCTGTTCCTTCCTTTTCCCAGTTGCTGTGTGAAAACAGCTACCTGGTGAACTGGGGAAGAAAGAGCCAATTCCAATTCTGTGATCTAAGTGTGGTTCTTGATAAGGATGTTTTTAGCAGTGCCTAAAGTTGTGCAGACTGTGGTGGCTGCCGGACCATTCCATGAGCTGGTGTGGCTCCCTGCAGAGCGCATCACAAAACTTCACTCAGCTGCTCCCTTGAAAAGAAACCTTGGCTGGACCACAGCAATGCTATTCAGAAGATCAGGCATTCTTGAGAATCCATCAAAGTGTGAAATCCATCTTTTCCTTGAGTGGTTTATTCCAGTGCTTAGTGCTGCCCTCGCTGCTCAGCTTGTGCCTTATTTCTCTGTGAGTCTTTCTGGCTTAGCTTCTGATTCCTGGTTCTTCATTTGCCTGTCTTAATATCTTCCCCCAGTATTTCTGCAGCTCATGAACACCTCAATAGACTGAGTGCCTTCACTCTGCTACCACCACAGATTTTCTAGGTCGTGACTGACTTATTTTTGTTAATACTTTTCCTTTATGCCTACCCAAACTCATTTTAGTTTTATGGAAATACTTTCTATAGGAGTGTTTGGTGTAGTTAATGTAATACAATCTGGTCGTTTAGGACATGTGTCACTTTGTATTAGAATGTGATATACAATAGTAATTTCATTTTGTGGGCCAACCTTAATTTAATTTTGTAGAAATAAACCCCTGATATTTGATTCTTAACCAATTGATGTCCCAGTGTATTTCCCTTTTTTACTCTATTACTAAGCATAGCTCTCTCCTGGAAATGTTGTTCTTCAAATGAATACTACACTTTCTATTTGATATAAAATTTCAATTATAAATATTACTAATACAAATAGTATAAATATATATCAAAGTAGTATAAATACTACTACCCTTTGCTCTTTGATTCTGTACCACTCACATGGCAGTGAGGAGACAGAGCACGTTCTTCCTGCTTTCCCAGCTGCTTATTCCTGTACTCACAGCTGGGCCAGGCAGGTGGGTGATAGGACCCAACTGGGCTATGAAGGGCAGCAGGTGAGCAGAGTTTCACAGAAAATAGGGCACTGAAGTAATAAAACTTAGAAGAAAGGGAAGCCAGATTTTACTCCTGTAGAATGTGTCTTCAGGACACTTGCAGGGTTTCCTTGGTTGGAGATGCCTTTGAATTGCCAGAGAGTGGTGAAGAGATACCATCTTTATGTTGTGATTCACTCTGGAGCCTCCAGCCAAGTCCCATAAAGGAATCAGACCTGACAGAAGAGCTTGCTGTGCATCAGCCCTTGCTGTGTCTGCTGTGACAAATTAAAGGTTGCTTTGGGTAGGACACATTTTGTTTGACCATTCCTGCTAAATGATCAATATCCTCTCTTAATGTCAGAAATGAGATGAGGAACTGCCAGGTTTCTCCGCTGAGATGATTTAATAAAAATTGTTCTTTGCCAGTATTTTGAAGGTCAAAACCAGCTTAAATATGTAAACAGATATTCTATCAAGGTAAACTAAAAAAACTTAAAATTAATCTCTTCTAAGAAGTCGCTTCCTTCCTCTGAGAATTTTGAATAGTGCTGGACAAGGTTCTTTTAAATTTCCTTCATCATCTCTCTGAAGATTCCTTGTTAATTAACTTAGTCATTTATAAATGTTATGAAATCATGCTATTGACTTATTTCTATTTGTAAAGGCACCAGAAAATTTGTATACTGCACCCTTTGAAAAGTAATTACTGTTTTACTCCTAAATGCCTATTGATATGTTTGTGCTTCCTATTGATTTGAAATTAATATCTCTGCCAATTTAAAGCTCACATGCTGGTTTGTCCTGCTTGCTAAGGATGGACAGGACATCATCACTGAGATGATCTAGTTAAAATGATGACTCTCATCTGATGACCTCAAGAAAAAAATCCTGGCAGAGTTCTGCCTAGTGTGGGCTTCCTGCCTCTCTGGGGCTGGTGGAAGGTGGCCCTTTCCCATGTGACTTGGGAGGGGTGGGTAGGTTTTTAACTAACTAGTGGCTTAACGATGGGAGGAGTAAGATCAAAGCAGTTTAAGTGCATGTTGTAATACCAAGGGCAGAAACCAGCTGATGCCCTTATCCCAGTGCTGCAGGATTATTAAACACTCTGGGCATGGCCTTGGTGATGTTTTGCAGGGTTGTGGGTGGTGCAGAAGTTGCTCTCGAGGTGTCCTTGCTTACCTGACTAATCTGATTTCTTGTTCTGGAGCTCAGGTAGAACCTGTACATGAGAGGTTTCACCTTTGTGGTGCAAGATGTTGCTGGATTTGCATCCTTTGTGTGTGAGAGATTTAGTTCTCCTCAATACCTGACCTGTGGTGAGATCCAGGGAATCCCACTGGCTCCACTCCTGAGGTCAGGCTGCACTCAGGGTGGGGGGTACTTTGTGCGCAGCCCCTCTCTCCCACTGCTTAGGAACCTGCATGGCATTCTCTTTCTTGAGCAAGGACCATACAGGCAGATCCACAGAAGTTTGGGATCTTTTATTGCTGGGTAACAAACTCTTTTCTGGTCTAGGAAACCAGATTTAGTGGAGCTTTTTTAGCAGAGGGGTGGTTTGTTGGCCAGTATTGGCTCTGCTCTGCGTGTGAGAATCGCCTGTTTGTACTGTCAGGTACCCCAAATGTAATTACTGGAAGAATCAGATACGGTATGATTGAAGGGATTCATATTTGTTATTCAGGGGCTTTCTCTGTATTAAATACTTCAGCAAAATTTCAGTAACTGGTGACCTCTTTTGAGAAATGACTCATAGCAAAATTTCAGTAGCCAGTGACCTCTTTTGAGAAGTGACTCATTGCATTTTAAAGGCTTTATAACCAAGTCATCCCTTCTTGTCAGGGACATGGAAGATGAATAGATCGTTCCTGCCTGCGATTTCCAGTCTCAGGGGAAGTCCCTTTTCACTGCCTGTGGTGATGCTCAGCTGCATCACTGCTTTTAATTGCCTGCAGGCTCCTGCAGGATTGCCTGTGTCCCCTCTGGCATGACCTACATCCTTGCAGAGCCACGAATCCCTGGGCACTGGTTAGTGGGGCCTGAGCACAGGACAGAAAGTCCTTTTGTTGCTAATCCCTCACTGACTCCCAGTGCTGGAAGCTATGTGACAATCTCTTGTTTGCCTAAATTCATCTGGCATTATTTTGCCTGTAGAAGGATACAAATTAATTTTCTCTGTTAAAGATGATGGTAGAAAATGTGGGGGGATGTCTTGAGCATTATGGATACTGGGTGTATTACACTGAAACCCAGAGGAGGATGTATTAAAAAGAGTACAGCACCTTATCAAGCCAGGAATGCATACATCATGATATATATGTAGTTTTTTTCTTGAAAGAGGGAATAAATAAATAGTGAAATAATCATTCCAGTTGTAGCCTGAATTGCCTTGCTGCAGGTCACATCAAACTGTATGAATGTGTCAGATAGTTCAGTTTAATTTGGAAGGCTTGGGCTAGTGGAGAAAGAAGATGCTGGTATTTTGGGTGAGTTAAAGCAAACATTACAGTCTGCAAGGGAAAGGAAGAATTTGTAAGATGTAAGGGTCTTCTAGCTCATTTTGGAAAGTTCTCCAAGAATATCTGTTCCACTATCCTGTAGCACTGGAAATGTCTGGACCTGCTGTTGGACTTGTAACACAGGATTGAAGTTACTGGTCCTGTGCTGTTGAAGTCCCAATGTTCCACAGGTTCATCTGTTCCAATTTTGGTTTTTTCTACACTAATGGCAGATAAACTGAGAACATTGTTCTCCAGGACTTGATTATTTTGTTACCCCCCCACCCAGATTCCAGTTTGAATTTACTCATGAGCAGCAGTCTCTTTATTTGTTCTGGAGCAAATGCTGCTGCCAAGTTTGAGCAGCTTTCTTTTTCCCCTGTCTTTGAAGAGTTTGTGAGAGATCATATCCACTTTACCTTTGCTAGGCTGACCTGTCTTTTAAATTTTCCTTGGAAGATACGCTCACCAATTCATCTGCTGTTATCCTACTTGGTGTCTTCTGCACTTTCTCCATCAGTGATGCTTTTGTGCTGAGTTTTATCTTGGGTGGTAACAGTACATTTTACAGAGACATTATCTTTCCAGAAATGCCTTTTTCTAAAATATCTTCATGGTTTTGTCATGCTGAGGGCTCATAATTCAGCTGCAATCAATGGCTCTGCTGAGGTTGTTATCCTTCCTTTGAGTTAATGTATACCAGACTTCCTATCACTGTAGGAACTTGCTGTCAAACTTAATCTCACCTCCATTATTCCACTTCTGAAAGTCATCTGCAGGGATCTCTACTTCCCATCTGATATTTCTCTGTTGCCACATCATACTGATATTACCTCCCAGTATGGTGCCATTAGTTTGTCTCTCTAGGGTCTGTCCTTAACCAGTGCATAAATGAAAACTGCCTTTGCTTTTATGTAGATTTGTACCCATTCTAAAACTGTTTGTAAGCATTTAATGAAGCCTCAAGTTGTCCCAGTGGAGCAAGTAGTTTTCCTTCCAGTAAATGACTGATAATTCTCAGAAATAGAGAGCTGGTGACTTTTTCAGCATCACACCTTGAGTCAGAAATGAGCACTGATGACACAATCCCAAGTCCTCTGTTCTAAAAGTCAAGTAACACTGTATGCTCTTTGTCAGGAAACCATCCAAAGGCTTTTATAAAACGGGGGATGTCAGGGAAAATTTGAGGCTGGGATCTGGAAAGCCATCTGGAAGATAAATTTAATGAGAACTGCATTTTCGAGGTTCTTGGGTAGCTTCGAATAGCGGCGCTTGGATATTTTAGCCACTGATATTTTGATGGATCTGAGTTCTGGGGCACTGTATCTGCACTTCCCCATGGTACTGTTGCAGTATCAGACTGAGCTTCACCATTGTTTTCCTTTATGTATCTATTAAACATGAATAGCTCAGGTGAGCTGACGGTATGTAATGCCAGACTCGTCTGTATTTGCTGTTTCAGCGGCACTTGCCTTGAGGACTTTGGCGCGATTCGTTTAGAACTAACTCTTGAGCTAAGTGCGTAATATCCCTGAAAAAAAACCACCCCGAATGTCCATGTTGCTCCCCGATGCCTCCAATTCTAGTTGCTGTTGTTGTGTTTATGGTGCAGAGTAATCTCGAAGCACTGTGAGTGTAAGCAATGATGTGGAGTGAAATCTCCTCAGAAACCGAGTTACAAGGGAGCGCATTCCTGAGAAAGCGAGCGCTAAACTCCGCATCCGCCTGTGGAACACGGCACCTCCCTTGTAGCCGGGATTAGTCTAATTCCTCTGCTGCCTCAGCACCGCCTTGCCTTGCCTCACCTCCCCGGGATCCCAAACACCGTACACGTTCCCACAGAAGCTGCCACTTTGGGATTTGCGCACAGTTTTACCTGCCCATCCTCTGCAGCCGCCCTCCTGCCTCCGAGCCAGGGAGGAAGCTCCAGCTGAAAGCTTCTCAATTAAAAAAAAAAAAAAAAAAAAAAAAAAAAAAAAAAACAAAAAACCAACCAAACCCCAAAAAACAAATAACCTGGGCAAATTACCTTTTGTTGTTTGTTCTGGGCACAGGGTAAGACTATACCGGTTGTGTACAAAGGTTGAGAAGAGCATTTAGCCCCAGATAGGATAATCTTCTGATGACAAAGGTTCAAATTTGCAATTAAATTGCTGCAGTTTAGCAAATCATAGCTTTGTGTTTGTGTGTGCCAGCAGTTGCTCTACAGTAGCCGCAAACCTAAACCCTCTGTCTGTGAGCCAAAAGAAGTCAAACTACTCCAGGGTTTCGCTGTGGCAGTGCACAAAAAGGGGGGTCCCTTTGGTTCCCACACGGCCCGAACAGCAGTCTGAGTGCTGCTGTGGCTGAGCTGGATGCCAAAGTTTAGAGGGAATCGTGTTGCAGGTAAAAAGTTGCGGTTTTTTCCCCTCATTTCCCATTGTTTCACTTGCAACCTGAAAAACCCCAAATTAGCTTTGTTTGTGGGAATACACAGAATCACATACCTGTGCTGGTTCACATGTCCTTGGGCAACAAAAATCTAGACAAGAGGGCGCATCTTTTGTTTTTTAACTCTCCGGATCATGTTCCAAAGGCATAATCGAATCCTGGAGCCCCAGTCTGAGGATCCTGTTTCGTTGCCTGATCCATGCATGTTCTCTCTCTGTGGTTCCACTGCCCTGACCAGCCCTCGGCGTGGGATGTGGTGCAGAGCAGCTCTGAATTCCTAATAGAGGCAACGGGAACCTTTCCAATGGGTCACAAACCAAGCCCACGGGGAAGGAATCTGCCCTCTGCACAGTAGCAGCCCTATTGCTCAAGCTCGGGGCTGATACAGCGAGTGCGAGGTGGCCTTGAGAGGAAGTTTCTGTGGTGAGATGTCCTAGTATGGGGTGTTTGCATAGCTGAGCATTGTAAAGAGGATTTCTTAGGAGCAGCTTTTAATCTTTGCCGAAGTGGAGTTGTGCAAACACCGTTCTGACATCAGTCATGCTGATGACACGTGTACACAGAGTAGCAGTCACTCCTTAAATATGGGAATCACAAATATGTGTTGACAGAAAAATATATTTAAACAGTTTCCAGTGCGTGCTGTAATAAGTAAACCAGCCATTGTATTCCACAGAGCTGCATGCTTTAAATGCCTAACAGAAGAGAACAACCCAGAGTGAATCACAGTGATAGAAAAGGAAGTGTTTACATCTCTCAAAATGTTCTGTACGGTAATCATTCCCTCTTTATAAATTCGATTTCAGCAAATTTGAATCCAAATGAGATGAAGTTTGAAACACAGGCTTTCAGGGTAAAGTACAGCTCGGTGTGTAATCTTTTGCAGGTGGCTGTTATTCATTTATTGTTTGTATTTCCATATTGCTTAGCAACCCCCGTCCTGGACCAGGACCTCGCTGCTGCGAGTGCTCTGCTAACTCTGATGGAATGGATGGCTGCTGCCTGGGAGAATGCACTGTTTTGTCGTGAAGCCAAAAGTAAACTAATGGTTTCTCATTCTGTCCTCTCCAAATGAGAAATGATGGGGGCCAGCTGATATTTAGCAATTGGATTACAACTCTTGAATTACTGAGTCAACACAAATATTTGGGGGCCCTGTCAAGCATACAGGCTCAAGTGGGTGTAGTTTTCCCAGGTTTTGTGTCCTGATGGCCAAAGCAGGGAGTGCAGGCTGGGTTGCTGCTCCCTGGATAACCATTTGCTGATGGAGTTGCTCAGGCAAACAAATAACCACTCATGCTTTGTGCGTCCCTGCAATTAAAGAGGAGCAGCCTACCCCACATTGCTAAGCACTTACTAATACCTCCTGTGCCAGTGGCACAGCACCTGGATCCCTCAGCCAGCCAGTGCACACCACACTCCGTGCTTTCGCTCGGCAAGTTATGTAAGTCAACATTTGCGGAGCTGGACCCGAGTCCTCGTCTAACCTCTGAAGCAGAGATGTCCTGATGTTTCAAGGGTTTGTAGAAAGCAGTAATATCTCTGTTTGAGAGCTGGAAAGTTGGAAAAAGTAGACTAACTTTTAGTCTCAAAGTCCTTTCATCAGCAAATTCCACACAGCTCCGGCACAGCTGTGCCTGAGCGCTTTGGAGTAGGGATTTGCTGCTGCAGAGCAGAGGAGGCACTGATCATTGGCAGCTTGTGTTTGATAATCATGGCCAAGCTCTTAAACAGTGAAGTTCATACCTGTTCTTCAAACCCTCCTCTCACCCTGCAGCAGCCCTGCCTGCCTTGGACTTTGGACAGGATGCGGTGCAGTCCCCCTCAAGACAGGAAACCTGATTGTCTGACACTGCTGGGGGATTTGGCCACTAAACTGCTGAAAACTAAAACTTGAATGGTACTTAAATGCCTCAAGGGGTCCTTTGGAGCTGTTTCTGGTGCTGTATTAGGGCATGTTTGGCTCAGAAGTCGTGAGAATAACATTCTGCTCTGTGACAGTGCCCAGATGCCAGCCAGGACCAGGCCATGGGCAAGGCTCTGCACAGCTGGCTCAGGACGTTGGTGGTTTGCACATGGGAGTGTTTTTTAATAGCAGATCCTTGTGCCCAGAGGTCACACAGGGGAACCTCATGAAGGGCCTTTGCATCAAGAGGTTAAAAACAACTTATGCTAATTCTGGACTCCAGCCAAAGCTACCCACCTGTTTAGCTGAGACTGGGAGCTGACAGACCAAAAAAGGGCACATGCAATTAAAATGTCACTCTCTGGAGAGGCAGAGTGACAGAAAGGGGTAGCCATCAATGCAACCCAAGTGATTCAGGCCTGATGGCAGGAAATGGTTTGGGAGGAGTGGCCCAAGTGTGAACACTGTGCTCAGATTCCCCCCAGGTGCCCTGGGAGATGAGACAAACCTTCCTGTGAAGTACTGGTGGGTGCTGGGATGCTCATGGTAGCAAAGGACACCATAAGCTTTAGTTGCTGGAGTTGTGTGGCTGCAGTGTCGCTAATTGAACTTTACACTGGTGACTAAGGATGACAAATACCTCATGTAGAATTCACCTTTGTTAGAGGGAAGCAGTGGCAAGCAAAACATTCTACAAAATGTTCCCTTCATGTTGGTTCCTGAAGCCATGAGCTTCTATATTTAATTTTTCCAGGTATGGCACTGATTGAGTTGTTTGTGACTAACATTTTGTACACAGCCCTTCTGAATTACTAAATAGTGTCCTGTTCACAGGTCAGTTATTGCTTTGTAAATGCCAAATATTTGGACTCTGAATGCAATGGCCCATGCTTCTAGTTTGAGTCTTCTCCAATGTCATTCTCCCCTCCTCTCAGCCCGCAAAACTCACATTGCTGCATGGGAGCACGTTCTGTTGTGTACTTCCCCTTTCAGTGCTTTAACAAGTTGAGCAAACTTGCTGAGCAAACTCTCTAGCCAAATACAAAGAAATCCATTTTCCAACTTTCCCAGCAGAAAGATGGAAGCTGGTGAAATATCCATTTGGATCAGCCTCCTCTGTCAATAGATTGTTCTGCTGAGAGCTTTCCAATGCCCGGCTCCTTCAGCAGTCTTTTGCACAGAAGCTGTGACACAAGTACTGTCCTAAAAAAATGACATCTTCTCAACCTTGACGTCATTGCCAGTAGCTGAAAATCCAAACCATCTATTTTTCTGAGTTTGTCTGACTTTGTTCTACCTGACATGACACTGATAGTGTTATGTTTGGCTGGAATGCAAATGAAATGGTGCCATGTGCAAGCCAGTCCAAAAGGTCAAAGAAAGGAAAGTTTAATATCAGTTTAGGGGGAAAAAACCCAACAAACACAATTTCATTTTCTATCTTTATAGGCCTCCAAATGATAGTGATGTAAGCCAGCAGATATCAATCTTTTCCCTAATAAAAAGAAGCATAAGTTGTCAAAAGTAATTTACCTTTTAAAGGATCCTAAAGTGTGAAGACATAAGTACTTTACACAGGAATAGAGATGAACAAAAGGTAGCAAAATATTTTTCATAGATGTCTGATGAAGGCTGAGTCTTTTTGGCCTCATCAGATTTTTTAATGGGAAAAGAAGGGTAATTTCAAGCTCCAAATCCAGCTTAGCTGTGAAATGAGGCAAAAAAAAAGAAAAAAAAAAAGTTGTATCTATCTTTCTGAATGAAGTGGGAAAATTATCTTCCTGTGAAATAATCTAAAAGTGATGCTTATTCTGTACTTGTGTGCTCACAGCTCACAAAACCCTTTCAGAAAAGAACTTGCCTTCCTTTCACCAGGGACCTGAAAACAGAGAAGCTGTGTGGCAAAGGTTTCTGGAACTCATTGCCTTGGTTGCTTCCAGAGCTATGAATCCAATTCCTCCTTCCTCCCAATGTAGTTTCCTGTCCATTGGAAAAGTCTGTTCCATTAGATACATCACTCTTCTACTCTAACTGAAATACTAAGTTAAAGCAAATTTCTGTTTGTTGCCAATTTGGTTTTGGGTTTGGTTTTTTTTTTTTTGGTTGTGGTTTTTTGTTTGTTTGTTTGTTTTTAGTAGTATTATTTTTATTATTAGAAATTAAAGCATTAGCCCCAGGTTTAAAGTTTTTTTTTCCCAAAAAACTTCCATTCTGCCCAAAGCTTTCCCCTACTGTAAAACTAAAAAACATCCCCATGAACCTTCAGTTACTGCAATTTGTGGAGATTTTTTTTTTTTCTGCATGTTTGGAATCGCCAGAGACAGACATTTCTGCCTTTGTATGTACAAGAGCAAATGACAGGAGTCAGAAGCTGATCAGTCTAATGCCATCTGACAATGGGTGTGTGGATTTTACAGCACTGAAATCAGTGAACTGTTCAGAGGTGCTGCACCAGTTTAGAGCTTACAAAGCCAAAAGAGACTTGTGGAAGCTGGGACATGCCTCCCAAAGAGGGGAGGTGCTGCCCAGCTTTGCCTCTCTGGGGCCGGCTCCTCTCAGCTGCGGCCAAATCCGGGGCAGGGAGGGAATGGAGGAGGAGTGGAGCTGTGGCTCTGGCTGCTCTGTGGCTGCCAGCTTTGCCCTGCTGCTGGTCACATCTTTCAGGGTGGCAGTTTTCCCTCTGGTGCTGTGAGTTGATGTGGGGAGTAGGGGCTCCCCTGTTATCGGCTGTGGGAGTGGACATGACTTTCCTCGATGCTATGCTGGCTCTGTCACTTTTCCCAGACATCAGCTGAGATAACACCTCTGTCCTGCACAGTTCTGTGGGAATGGCTGTCCCCTCATGTGCTGCTTGGAAAACACAGTAACGTGGTTTGCTCATGTAGAGAAAAACTTTTTTGCCTTTCATTCTCTATGTGGCCTTTTGCTATTAACAGCTGACAGACTTCCACTCCTTCTTGTTTTTTATCTGCTTTGTATACGCCATTTGTTATCTTTTGTATATGACAACAGCGTAAGGCTTTTGTTGTACAAATTTCTAATAAAAAAAAGCCAAAATATTTGAAAGCTAAAGCGGATATTACTTTTCCCATGGAGTACACAACCTTCTTTGATAGCCCAGATCTTTGATTAAGTGTGTTGTAAGCCAGGCACTGTACTCAGAAAGTATTTAAATGTTCGGTGGTGGGTCTGGTTTTTTGTAACAGATGAGCATTTTACTCTCAGAGACGTGGTGAGAAACAGTTATAATTACAGACAGTGCTGACACAGGACATTCAGCCTTTGATCTAGTTCTGAGCTCTTTCAGAGCCCCACTGCTTGGGTCAGGTGTCAGAGGGGTTGAGGGGCAGACGAGGCACGGGAGGGAGGTGTGAAGGTGTGGCTGTGGAGCACTGTGACAAAGGGACCCCCATCCTCTATCCCGGATCCTGGGGGGCTGGGGGCTGAGCAAACACCTCCTGCCAGAGGTTTTGCATCTCCTTGTGAGGTAGGGCCCGAGGGGCAGAGGAAGGAAGCTCCTCTGCCAGGAAGGGACGGGGTTATCTGGGATCAAAGCCCTCAGCGGCAGTTCCAGCAGTGCCAGCCAAACCTCTGGCACCGTTCTCAGAGCTCTCCTGATAGTTTGGAGAGGCTTTGAAAGCGGAGGCCTGACCCCGGCGTTTGATGCTGTGGGGAAGGGCAGGCCCGGCGGGCGGTGGCCGAGCGCTGAACTCCGGCGAACTCGTCTTTCTCACTCTGATGTTTGTCTTAGAGGCCCTGGGCTAGAACATTGCTGTGGCATTTCACCTCCTGGCCCGCAGCCCATCGCGATGCCGGAGACTACCCTTGCATAACTGAGCCTTGTTATGAATGACGGGAGAAAGTGCCATTACAGATCCTCTGCTGCCGGGGGCACTCCCCAAAACAACTCACAGCAACACCCTGTGTCTAAAAAAAACCGAGCACTGCATGAGTTCGCAGAGCCCTTGGTGCGCTGGTGTTACAGCAAGATTTGGTGCTGCACATGACCCACTTAGAGTCTGGGAATGTTTTCAGTTTTGCTTTTTTTCACCTAGAGATCCTCACTTTCCCCTGTGCTGTCCGTTTTTTAAAAGGAAAGAAAATAGAAAGACACAAGAAGAAGGCTTCTCTGTAGCTGTGGCTTAGGTCCTTGCATAAATCCCTCTGTCATTATGATTTTCACATTGGTCTGCTCTTCTGTGTCTTTGTTACTTTGCCTTTCTGTGGGGTATTCCCAGTTCTCACCCTCCCTGCCCTTTAGCAGCTGAGATGAATATAATGCACACCCATCTTTGTGCACCCCTTTCCCTGTTTCCTTACTGATGGTCTTCAGGAAAGTGCCTTTATTTTACAGACAGAAAATAATGAACAGGAAGGAAATAATGAACTTGAGAGGAGAAGTGTTGAAACTGCTTGTAGTGAAAGTTTTTCCAGTGGTGTAGCTCAAGTTGTGCCACAGCGACAGGAAAGACCTGCCAGTGGAAAAGCTAGAAAGTGTTCTTCCTTTGTAAACAAACTGCTGAAACTCCTCTCTGCAATGTGTTTATGCCCTTTGTGAGAGACAGGCATCTGCCCACGTAACCCTTGGCACTGATCAGGAGATTTGGATCTGCTTATCAGCTCTGCTCTGGGAGGGAGTGGAGCGGAGCTCGGTGCACTGAGAGGCACTTGCTGAGCCCATGGAGAGCTTCACCTGGGTGTGCTGCCCCAGTCCCATGCTCAGGGCAGTGTGGGGTGCCCTTCCTGGACCTCAACCCCACGAGGTGTGGCAGCAGGGTATGGACAGCTCCAAGGAGCTGACAGCAGCCCAGTGTGAGATGCTGGATCCAGTGTAAGAGCTGCCTTCAGCCCCTGCTTAGTGACAGCCTCTCTTATCTCATAGCACTGCTCCTGAACAAAATGATGCACTACTGAAACACTCCCTCCCAGTGCACCTTTTTTGTACAGGATGCCCATTTTTTGCATCTTTTAAGCTCAAGTAGAGCGGCCTTATCAAGATTTAGCACACGGATCACATGCGCTGAATGACTTAGAGCACGGGGTGTAATCTCAGTGCTGCACCTCAAGTTATGAATTTGCTAATCAGCACCTCTCCTTAGCACAGGCTTCTGGTTAGTGAGGAAATCCCATAACCTTTCTGCCTGAAATTGCTCTTTAAACAGGGGTGCTAATCTTTATGGACCCTGATGGTTGTGCTGTGCCGATTCGCTAGTTAATATTTTCAAAGCACTTTGAAGATGAAAAATGCTGAGTATTATTGGCCTTTTATCTAAAAAAGACATTTTAAAACATGGAGCTAGGGAAAGATCTGCATAAATTAACACGTGTTGATTATGCTCTATCTTTCCTTTTCATCTGAATGTATTAAGTAGCAAGAGAACTGTGAGAATTTGTATCTTTCCTTTTCATCTGAATTTGTTAAAAAGTAAAAGGACTCTGTGTATTAGTAATCTAATTTGAGCATCAAACCAAAAGCAAAATTCTTCCTAATCCATCTTGCAGATCTCTCACCAGCAGTAGAGTTTTCTTCCATATCTCAGGTTAAGAATGAAGTTTCAGGTTCAGGTCTCGATACTTTCTGGATTGACCAGACTGCAATACAGAATTATTTTTCCAGTTCAACCTGGAGGCTCAGTAACAACTCCACTTTGCAGTGAAAAAAATGAGATCAGCATCAGTCAAACCCAATTTGCTCACCCAAATCAGTAATGTTGAACCAGGCAGTTTCCACTGATCTTGGGAGGGAGTTCTGCTTTAGAAACTCCTTTTTTTTTCCTGCCATTTAACAGAGTAACATTAGCTCAGTCATTTGAATGTTTTTCTTCAGTAAATGTACATGATTATGATAACTTTTTGTACTTCATGAAATTTTATTCACTCTTGCAAGATCTTTTCAATTGTGAAGTGCAAGATAGTATTACATTGAGATCAGTTATTTTTTTTGCTTCCAAAATCAGATATTGCTAATTTTAATAGAGGGTATATAGCACAAAAGCTAGTGAAGGATTCTGTCTTGGCTTCATGATTTGAGACAAGTTGCAGCTGAAAAATCTTTTTTCTCTCTCCAATTTCTAATCCCAGGGTGAAGGGAGCTATAGATATTTGGTGAAAATCTTTGAGGAATTTTAAACATTCTCGATAGACTTCAGCAAGATGTAGGGAAAGAAGACAGGCTCCTGATGAGCTGGGAGAGGAAAGGCAAAATCTCAGCTACTTAGGGAGAAGTTTCAGAAGTCAGGATCTCTCCAGCTTGATGCTGATTTCAGCTGCAGATATTTGATTTTTATGCAGCCACCAGATGAAATGAGGGAAAAAAAATCCAAGTGGTGTAGTTTGCTGCTTTTGTTTTGAAGAGTTGCAGATCTTTAAAACAAAAAAAAAAAAGGGGGGGGGGAAAAACCCCAACCCACCAACACAAAACAAGAATTTAACCTTTGAAATGGTAGAGCCTTCACTTACCAGTAACTTTTACCCAGACATCATTGTCACTGGTCTCCCCAGGGCCAGGAACAGTGGCTGCAGGCATGGTCCCCATGATGGTCCCTGAAGATGAGTGGCTGAAACAAGCAGCCAGAACATCATTCCAGAGTCCTCACGCTCAGTTTCCTGCATCTGAGACCTTGAGGTGGCAACACAGCACCTAATCTCCTGTTAGCAATGAAATATTTCTCTGGCAGTCACACTCAGAAGGGGTATATGTGTGTATGTGTACATTTGCTGTGCTGTGAAGTTCTTTTTTTTTTTCAGTTTTAAAATAATTTACTCTTTATGCTGTGCTGAATTGTTCTGGGTAGAGGTACCTCCGTACTGTGGAATAAAAATTAAGCCTCATGTTTTTAACAGAAATGAAAGTCCTTGGTAGTCACTGGAGTAGCTCTGAAGCTCATCTGCCAGTCAGCTTGGTGTTGAAGTAATTAAAGAGGTCGGGCACAAAAATATCGTGAACCTGGAGCTTTGCCAGCCTCTTTCTCCCATCTCTTATCATGCCCGTCCATTTGGGATTCTTCCACAAGCTTTGTTATATTCATCGTGTAGATTAGTGGTCTGCAACTATTAACAACAAACTTTGATGCTACAGAGTGGGAATTGCTTGAATAAACAATTTCACAAGTAAATGGAGTCACAGCTCTGAACCAAGAGAGCTCCAAACTTGTTTTAATTTACAGAGGTCAAAAAGTAAATGGGATTGTTGCTTGGGGAGGTAACTTGAGGAGAACAAGAAGTGTTCCCTCACAACAAAGGGATGAAGGGCAAAAAAATTGATTGACTTTTGGAGTTTGGTTTTAATTGGCTTTATTTCTACCACCACCAGCACAGCAAGCAACCTGTGTGAGCAGAGAGATGCTGGTTGGTAAAGGTGCATTATTTGCATTTTTTCACCTTTTCAGAGCAGTTCAGTACAAATTCTCCAAAAGGAATAAACAGGAGAGTTTGGTCCAGAAAACAGGAGACAGGCAATGGGGCAGGAACTGCCAAAGGAGAGAGTCTGGGTCACTGCTTTATGCTTGGGTTTCCTGAACATCTTTTTTCCAGATGCTCCACAGCTGCTTCTGAGAAAGCAATTTTATTTTGTTTATTTGCTTGTAGTCTGGATTATTTGTGCAGAGCAGTGGAGTTCCATTTCCAGGCATTTTTAATTGCAGGAGACTGTCACTTCCAGTGTGCAGGCAGTAGGGTTTACTGAGCATTTCCTGAGAGATTTAGTAGGATATTGGGAGATCAGTTAAGTGTCTGTAAAACATCTGACTGTTCACTCTGGATTTAGCCACAGCCTGTGGTGCCTGCCCGGGCATTCCTGCCCGTTTGCCAGCCCCTTCCCTCGTGGTCCAGCTGCCCTGGGTGGTGGGATGGGGTGGGCAGACACTGCTGCTCCTCTGCCAGAGGGACTGGGCAACTATGTGGAGAAGGCCCAGTTTAATGGAAGTGTCACAGAGCAGTTGGGATTGCTGGAGGGGCACAGGGAGGTACAGCAAGCACAGACAAAGCCTTCTTAGAGCTCAGCTGCTGGTGGAATCATTTAATCCCAGGATTATTTTTGCTCAGAGCTGTTGGGAATGATGGGGAAGTCAATCACTGACTTTTCTCCTAATCCAGCCAGCTTCCCACCAATTCATGATCAGAAACTTTTCTCCAGTAGAATTCCTGACAGTATTGCAGAAAGATGCTCCTCCTCCACGCCTTGCATTCAGTGATAAAGAGAATTTGGCTCTGCATCCTGATCTGCATCCTCCCCTCTTTATCCTCGCCTAGCTCTGCCTTCAGCAGCTGAGCAGGAGCCCGCACCTGACCCAGGGTGTTAATAAGAGTCACCCTCAGCAGCCAGCAGGTCCTGGGGCAGGGGCAGGTGTCAGGCACGGAGCCTCGGCTGCCCCTGCCCAAGGAGAGTCCCCGCCGGGCAGCCCGACCCTCCTGCTGTGCTTCCTGGGCACCGCACGTGGCCCCGACCCCGGGCACAGGACAGGCTCCCGGGACATGTGCCCTGCCCTGGTGGCATCTCGGTGACTGTGAACGAGCTGTGAAATATCGTGTGTATCCGTCCCCGTGCATAATTAAAGGCGACACAGATGGCGGCGCCTGCGATGCTTCCCATAAGTCACAGCACGGAACAGAAAATGAAGTGATAGTTTTAGGTGGTGGCACATGTAGCTTCAGGTGTTTGTTTAATATTCAGCGTTCATGCTCGGTGAGAGCTGGGATGTGAGCTTTCAAATGTTACTCCATGGCTGTGCATCACTGCACATTTTTTTCTTGTTTTTCCTTTTCAGGGCCTGACAGATGGTGATGTTTAGATTAAAAGTAATTTCTTTATTAAGCTGACACCCGTGTTGTCAGTGATTTTTAGCAGGAGCTTCATTTGTTGAAACAAGACTGTGGTACAGCTAAAGTGACTGAAAAGGATGGTGGGCTTTAGAAAGATACACCTAAGAGAAATTTGGTGTCTGAAGAGCAGGCAGTGGTAGTCGCACCCTGGGGCTGGCAGATCCAGCTTCTGTGTCTTTGGTGTCGTGGGAGAGACCTCAAGGGCACCACGAAGCCTTCCTTTCCAAAGTGCTCTGATTTTTTGCATTCCTAAACGAGGAAAAAGATCCAGAAATTAGCAGTGGGAATTCTGGACAGACTAAAAATGGGATGTTTTTTCCTACACTGTTTTCCAGCCAGGTGTTCCACTGTATTGACCACGGATGTATTGTATGAGACAGGGGCTAGAGGCAGCTTGTGCGAGGAGAGGCCAGACCACGCAGGTATCCAACTTCCACCTAAGAGTTGGACTAGGTTCTGACTTGTGGGCCTCCTGAGGAAGAACTTGACCTTAAATCACGTCCCTCAGCAAACAGGGGTTCCCGGTGGAGTTGTGATGGGCAGAATCAGAAACAGGAATGGAGGTTTGCTCTTGGTTAGACAGCAATTATTATTGTGCAATCCAAAGCCTGGGGAGCAAATGCCAGCCTGTATGGAGCTGTGGATACAGTCCTGTGGGTCACTTCTGCCACTGGTTAGTTGCCTGCATTCCCATGTTCATATCTAATAGTCCTCAGGTAGTTTCTGGAGGAAATCAAAATTCCCTGCAGGTCCTGTGGGCAGTGGCCAGTGTGGTTCCCTGGCACAGGCAGTGTCTGGTCCAATGGCACAGGCTGTGGCTCAGGGCTGCCTTTGGATTTCTGTACGAGGCAGATGGATACTGGAACCATTTGTAACATCAGACCCATTTTATGGGCTAAAAACATAGCAACTAGTTAGTCAGCTTGAAGTTTTCCACTCAGCACTGTGATGTAACGTGGTCTTCTTGGGAATAAAAATGTCAGTCAGAGAAAACCAAATTTTAATTCAGCCATTGAAAGCCATTTTTTTTTTTCTTTTAAGTTCCTATGGGAAGGTAGATAAACCTTCAAAAAATGAAAATGCACTCTCACTAAAATTATTCTGCTTTTGGGGTCACATTTTAATCAAAACCATACCTGCCTTCAGGAAAAAAAAAAAAGTAAAACTGATTGAATTTAATAACTAAAGGAACATAAACTGTCTGCTTTGAAATGTATAATCTCACATGACATTTATTTCATAATGTGATCAAATCATATATGTTGTTATGGGGACAGTCTTTATTAAAAATGCCATTTATTTTAACAAGTGCAATAAAAAAAAACCCATATTTTTTATTGTGGCAGAGGAAAAAATTGCTATTAGTCTGCTTTCAGCTAAATGAAAACATCTTTCAAGATTTGTTCAAAAATATTTAAATAAAGTGCAGTGGAATTTATTCATTTGCTGCCTTCCAGCATGAATTAAATTATCTTAAATACAATAAATGATATAGAAGAATTTGTTTTGGTTAGGGATATCCTTTGCTGATGAAGAATGAGATCATTTAAATATAACATTTTAATATAGGGCTGTAATTATGTCATTGAAAGCCCAGTTTGATCTTACTGAAGCAGGGAGTGAGCTCTGCAGCTGCAGCCAGAGCTTCCGAAAGGCTCCAGAGGGGAACTGCTGGGACAATCCCTGCTGGAAAGGGAGGGACTGGGAGGCCATGGAGCACACCTGGTCTCTGTGAGGTCAAATTCATGGCCTGAGCCCGTGCAGGGAGTCAGGGCACGGATGGATTCCTCACCCCGTGGGATGGTGGTGAGGAGGAGGATGAGCACAGCTCTTGCTCCTCACAGGAGTTCATGGAGCAGGTGCCTCAGAGACAGGGGCCTGCTGTGCAGTGACAGCCAGATGTGTCCAAAGCACGGGGATGCTGCTTTGCTTGTGCTTCCCCCAACACTGCCCTGCAGCAGAGCCTTTCCACCACGGCTCCAACCTGGTGCCTCTGTGCCACGGCCTCTCTGCAGTCTGAATCCCCTGATTTCCCAGTCCCTTGGTCCAAAACCCACATCACAACGTCTGGGACACCTGATCTGGAAGGTGAGGAAGGATAGGCCAAAGTTAGCCCTCAGCTGGGGGAGCTCCCGGGAGCACTGGGGCTGGGATGCCTCCCCCTGTCCTTTGCAGCTGGCAGCCCTCAGTCTCTGCCCTACAGACTGACTCTTCTCTCCTCTCACCCCAGCCTGAATAACACCAGAACCAGGGGCAATGTACAGTATTGCTTTATTACAGCTGTCAGATTTGCAGATACAAGTTTGGTGAAGATGGTCTTCTATTAATTGAAATTCCAGAAGCCAGACTAAAAGATAATAAATGTAACTTGGTTCAGTGTGGGAACAATGCTCACCTGAAAACATTGAAGCTACTCCTGTTCCAAACCTTGCTGGACTTTCTTAGGAAGTAGGGCAGGACCATAAAGGAGAGAGACTTCATTCTATACCTCACAAGTAAGACTAGGGGCCCTAACAAGTGGATAATTAGCCTAATGCCATGAGAAGAACTGAGAAGCTAAAATGTGTGTAGCAGCTTAATGGGAGGAAGGGCCTTTGTTACAAGCTGCACAATGCAGTCTAATGGTTCCTTCTACTTTTCAAATTCTGTGGGAAAAAAAAGCCCACATCTATTAGTCATTATTTCTGCAGCTTTTTTGTGATTTTCCCTTAAGAAGCAATGCAAGACCAAGAAAAAGATAGTCAGTTTAGTTTCAAAAAAAAATTCCATTTATGGTATATGGAAAGTGGAAGATATTCTGTGGATGTGCTTTATCTGTGATGTTTTCTTGCAGAAGTATTTGAAGTTTCTAGCCATGTAACTTGTAGCTATACAGTTTGTAGCCATATAGCAGTTAAAGAAAGGAACTCTCAAACCTTCCTGCTGATCCCTTCTAGGTCATGTTATTTGACCACTATTAACCTGAAGCACCCACAACAGCAAGCTGTTTCCCTATCCCCGAGGCTTCCCTGGAAGTATATGTTCATGTTTTGTTTGCTTGTGTGGCTTTTTGCTTGTTTGTTTGTGGTTTTTTTAGGGTTTTTTGTGGCTGCTTTTATCCACTGTGGTGTTTATGCTGTCCCAAATGCAATAGAGCTCAGCTTGGCTTTCCACTGACTTCTTGGGATTTCTCTAGCAGTGTCCTGTGAGGTTTGCTCTGACAGTCCCTGCAGTCTCTTGGAGCACAGAGGGACATATACTGACTTGATTCTAGGGAAAGAAATTTATTGTGGGTGGTATTAGAGACTTCAGGATGAAATGCTATAACCAAGCTTCTTTCTGAAGTACCTAAGAAAATGCTGAACTGTAGTTTGGGTCTGAAAGTCAATAAATACTTAATGCAGTTCCATGACAGCAAGTGATGTTTAGGTCAACAATGTTTAACCAAACAAAAATGTGACTCTCTCATCTGAAAATTCAGAGGTTTAAGGATCAGTCTTAGCTAAGTATAGCTCCCAAAGTTGTTTACTCCATACCTAACTAGCACAGATCTATTATAGGTGGAGAACTAGGTTTAGATATGATAAACAAATTGGTGATTACATCCATACCAGAGCTTTTCTTGTTTCCCATAGGGAAATAAGATTATTAGCCATCAAAGGGATTACATTTGCCATATTTTATCTATATAAGTCTGTTTCAAGAAATAAAAAGCGTGTTAGAAATACTCTTTGAAAGTACAAAAGTACCAGCGATGCAGAGTGATGCCCTGGAGTGGAAGTGTTTTAAAGTGAATCATGGTTGTGGAACTGGTTTACCTAAACTCATTTGAAATCAGCAGAGTGACAGGCCCAGCACATTACGTGATGAAGGATTGCTCCGTGACGCTGTTCGAGGCACTGGGTTGGACTCTGTGCAATCATTTCCTTCTAAATTGGTTGTAGTCCCCTTTCAAATTGTCAGAGTAGTTTTATTCTGCTTCGTTGCACTTGAGAAGCAGGTGGACAGCAAGCTGCTTGGGCTTGTTTGATGCACACGCTGCTGTTCAATGGAGAGAGCAAATCAAACTGGAAGGGATTTCTGGTGTGGCTGTTCCGTGGCTGGATTAACAACAGGGAGCTGCAACCCGGGCAGGAGGACATCTCTAATTCTGTATTTCCTAGGGCATATTAAAGAAGACAGTGATAAATTTAGCTCCTCAGTGCCGAGAATGGCAAGTGTCAGTGTGACACCTGAATGCAAAATCTACAAAGTCAGCGATCTCTTCGTGAAACATCAATTTATTGGTTTTGGAACCCAGAGTGGTCTAGTTCTTGAAGTACAGGGGATTTAATTTGATCTAGCTCCCAAATAACTTTGGGAATTTCCACAGGCCTGCTTTCCCATCAGCCATCCCTCAAGCTCCCCCATCTGAGAAAAGGGGGAAAAGAACAACTTGGCAGGGATGTGTGGCACAATTCACAGAAATCCGCAAAATATTTTTGGCTTCTTGCATGCAGAATGAGGGGCACACATCACTTCTGTCAAGGTGTTCCTGTGCTCTCTTGCTGCACTGGGCAATAACACAAAAGATGCCAATGTGTTCTCTGTGTTTGTTTGCCACAGAGGTTCCTTTGCAAGGACGAGCGCTGACTTATTTAAAAATTCACCTGAGGTTTAGGCCATAGGTTGTGAAACAAAATGAGAATGGAAAGAGAACATTTCTTGTCAAATGGATTTGTGTTCTCTCATAATGAGAAATCAGCATCCTGCAAAATGAATTTGTATAGAAATTCCTTGGAGCTGTTCCCTGCCTTGATCCTAGTGAAAGCTTAGCCTGATTTAAGGAAAGGGCACCCAGGCAGTAATTTGGATAGCACCTCTGCAAAGCTTCTTTCATCACTCAGTCTTACAGGGTGCCTCAAAGTAATGACATGAGCTGTACCAAGCATCCAGGCGCATCCAGTGTGGTCACACAGAGTGAGTGGTGATGTCTTTGAGGCTTTTCACTTGTCACTTGTCTCAGCGACAGCCTCGGAGGAGAGGGAACTCCCCCTGCCTTTGAAGGAGCCTCACAGAAGCCATGGCTCCTGATGCAGCCAGATTCTAGAAAAGATGTGCATGTCAGTGATGGACCTCTTTATCTCCTCTTTCTGCGTAGCAACTTGGTACAAAATGTTTCTTGAGCATCTCTGTCTGTCTTGAGACCAGCAGACTGGGCTAACTTAAATGCATGTACATAATTTTTGGTTTTTTTTTTTTTTTTTTTTTTTTTTGCAAACTGCCTGGAAGTGCCAGGTTAGGAAGCCTTCCACTGCTCTGCAGCACCAGGATTTTCTTATGCTGTTTCCTGCTAGTGGCCTTCCCCGGTGAGGCTTCCTTTCTCTCACAATTTATACAAATATGAAATGTGGGAAAGAAACAAAATGACACATAATTCTTGACACAGAATAAAATAGGGCTGGATTTTCCTTTAAAATCCCTCTACCCACAGATCCTGTGAATTGCAATGGCACAAAATTGTTAAATTGCATTACATTTGGGAAAACTCAGTTCATAAAAAATTGCTAACAATTTATTTTTGTACTACATGGTTGACATCCTTTTTTCTCTCTCTCTTTTTCTCTCTCTTTTTTTCTCTTCTGCTCTCACTCTCTCTGCTAGTAATATGCTGGTTTTTTTCTCTGCGTGTCTGCTGAGATTCCAAGAAAAACCCAAGTGTGTCATACAACATTGCTTTCTGATTTGCAAGTTAAATAGTTTACATAGGCAAAAATGTGAAGCAATTGGAATATTCCCTACCCAAACACTTAGGGACTCAAACTGCACATTTTAGCCTGGCAGGCCTCCACTGATATTTTTAGCTAGAAAAAAAAAACATTCTGAAGTAACAAGGAAAGACAGATCAGATCTAGGAAAAACAACAACAAAAAAGTTAAAGCACTATTGGACATGTTTTGTGAATGTTGCAGTTTTGCTGTTATTTTACACCTTGCCCTGCGTGTTCAGGAGTGAAGCACATTTAGTCTCTGAAGTTGAGGCCCTTCTGAAATGCCTGTTCCCAAGATGGGGTTAGCCTTCTTGCTGATTGATTTAGTCTTTTGGAAACAGGCAAACCATCAGGAGCTTTCTGCTCAGAGAGATTAGCATTCATAGCCTGCTGTTTTTTAATTAAAAAAGCCATTTAAATACAAGGGTTGGGGTTTCTGCCAGCAACCATTAAAAATACTTGTTTTGTAATTATCCCCCAACCCCTTTTCTATTTAATTTTTTTTTGCCTTTTTGTTTCTCTGAAGTCCTTGACAGATTCTCCCTGTTCAGTCTACCTGCTCTTGTGGCACTGCACCTCCCACCAAGGTTAGCAGCTGGCTGCAGATCTCCTGCCAGCCCTGCTGCAAGCAGCTGGCAGGAGGTGTGGGAAGGATGTGTTCAACATCCGTTTTCCAGGGACTGAGTTTATCCTCTGCGTCCTGTGTGGAGGATTAGGTGCACAAGCCCAGCTTTGTCACCACTGCAGGACCTCGGGGGCACTGTCCCCCCGGGGACTCGCCCAGTGTACACATGGCTCTGTTTGCACACTCAGCAAGGGGGGCTGTGGGGCTGGGACACACCCTGGGTGGAAACTTTAGCAGCTCTTAGCTCACCTGCCAGGCAGTAACGTGGTGTAGCTGTGCTGTGTGCACCTCTGCTGTCTCTTGTGTGCAGACTGGTGTGTGGGAGTTGTCCAGACAGCCTTACCAAGGTGGTCTGTCCATGCTGGTTTTCAGTCAGGGGTTGGAGGTGATGTTCTTGGAGGTCTTTTCCAAACTTAATGATTCTCTGTAGGGCTTGGCTGAATATTCTGTGTCCCTGGGTTCTACAGCCACCCTGGATTGCTCCAGCAATTCTGCATCTGGTAGATTTGTAGCTGTAGATATATAACACACGTGTATTCAGGCACATGTATGCTCACTAAAAATGTGGTGACCAACCTGAGTCATGGCTGCCTTTTTATTGCTTCTGAGGTGTTTACATCTAATTATTTTTGTCTTCTTAATTCTTCTTGGACTATGGCCTTCCACTAGTGCAGAAACTCCGACCCACAATATGAGCATTGTTTGCACACAAAACCTCTAATATTTTTACTGCTCTGGAGCATGTGTGGGGCCATATAATTCCATGGGGGAAGAGACAATTCCTGGCCAATCTGGCAGGTGACTGTCAAGTTTTCAGTTCATTTTCATTTACTAAGAAAGAGTCTCACTTGTGAAGTTTCAGTCTGTCCTGATCCTGTTTTGTCCCTTCTGCTCCCTCAGCCCATTGCCATCATCAGCTCCATCTCCTCCCCCAGCACTTGCAACCTCCTTAGAGGGTATTTTGTTGCTGATACCCCCATGCATACATCCTTCAAACTGCTCAAATCATGGAGGCAAGATTGTGTGTAGCAGGCTTGCCTTGGTGCTGCAAAATGGGGACGGAAAGTTCAGGTTTGGTCACCCCTGATATAAACATAAGGTGCCCCTCTTGGATGCTGCCTTGGTCTCCTGGCTGGTGCAAGCTCCCTTTTCCTTCTGTTTTTTGCTGCCTTTCCACTACTTTTTCCTTCTCCCCAGCTGCAGTCCTCTGGTTTAGTGTTACTGGTTTGAAAATTGCATGTGATGATAGTGCTTTTGACAAAATATTCTGCAGTTAGGAACAATTCCTTGGGGCAGCCTGCTGGTATTAGGTTGAAGGCCTAACCTCCTCCAGCAAATATTTAACACCAGAATGATCTCGATTTCATCTGGCTGAAAACATCCCACTGTGGTCCTCAAATCACAAGAAATTTTTCCCCCAGCAAAGTCAGGCAGTTGTATTCCACACAAATTGATAGCCAAATAAAGGACCAGCCCCTCATCTGCTTCTAAATGCATACTTCTGGATTTTCCCTTAATTTCTGATGGCAGTTTTCAGTTGTATTCTCCAGATAAAAATGATCCACGTGCTATTTTACAAATATGCAAATACCACTTCCATCTGACTAACAGACTGCACAAAAAGCTTAGTAAAAAGTGTTGGAGAAATATTAAGGCTTGTAAATGTCGGTATTCAAATCAGTGCTTAAAATTATGTTCAATTTGTGGTAGAAATGCAATAAGACTAGAACAGAATACTTTTGAAATCCCACTTGTGGTGATTATGTAAGTTATGAGATAACTACTATCCAGTGTAAAGCCCATGGAGATGTTTTCATTCCAGAGGGGCTTTTTTTGAACCAGTATTTCCCCTGCCCTGGCAGGCCAGTGATAACAAACACCACCTTGCACTTGCAGTGTAAATGTCAGTAAAATAACTTGCTAAAAAAACACCAAACATTGATTTTCTTGTTTGCATTTTCATTTTCTTTGACAGACACCAAGTAAATGAGTGCAAACTCTTAGCCTGAGGGCTGTAGAGACATTAGAGCAGTGGCAGGGAGGACCAAGCAAGGCAGGTGGCATTTACGTGGTCCCTGTGTGGTGCCAGGCTGGCAGGCAGCACTGTGGGGGAGCAGTGTGACACCCAGCTCTGCCTCCAGTGACTTCTTACAGTGGCCACAGGACAAGCTGCAGAGCAGGGGAAGGGATTCACCTCAGTCTCAGACCAAAAGTGTTCATTTCTATGGCTGAGGCTGAGTGCATCACACAGAGCCAGCAGAGCTGCCAGTCCTCTCGGTAATTTGGGACCCTCCTGTGAATGTTTCCCTCAAAGATGTCTTCCATTCTCCAGCTCTCTCTACAAAACCAAGGACACCAGCAAACTCCTTCCTCCCTCCATTTCCTTCTGCCCTCATGCAGACCCCTCTGAGAGAGCAGCTGGCCCGTGGCATGTCACCACATCAGCCTGTGCCTGCCCACCCAGCCTAAAAGTGACAGTCTGGGCTGGGCTGGTGGCATCCAAACCACCAAACTGTGACACTTGGGGGACTCCAGCAGTGTCCTGGGCTCTGCTCCCATCCACTCACAGTGTGTGGATGTGTGGATTCCCACATTAACCCAAAAGGCCACATGCTGGTCGTGGACCTGCGAAATGCAATATAAACATGAACAGCACTTGCTTCTTCAATAGCCAGCAAGCAGATTTTCTAAGTGACTCATTCCCTGTGCCAGGCCAAGCTTTCTTATGCCAAGGAGACAGAGAGCAAAGTTTACTCCTGCCCTAGTAGAGGTTAGTCCTGCTCTTGGTGTTATTGCAACAAGGAATAAGATCTGCATTTGGAGAACAAAGGCCAGAAATAACCAGACCATGAAGTGGAGATTTTGATTCACGATTCAGAGTTTACAGAAGTAGCTGTGCCTGCCAGATCACACCTGTTTAAAGCAGCTGGAATGGATCTTAAGGTTCTTTATTCTTAGGACTATTTTGCTGTCAGGAAACAGCCATGAAAGCCAATTGCAAAGCATGTGTCTGATCTGATCTCCTTTCAGAGCTGATTCTCAGATAGGATGAAGGCTTTTTGCTGCTTTTGGTTACTAGATAAGCTCACATGCTGAGAGCTCTTGGTGGATCTGAAGGATCAAACCCTGTTTATAATTCATCTGTGCTCAAGGTGAGGCTATGTGATAGAATTTCCATTTTTATAAGTTTGCTTTCTTTAAAAAAGAAGAAAAAAAAGAAAAAGAAAGAAAAGAAGAAATGGCAATACACCAAAGAGATTTGTTCAAAGAGCCCCACCTTAGGAAATAGCAGAATGAAGTTGGTTTTGGTCTCTTCTCTGAACTCTGGCAGGATGGTGTTAATAACCTTCTTTTAATGTAGATTTTGAGCGTGCAATACATGCAGAGAGGGAAGTGTACTGTGTTTAACATGTCTGTAAATGCCAGATCTTACAAAGCACAAAAGTCAGACTTATGTGGGCTGACAATGGCTAAAATCCTCTTCTTTCTTTGTGTCAGTTATATTTGGAGTTCAGGGGGTTCATACAGAATTTCAGATGCTGGTTGAAGATGCTCATTGCAGGAGGCTGGACCAGATGACCTTTAAAGGTCCATTCCAGCCCAAACTAGTCTTTGATCCTATGATTCCATGTTTACAGAAGTGCTTTATTAATTTTGTCGTGCAAAAGGCAAAGTTGATCATTAGATGAAACATGCCATTTGAAGGGGACCTCTGGTTGGACCAAGAGTAGGAGCAGCTTGTGAGGTGTTGCCAGTGTTTCCTCTCTTAGTCTGGGGTAGCCCAGACCCAAAAACATTGTGAGATTTGCATTTAGGCCTGGAGAAATCCCCCATGGCCTACAAGGCATGAGAGGTGGTGCAGCTTCATGTTTTACTATGAAGAACAGAAGATGCTCATGAAAAATAACGCACTGGTGCCAGATCTTAGCACCTTGTGGAAGATCCTGTCACCACCCAAGAGATTTTCCCATACAACAAAAGTCTGGGGAAAGTTGCCAGTGCCTGTTATATTGAGCAATGTAATATATGCACTTTTTTTTTCTCGCTGCAAACATTTTTGTGTAATGTGAGATGCCGATCTGTCTGAAAGCTATTGATGGGTTCTGTGCCATCTCATGGGAAGAGTGAAGCAGTATTTTAAGTGATATAGTCATATAATATCTTTGTTTAAAAACATAAAAATCTAACTGCCTTAACACTCCACCACATAATTCCGCAGGACATGTGAAACACGGCACACTGCAGCACTTAGTCTGTGAAGGATTCCCTTGTCACTGTCAAAATTGTTTTAGAAGTCTAAATTAATGCATAGCACTGCATTTATTAAAATGTGAAATAATCATAAATTTTTCATTCTTTGTACACTTAAGCTAATTTTCACATAAATGAAGCACTTGGCAGTTGAAATTCCACATATGGTTGACAGTGATGTTTGATGTCAGAACAATGCCCTGAGCTCCATGCAAATTAAACATATTTTAATTATTCGGGATACCCATTCTTCTTTTACAGTGTGTCTAAGCAGAATATTAAAAGGAATTTTAAGTGTAATGTATTGTCAGCAGCTGACTCTATCAGCCAGGGTGAATCCTCTTACCTCTTCTGCTGCTGAAGGGGAAGTGGCCCAAAGTGAAAATCAGAAAAAGCGCAAGAGAAAGTAAAACTTTTCTTAAACATCAGACACTGTCTGGCTTAAAGGGAGCAGGCTGAGACTGCCCCTCCAGCAGTGACCTTTGTGGCCACAGGACAGAGCAGAGGAGGCTCTCCTGGGCAGGGAGCCGAGCCAGAGGCACATGTTGCTTTTGCAATGGGAGCTCTGGAATGGGAACTCTGGAATGGGAACTCGAGCTCTCACTGTTGCTTCCCAGGCACCAGGTTTCAGTTCCCTGTGACAAAACCACTGGGTTTCCATGACAGTGATGATGTCATTGCTTGGGCAGTTCCATGGTTGGCAGTAATTGCAATCCCAACCACGCTGCTCCTGGCATGCTGAGCAAGGGGCTGGGGTGATCTGGGGCTGTGAATTTTCCTCAATGTTTTACAAAGATATTTAAGAGGTAAAGATCAGGGCATCCCTGAGTTTCAGCTTCTCCTTTAGCATTGTTGTGTTGTGTGATCAGCATCTTTATGCCAAATGTTTTTACAGTTATCTCAAGGCAGATAACTGGACCCCAAATTTCATAGGTGTGTTTAGGTGTCCTTAGTTTTCCTCAAGAAAATGAAAATAATTCAATCAACTTAAAAATGCCTCTTTCTGTGTCAGCTTAAAAATGTTTAAACATTTCAAAAACTGAGGGGGAAAAATAAAAAATAAATTCAGCCTGATATTTCTAGGGCACAGTTTGAAGATTACCCCAGCCTTGAAAATGAGCGGTGTTGGCCTGAACTTCCAATTATATATCAGATTTCTAAGCCACAGAGGCACTCTTAGCAGACAAAATAAACAAAGCCTACTGGCTCCGGTTGAAGCAAATGGAAAGCTTTTTCTTAACTTTGGCCAAGTGCTACCGCACAACCTGGAGTGGAGAGACTTTCTGAAAAGTGGGATCATGCATATCCTAAGGTCTTGTGCGGATGATTTGGGTCAACTCTCTGTAGTGATCTGAAGTCTTAAGACAGTGCAAGCAATAGTTAATTCTTCATCACATCTGTTGTCGTAGGATAGCTTATAAACATTGACTATTGGTTAGGAGCATTGCTTTGCTAGCTGCTTAGAATTTATTTGCACTTTTAGTAGCACTTGTGATTATTTTTAGACATAAGTAGATTGATCTTAAGAAGTTGAAAGCAAATAAACATGTAGTAAATGAGGAATTATGGTCTTTGATTATTAATTCTTCAAAAAATGAAAACATTTTGTTTGAAAGAGAAGAAAATCACCCCCAGTGGAAATGAAAAGGTATGTTCCAAAATGCCAAGGATGTTTTGCTGAATTTCAGCAGAAGCCATTGATACTGCCCTGTATTTATTTAATTAAGTGGATGGCTTGAAAAATTAATCAGGCTTCTACTTTCCTTGGGATTACTTTCCCTTTTGCATAAAAGAAGGACCTTTTTGCTAGCTATAACCTGTGTAAAACTTTACCATCGCGTTCAGATGCTTTGTTTTTCTGAAGGTGGGAGGATCCCGTGGTCACGATCACAGGCATTTGACTCAGTTCTTGAAACAAAGACAAAGCCTTGATTCTCACTTATTGTTTCTGGGTGGTTGGGTTTTTGGTTTTTTTTTCAATCATCTGTCCTCTGGGTAAATTTAAATCTCTGACCCCCTCTAGCTGCTGTATAAAAGAGCTCCTTGACTCTTGCCTTCCTCCCCTCCACTGCAGAAATGAAGGGTGAAGTTCTGAGAAGGCTGGGGCAGGAAAACTAAGGAAGATTTTTGGCCCAGAGGAAGAGGAGATGAGAGTGAAGGCATAGAGCCAGTAAACCTAGATGGCTCAAGAGTCAAAAAGTAGCTAACAAGCTTCTAGATTGTATGGGGGCGACACTTCATGCAGTTTTTCAATCATCTTATTTTCTGTGGAAAGACTTTGGGTTCTGAAATGTGGATGTAAGCACTCCAGTAAGTTCTGGCTCCCTGAACCTTGCTCCCGAGGGTTTCATGTGGAGGATCAGCTATTAAAAATGTACGGAGGCACTGTTAAAGATGAGAAGTAAAAAATTCTGACACTTTAAAAGTGTTTTTTTCTCCTCTTAACTTTTCCTCTTTCAGCTTGAGAAGTGAAAGCTTCAGTGCACTTATTAACTTCCCAGTTAATGAGATCTTGAAACAGGGGTGTTTTGCTTTGCTTTCCCCTGGCTCATCACACCGCCTTCTCTTTGGAGAGTGGCCACAGAGTGAAGATGAGGGAAGAAGAGTGCAAGACTCATTTATGTGCTTGTTGGTCGTTGTGAGCAGATAGATACTGAACTGGCTTTTTTCCAACTCAGTCCTTCCCCTGTGTGTGTTCCAAGTTTTGTTTTTTTGGCACCTTCAGACGTGGTGGGTAGCGTGCTGTTCACAGGCAAAATGTGCTTGCAAACTTTTGTCAGGCACCTCAGAAAGCAGATATAAAACTCTCGGAGATTGTCTCTGTTCCCTTTCTTTTATAAGAACCTCTGCCACCTTCTCTGTTCGTGTTCCTACCATAAGGAAGAGCTAGGAAATAATGTGGACCATCAGATCAGGTTCCAGCAAGAAGTCTGCAGTTAAATAGTGTTGACAAGTACCACATATAGGACATGAAAACTGGCTAAAGGAGAATACTTATTTTTTGTTTCTCCCAGTGGGGTTTGCAGTAGGTGATGAGACTGGACTGAAGACATGGGAAAAACAGGCCTCTGTTTTGGGAGGAAGGTGAGAGTTAAAGGCATTCAGACAGAGAAACTGGTCTTGCTTAAACTGTCAAAAGATAGAAATACTTCAGAATACCTGAGCATCGCACAAATCTGCAGAAATACTGAGTAGTAGTCTCTTCTCAGTAGGATATTTCATATATTCTCATTTATAAAATGAACCATTCCTCAAGTAGCCACAAGCTCTTTAGAATTAGATGTGGATTAGGTTGGTTTGTATGTGTGTGTGTGTGCATATGTACTCTTTTTCAAGCTGCTGAGTATGAATCTGGTTTCAGTGACGAGTTGATCCAAGGTAGTGTGGGAAAACAGGGACAGCTTCATAAAATGGGTGGTAGAAAGGCAAGCAAAAAATTGTGAATTTGTCTAAGTTTAAGGAGAAGTTAAAGACATGGGCTGAGTTTGGCTACAGCATTAACCCTGGGTGCACATAAATGCAGAACCCTGAAGGAGAGGGAGGTGAGCTGGTTTATTTGTAGATGACAGAGCAAAGTGAAGCCAAACAGAACATCTGCACAGAGCAGCAGGACCCGTGGAAATAGAACTCCTCCATCCGTCTCCTCTGAAAAAAGCCCAGCTAAACCTCCACTTGCTCAGGTCATGAGGCAGAGCCCCCTTGGGCTGATGGAGCTGTGCCCCACCAGCAGCCTGGGACAGGCCAGGCCAGCACTGCTGAGATGTCCCTCCCTGTTCCACACGCTCCTTATCGCTTCAATCCAAAGCAGATGTTTCAGCAAATAAACAACCCTTCTGCTGTGCCTAAAGGTTAATAAGGTTAGTGCTGGGAAACAACGAAGCCTGAGCAAATTGGTTCTGCACTGACTTGTAAGGGTTTAACAGGCTGCTCAGCTGAGGCAGCAGGGGACAGGCTGGGGCTATTACTGAGGAGATTGCACCAGTCTAATGAATTGGTGCTCACAGCAGATATTGTTGGGGATGTGGCATCTAAAGATGGATGGGATTGCATCCCTAGGCTTTCCTGGCTTGAGCTGTGTTCCTCCTCTTGCTGCTGCTGCTGCACACCACTAATCATTCCATTAAAGAACAGTGTCCTGAAATTCAAGAAAGGCCTGTAAATGTGGCAGGATAACTCCTAGCCCCCCTTAGTTCCTGGCTTACAGTAAGAACTACTCAAGTGATTTGGAGAAGGCTGGGGGATAGATTTCAAATGTTGAGGGGGGAATTCCTCTTTTTTCTTACTTGCTTACTTTTTCTTACTTGCTCACTTTTCTTGCTTGCTTTTTCTTTCCTGTTTTTCTTACATCTAGGAGGGGTGAGAAGGAATAACAGGGATGTCAGGAATGTACAAATACCTAAGACAAGTTTTCATAGCATATTTTTGTCGGCTGAAATGTAACCTCCTGTACTGACTAGTTGAAAAGCTGTGTGAAAAAGAACCTTTAACTGTTCCCTTGTGAACATTTGCACAGGAAGAGAGGGATTTTTTTCTTACCTAGGAGAAAAAAAGAAAACAGAATAGGAAAAAAAAAAGGAAGCATCAGGAGCCAAAAGGATGGTTTATCATCTTTAAAAATATTTTTTCTTTTTTACACAAAACTTAGCAAAGCACTTCTGTTGCCTTAATAGGAAAACAAACAAGGTCCTGGATATTGCATTCTTGGGAGTAGGCAGTGGCAGTGACAGGGACTGCTGCAGTCACAGTTACCCTTCAAAAACAGGCAAAAGACCTTCAAAAAAAGCAAAAGCCATGTCTTTTGGTTTTGTCAAACCCACCACTGTTTGGCCATTTTGCTAAAATGAGTGGAATTCCTCCCTTGGTGGGCTTCTGACTGCTGCTCAATAGGATTAAATTAGAACTGGGATTCTTCTAAGAAAAGGCCTGTAATCAATTGCAGTATTGATGCTATTCCAGAAAAGAGAGAGAGCCAGCATGAATTCAATAAGCCTCAAATAATGCCCAGTGCTTTTCACTGCTAAATGGTTTCTGGAAAAAAAAAAAAAAGGTCTTTTTCCTTGTCTAGATCTTTAATTAATCTTTCTTCTCATAGTCTTCTGTCATCTCTGGAACAGTTAAATGTATTGCATGATTGACTCATGCTGTCCTGTGTATCTGGATTAAGAGTTTGGCATATGCAGATAATGTTTGCAAATATTGGGGCTGGAGGACTGAGCCAGGTGGAGCAATTCAGCTGTCTAAAAATGCTTGTGAGAGTTTTGTCAAACTTTTAAAGGCTCTAACATGGCTCAATTAATTAGTAGGAATTAGATGACTTGAAAAATCTCCCTTGGTCCCTTGTCTGTATCCTTAGGCCTGTGAGAAGTCATAAATGTTTCAAGATCTGTGGAAGTCTAAAGCAAATACCCATTGACTTCTGTGTCTTGGCCCAGACTTTGATAACTGGAGGAAGAGCTGGGAAGCACATATGTATTGGGAAGGATGTGCTGTAGGCCCTGTACATCCATCATCTGGGTTAATGAGCATTGAACCAGAATATAGGTCAAAACCAGAACTTGAATCCAGCATATGGGAGTGAAAGCTTTAGTGTTTGGTGTACAAGGTTAGGATGAGTTGGCTGAGAGAGGGGACTAAGTGAGCTGAGAGCATTCCAATACCTTGTTATTTCCCCACTGTGTTAATACTGAAATTCCTTGCACCACTCTGGTGTTTTTGCCTTCACCAATGTTGATGTAGGACAATTTACAGTGCCTTTCAGGATGGCAATTAAAGGAGCCAACAACCACACAGTCAATTAGTGGGGAAACAACAATCAATAGAACATACAATGAGCCCTAAGTAGCAGGAAGACAATTAAGACACTGGAGATAAAACAGTGACCAGTGACAAGTGCTAAATCTCTTGCTAGGAGTGTAGGTGAGAGGAATAAACTTGGTCCCTAGGGATAGCTAAGTTCTTCCCTCAGCCTTGCTGCTGACACACCCCATTGCCTCTGCCATATCTATTAAGTCCTAAATTATTTGTGCCATAGTATAAGTCTTCAGTTCCTTCAGGAACCAAAGTACCAATGGGAATTTGAGCCTTCACATTTCTGCAAGCTCTGTTTTGATGTTGTAGGTGCTGCCTCGTCAGCAATAACCTCCTGGTGCCAGTGGCTGTTCCCACCTGACCTCAGGGCCATTGAAAACCATGGAGGTGAGCTTTAAATACTGTGGAGCTGATTTTTCATGGTGTGAAGCGTTTTGGGCTCTTTGCTTTGGCCCAGTTGATCAGCATCAGTTTACAGTTGTACTGTGGAACTTTTAAGGAAGGCCATTGCTCTGAATTCCAATGGGTTTGCAAAGAGCCGGAGAAATGCCTTTGGGCTGGCACTGGGCCTCCATGGCCATGGAGAGAGGTGTTGCCTGCGGAGTCTGACAATGCTCATAAGTGTTTGTTGAAACGAGAATCATACGGCAAATTGTGCAAGTATTGCCAAGACTAAAAGATTTAATGTGATGTGTATCTGCCAAAGGCATCCCAGACCCAGCAGGGGTAACGATGCTCTGAGGGCTGATCTTTTAACAGCAGTATCCATGTCTGCTTGACTGATCTGCTGTGGTCTTGAAGAGCAATAGATAGGTTTAATGTGCAACAGCAGCAGAACTGTGTTTCCTTTCTCTTTGGTGCATTAGTAGTGTCATTCATAAGTGTTCCTGAGTTAACCTGCCATACTGTACGAGTGAAAAGTGCAGAAGTTCATGAATAAGTTATAACCTGAACCCTATTAATAGTCCCACTGATGATATGTTATGGCAATCCTCTGGCTTCTCCTCCACCCTCCAGCTTAACTCTTATTCTGCCTGTCAAGAACTGGGCTGTGAAAAACGTTCCCAACAGTGCAGTGAGAGCTGATTGCCCTTCTGTGGATGTTGGTGAGCTGCAGACCACTCCTATGAGACTGCTTTGTTCTCCTTCAAAGGAAGGTATCTCTAGGTGTTGTCAGAGCCACTGGTCTTCATTCAGAGTTGGGATTTTCCAGGGCAAAACCTCCAGGTTTCATTCCTGTCACTGCTGAAAGACAGCTGGTGCCAGGTGTGCTTCCTCTCAGCCAGGGTGGCGATGGTGTTTGCTGAGGTTAATGTTGAAAGCCATTAGGATAAATGGGAGGTGTCAGGGGGTGTTGGCAGAGCATGGCTGAGACAACTTCATTCAAGAGACAGCAGAATATGTCACTTCCACAAAACCATTAATCTTCTGGCTTCAAAATATTTGTTATTAAGGACAAGATAGGTTGGAAAAATGCTACCTGGGCTTACAAAAGTGCTTTCCTTGAGATTACAGGGGGGCTGTCATTCTATGATGCCAGCAACATGCACAAGCTATTCTTTGCTGCTGACTTGAGCTTCTGAGCTGAGCAACTCCCTACCTTTCTCCAGATCATAACAAATACCTCCTCACTCCTACTCCAGCAAAGTCTTTCCTCATTCCCTCTGCAGGCACAGGCTTTACTCCTCCACCCCTATTCCATCTGCACCATTTATTTCCTTCATTCCATCTCCAAGAGCAAACTCTTGACACGAGCCAAGAATAAGGCTTTTTAAATGATTGCTAACTCGATCTTCATATTTGCCCACATCAGGGTAATTCCATGGAGCTGCAGTGTAAATTTGTCAGGCGCTACTTTATCTTTGCCAGCCTCAGCCTAAATGCTTGACCAGGCCAGTAGGACTGTGCTTGAGTTGGTTACAGCCATGATGTAATTCAGCAAAATAAGAGCATATTGGTATTACTGGTTTTGAGCTTGAACAGCTTTGCAAACTTTTAGAGAAAATATTTCTGAAGACGGCTCTCAGAGGTGGGGACTGAAAGTTTCCATACACCATGTGCACCTGTGCAACCCAGAAATCTTCAGCAGTTGAAAAATGATCCTTATTGCCATTACTGAAGAGAACACCTGCACTGAGGTGAGCCTGTGCCATGCTGGAACCTGCTGAGAACAACAGATAGATTTGCAAATAGGGGACCAGTGAACGGATATGTAGTAAGAAATTGTTCATGGAAGACTTTATGAAAAAGTGATGATCCCAAACTATCAAAACCCTCTAAAAAAACAGGTTAGAATAACTTTCTAAGTACTTTCTATATGTAACCTCAGACTTCCCAACTGTATGTGTTGTGTGAACAAAATTGAACTTTGTTCCTTCCTTATTAACATAAAAAAGGATTAATTCTAATTTTATGGGAGAACAAGAGATTGTTCATTACTGATAAAGGTTGCATTAAAGCTCTATCTAGACTTGCATAAGGGAAAGTGGGGAATTTATCCAATATTTTAAAACGTGTGCCCCACAGATTTTCCAGCACCATGGAGAAAAGCTTTATAAACCAGCTCAGATAGATGGAAGGCTGTGATAGGTCTTCAGCTGAAGGCATTGCTGAGATATTACAGCGATAGTCATGTTAGAAAAGATGATAGATTAGATGCAGCCCCACTGGAGGGGGCATGTGTGCACTGACTGCTGAATGCTCTGTGCATACAGCTCTGGAGCCATCACTTAGCAGCTCTGAAATGTCTGTACAATTTTTTATGCTGTAATTTTGTATTGTTCATAAATATTCATAGGTACTGCTGCTTTTCTTGATCTCATTTTAGTGAAGCAGCACAGTCTGTTGGTTAGGGAAGGAAGCTTGGAGGCAGTCAGAGCTCCAGACTTCTGCCCAAATGCCAGTGGATTCCTGGGTGGCTGTAAACCAGGCACTTAACCTCATAATGCTCCAGTTTTCCTATCTGTAGATTAGCTATCACACAAATAAGCGTCCTCCTTGCAGGGGAGTGGGAGGCATTAATTAATGCCTGCTGAATGACTCGAGCCCCTCCACTGGAAGGTGCTCCAGAAGTGCAAATGGATTATTGTTATTACACTGCTTATCCATACTGAGCCATATTGAAGTGAAATGCTCTACTTTTATTACCCATCCTGGGGCTGGATCAGCATCAGTGGGGACACATCTCTGGATCTGGGAAGTGTTGCTCCCAGTCACTGAATTTTGGGCAAGTCCCACCTTGTTAAGCCCAGCAAAGGTGTGGATCAGAGCATCAACTGGTTAAAGTGGGGGGGGGGAAGGGCAGGAAGAGTGGAAGTCCCATGCTTTTGAGGAAAATCGGCATTGAAGTCCTGGGGACATTATGTTAATGGCATTACTCAATTTCTGGAAGCAATGCTGATTAAATATTCATTGACTTTGATTATACTGAAATTAGGACTAAAGCGTGAACTCAAATTGAGTGGAATAATGGCAGTGTAAATAATGCATACTTTCTAAATTGAAAACACCAGCTTGTGCTCTGCTCCCCCTCTCCCCGCCCCCTCGGTTTGTCATTGTGCCATTTGTTTGGGAGACGATTATACTGATGTGTGTATATCCAGCTATCATTTTTACCAGCTGGGAAAAAAATGTGAAATTAAAGGTTTTCTACATTGTTTGCTTTTCCCTACTCTTGGAAAACAGAAGTAAATACAGTGCAACAAAGACTAAGCTTGTTTCAGGAGAAGGGGTTAGAGGATGCTGCTCAGCCTTAGTCCTCTGCATCTCTCCTAAAAGATGAGAAATGCTGATGGCAATTGAGCCCTTGGAGAAAGAGGCCAGGAAGAAGTCACTGTGGGAGATGCAAGGCACAAGGGGAATAGGGTTGGTCTGGCCATAAAGTTGACAGATGGTGACTTGGCTCAGTGCTCTATTCCACTAGAGACTCCACGTGTGACCTGGGGGACAGCATCTATCCTGTCCTAGGTGTGTGCTGAGCCTAAACCATGACTGCTCATGGAGAGCAGGCTCTGAGGGGGCTTTGGGCAGGGATGACAGAACAGTGAGACAGTCTCCTCTCTCCATGTCCCACCCAGCTGCTGTCCTTTTCTCTGGCTGAAACTGGGTCTTGCAGAGCCCCCCTGTTCCTGGTGCAGTGTGTGCATTTTACTGGAGAACATTCAGCACTGCCCTGCAAGCAGCTGTGCAAGGTGACCCTCAGGAACTCCCATCCCTCCTGTCCTCTCTCTAGGGAGGGGTAAGAACAAAGCCAGGCCTGATCCTCCACTCTCACTGGCCCTGAAGGATCCTTTACTCCTACCTGGAATCCCTCTGGTTTCTGAGGATCCCGTCTGACTCTGGGTCTGCAGTGCTCATGTGGGCCAAACTGCCTGTTCCAGACTTCTTTTCTCACATTTCTGTTTCTAAAAATGCATCATTTTCAGCTTTTAGCAAGGTGATGTTCCAATGGCATATTTTAAAAAACTCTTTTTAAAATCAGAAGCATATTATTTTTAATACAATGCATGATGTAGAAATTGCAGGGAGGCTCTTTTGGCAGGGTTGCCAATCAGGCAGCTTGAGCGCAGGGGGAACAGGGAGCTGCGTGGGTTCTGTGGGCTCAGGACTGCACACTCTGGAAACCAAACTGGTAGTTTTTCAAAGTTCACATGCTGATTGCAAAGAAAAAGCCCATTAAAGAGCAAATCGTTTAAGGCACAGCCTTCCTTCAAGCCCCAGGGAACTTGCTTTCTTTGACAGCGTGATGGAAGGGTTTCTCAGTCACACTCAGCTTTTCCCTGCGCAGCAGGGCTCATTGCTACCTGAGATTTACTCTATTGTGAAGTCCTCACCAGAAAATAGTGGGACAGGAGTTCTGTCTAGATCTGCCTGTGCTCCTTGTGGGCAGAGAGGTGCTTGCTCCCAGCCCACCATTCTCCAGGAGAGAAGGCCGAGGGAGCAGGGCTGGTGGCACAGGGAAGATGCTGCAGTGCTCATGAGGCTGCAGCATGGCTGCAAACACACACACTTGGGCCCCTTCAAGAGTGGCTCTGCTTTCCATCCATGAGTATTTCTGCTTTTCCTTTGGTGCGTGTCACCTTCCCCAGCACCCAGGGCTGTGCAGGTACCGAGACCATTGCAGTTCCCAGATTCATTGGGAATCTGCCCCATTCTTGCTCCTTTCCCAGAGTACCTGATTTTGCTCTAGGTCTTGGAGAAGATGAGGTTTATCCTTGGTCCATGTTTTTGCCACCTTTGATTTGGTTCAAGGCTCTTTCTGTGGCTGTGGAATAACTCTGCTGCTAAGCCATGACCTTTATGAGCTGTGAGATAAATGCACATCTCTGTTCGCAAATCTCTTCCTCTTCTGGAGCTGTTGTTCATGCAGACATCGGCTGTCATCCCCTGTAGTTCCTGTCTGGGAGCTGAAATGGAGGCACATCTGCATTCCAGTGGCAGGGATTAGGAAGGGTCTCTTGTATCTCTCTGCCCTCCAGCCATTTGGAGGGCATCACATGGGGACAGGCTGGGACCCTTCCCTGCACTGCCACTGCACAGTCCATGATCCAGCAGGCTGCTGGACTGGCTTCAGCTGCCTGGTCCTGCTGGGGGAAGGAGGAATGCCCTCCATCTTTTATGGTGAATTTGTGCCTGAAGTGATTTACCTAATCCACCTGCGATACCATGAAAGCCAATGTGAGAAGGAACAGCATGCCCTGCTAAGGCTCATGGACTCCTGCTTTTGTTCCCTCCTAAACTACGAGGGGTGGTGGGATTTTAGAGTCACTTTAATCAGATTTTATCTTTTCCAGCCCTTTTTTTCCGAGGACTCACTTTTTTTCCCCTCTCCTCTGACCTCTCACTCACTTTTTCATAGCTGCAGATGAGGTAAGTAGTGATAGTTCTGCTTTTGCTTCGGCTTTTTTTTAATGACCAGAAATTCCCAGTCAGAGGAGGAGACTGTGGGGCATTTTGCACTAGAGATTCTTCTGTTCTGTGAAATATCTTTTATTAAAACTGTTATTCACAAATCAAAGTAAAGTCACCACCTGATTAAAACTTGATAGGATTAATTTCTTTCCAGGCTGAATTAATTTAATGACATAAGCATAAAGATTTGTCTTTTTCCTCCTTAGGAGTTTCCTCTCATTAATTTTACCACTGCACCACAGCATCATTTCATAAAAATATCTGGATTTGTAGAAAGTTAGCAAAGTGCTTTTTGGTATGTAGAATGATAAACAAATGTGGAGAACTTTGCACAGATGTTAAACAGAGATTTGTGTTTCAAGCTGAATGGTTGTGCAGTGGCCATGGTTTTCAGTTTTCTGTAAAGGGCAGAATTTTATCTGTAGCCTTAAGAGTGTCTTAAGCTAATTTGAATTTTTTTTTTAATGAAATATTGAAAATGAGATCATCCCACCTGAATAGCTGGCCAGGCTCAATGTTGCCATTTAGTAATAATTATCCAACTTGTCTGTTAAAGTATATTGGGGCAAATCTCCAAGAATTACTTGATCTTAGGAAAATATGATAAATTTTAGACAGATGTTGGAGGATTTTTTTACTAAAAAGAGGGGAAATGTGTGCTTTCACCAGAGTACAATCTACTTGAGGAACTCATGGCCATGCTTTGAAATGGGTTGGGTGGATGGTAGATGTCTCTTTCTGAAGTCTTGGTTGTTCCTAAATTTTCCCCTGATTCCAGTTAGCACCTTTGGGACACGTTACACTGGGCACAGGTGAACAGTCACTGCAAAACAACCTAAATTTTCCTGATGTTTGCCAGTGCCATGCACTCCTCTGAGGCATTTGGTCAGGCTTATGGCTGAACACAACTTTCCTGGATGGATGTGTTGACATTAGTGTTTTCTCTCCCCACTGTATCTTGCTGCCAAACTGGGAAGTTACAACATTACCTGTAGTGTCCTGGATCAAGTCTATGCTCTGAACAAATGTCCCAGGAGCCTAAATGCAAATTGCTGGATCACAGGATATCAAAGCACTTGGATGATTGCTTCCAAAAAAGTTTAGAGTCTGTTTCTTCCCTTTGCTTTTTAAAAAAATCTCTTTCCAGCCTGGCACAGCGCACACGTACTTAATAATCTATGCTTGTCTCTATGTAAATAATTAATCAGAAAAGGAAAATAATATAAATCCTAGCTATCATATTGCTATTAAAATTGCAGAAGCATTAGTGCATCCAATAAGTATTGTTTCTGTAATTAGATAACCTTTCTGGGCTGTATCAGCACTCAGAATAGGGAACATACGAACATCTGCTTGGAGGCACCATGGAAGGAAGGAGGAAGCTTTGTTTTATTCGGAGACGTGGATTTCCTTGCAGAGGGAAGGAATTAGCCCAGCACTGGAGATAATTTATGCCTCCCTCATTTCCCTGAGAGTTGCCTGGGCACAGTGGCTGAGGTCTGCCTTAGCCAATCCAAGGTCAGGATCCATGTCAGCCCTGGGCACACATCCCCGTGTGTCACCCTGGGTGTGACATCCTCCAGGCTTGTGCTTGGTCTGGAACAGCCATTTCCCCAGCCTGACAAGGTGAGACACGGGGTGAACAGTTGAGCTGAACAACTGGGGACCTGCCAGATCTCTTCTGGGTTTCTGGGGTTTTTGCCTTGATGGCAGAGCTTTCAGTCTGCGAGGAGATGGGTAGGAGAGGGAGCACACTGCTGTTGCTGGATGCTTGCCTGTGAATTAAACCCAAGTTCTGTTGGGCAAGGACAGGCAAATGTTCACTCTGTCCCCACTGTGCCACCTGCATCACTCCTGTCAGACCAAAGGTGCCTAACAGCAGCATCTTAACATTGGAAGGACACAAATTCATAACCGTGAAGCGTCTTTTTCTCCTAAATGATACATCCCCTTTTTTTCTGAAATGCTGACAAAACCACATCAAGACACCGCTGAATATCTGTAAGAGTGACATTCTCAGTAATACCAAATAATCAGGTTTTTGCTTGCAGTTTGAAGTCTTTAGTGCGCATGGCAGACAACCAAGCTTTTGTATCTGAGTACAACTATAAAATAATTATGCAGATAACTCATCCTTTTGAAGATTCAGTGTGAGAGTTCTTTATGATATGTTTGCTAGGCAACTTGGGCTTTCCCTGCAGGACATACACGGGCTGTACCTGGCTTTTTCTCCTCTGGAGAGACTGCCACGCTCTAGATTACATATGGGAAGAAATCTGGCTCTGTCACCACTCTCATTACTGCATATTCTTTTCCATATGGCAAAGCTAACATATGGTTAGTGGGAATTAGGGATTTCTATTGCCCAAGTCCAGAACTGGATTAGAAAGGCTGGCGTTGTCCAGGGCACAGACATATGGACAGATGCTTTAGGAGCATCTTATTTAGCACTCATCAGATTTATGCAGTGCAAGAGTAAATTCTACTAACTTGAAAGTACTAAGCTTCTCCACCAATTAATTTAAACTGGATTTTTCCAAGGAGCCTGAACAGATTAGGTATCAATCCCATTACATTTTAATGGGAACTGTACACTTTTCATTAATAGGTCCTTTTGAAAATCTATCACTTAGAGATCAATCAGTGGAATAATTGAAATTGGGCCATATCTTAGTTAACAATTAGTTGAGGTTTGGGGCTTTTTTTCCCAGTATCTAAATCACTCTTAAATGATTTGGAAAAACCCTCTGTGTGTGCTGGCACAGTGGGCGAGTTTCACAGCCTCTGTTCTCATTACACATTACTGCTGGACACAATTAAAAACCCAGATAAACTAAACCCCAGCAGGACAATGATTGCAAAATTCTGCAATGCTTTAAAAGATACTTCTAAACAAGCCAAACCCCCAATGCTGGTGGAGAGGATGGTCCATATCGCCCCTCTTCCTTCACTGCTGTGTCAAAGCTGGGACCTGTAGTTCTGTAGGGCTGCTGAGCAGATGTTTTGTGTCCATGCCCAACCCTTTGCAAGGTTTCATCCGTGTGCAGATGAATTTTTGCTGTTGCAAATGAAGACTGGAAAAAATATTTCCTCTCCTGTAGGCAAGAAAAAGAAAAAAAGAAGCAAAGAGGAAAAAAATCTGCCTATAGTAATGTTTCCAGAGTGACTTCATTTTCCTTTGAAACATCTGATGGATGAAGCTGGTCAATCCTCAAGAAGCTGGTTAATGTTATTATACAGGATGAGGACTCCAAATCAAAAATAAATTATCCTGCAGCTGCTCCTGAGTTCTCCAGCATGTCCTACCACAAGGATGCTCCATGTACAAATGTTTCTATGGGCAACATGTGCTGTTCTGGTAGCACTCATTAGCTCTCTGCACTGCAAGCTTGGAGCTTCTGCCAGTCAGGTTATTGCTGAGTTATGGAGAATCTCCTTTGCTGCAGGGCCACTGCCCTGGGTAGCCTGGCCATGGGGGTGCAGATTTCCCACTTGTAAATCCCTCCATCTCTGCCACATTAGGAGCAGTTATATGTGCATTTGGTAGGAATATGTGCTTGGAATTATTTTGTCATCCATTCACATTAGCTGATGAGCTAATTTTCAGCACTGAAATCCATATATATGTGGGATTTTATTTGCTGTTGGTAAATGTTTCCTCTATATTGATGTTTCAAATAAAATTAATACTAATATTGGATGGAGGTGATAATGATTTAATTGCTCCTTGATTGAATTGTTACAAGAGGAAATGAACTGTGGTGTGTAATGTGTTGAAGTTAAAATAGAGTGGTATGAGTTAATATTATATTGCTATCAATTTTGTAACTGTAATGCGCTTTACCAAATTGCTCTTTTCAATGACTCCTGATTCTTATTTGAAAATTTTCATTTGTTCATTTCTTGATCTTGTATCTATTGTCTTTTTGCTTCCTGAGGTTGTGGTTCTACATTTCTCCTTATTTTCCCCAGTCCTAATCCAGAAGTGAATGTTTTTTAGCTGATTATAAGAAGCTAATTATAAATTACACATTTAAACTATTCTTAAGATTTATAATTCACTTATCTCAAGAGCAAAGGCAGCTGTAAGCAGAAGCTATTCTGGAAAGAAGGTGCTGGTTTGCCACACCTGTGACTCAGCAGCAGGCATCGCCAATTTCCATTTTGCTCTGCCAATTCACTCAATGACTTAAACATGTAGCTGGAGGCTGTGTCTGTGAGGAGGGGTAGGAAGCGTGCAGCGGGGTTGATTAGGGTGTGTGGGACGTGTTCGCAGCTGGAGTACGATGTTATCTTCGCGCCCGTTCCAAGTGTGAAGTTGTGCTTCGTTAAGACGAGAACTTGAGCCTTGGCTGCTGGGGACCTGCGGAGTTGGGACCGCGCCCTGTAACCAGAGACATCTTTGCAGCCCCGCTGCCAGCGAGAAGCTCTGGCTTTGATCCCGGCCCTGGAAGGTTTTCTGGTGGCAGAAAACATCCCCTGCGCAGTGCTGGTGTATTTGTGTCACCCTGGTTTGAGCAGAGAGAGCAGAGCATCCTCCAGGTAGGGGCAGGGCTCAGCGCCGCTCAGAGCTGTCACCGCCGTGCTGATGTGTGAACGTGAGCCGGCGTCTTGCTGATGAGCAAATCTGCATTTTCCTAACTCAAATTCCCTGATAAGTCTATTAGCCTTGAACCTCTCTCCCTCATCCATCTCCTTTCCGGCTGTACAAGGCAGGCAGTCCTTCCTCGTGGCACTGAGAATTATTTTCTTGTTTTAAATCTCAGTTTGAAAATGTCAAAGTTCAGGTTTTGGAGAGAGGAGCCTGGGTGCTAAAAGCAAGAATGTTCTTTTTAATTAGAGTTGTGCCCTCGAGCAGTGAGAAACCATTATGTTTTTATTCTTCCTCTGTACTTGTTCCAAAACCTTTTACATGATCAGACTAAAAGGTAAGTGCAAATGAGTAAGCAGCTATAGGAGTAAAGCAGATTCATCAAAAAAACCCAAACCCACCAGAACTGCATGTCTTGCTAGTTTGTATTTATGAAATAATTGACACTTTAGATTATGCTGTTTCTGGAGACAAGATATTGGAGAAGACCATTTCCCTACCAGAACACTGCACTTTGGGGGTGTGTGTGGAGCTAAACTCTGTTTGTGTGATGTTTTTAAGCACTATCAATTACTTGGTAAGAGAGGGGATGTGATGCTCCAGCCAGGGAGGCTGAAGACGGTGCAGCTGTGCTTTTCCAGGCCATGATACAGCCCTGTGTGCCCTGGTGGGTGGGATGCTCCTGTGGTTATCCAGGGCTTCTCCCTCCCCGTGGCAGCATGACCAGGGAAAGAAATAATTTACTCCTTGTCTCAGTTTACTGCTGAGTGGGATTTAAACCTTAATGAGCATAATGAATTTTGGGAATGAGGACATTATATTACTGGTCTGAGTTACTGGAATACAAAAGAAAAATGAGGCATTTGGGAGGGGGAGCAATGGATATTGAAAACAAGAAACAAATCAACCCCAAATTTTGAGGCTTTTTTTTTTTTCCCCCTTCTCTTCCTTCTTTTTGTTCTTTTTCTTTCTGGTGGGTGGGTAAAAAATATATTTGTGTTTATGGCTTTTGCTACGGGTCTGTATGCCCTTTGGCACATGCCTGACCTGGAGGTGCCAGGACTATCTCGTGCTTGGAGCTCCTGAGCTGCAGCTGAGGGTGGCAGTCACCACATGTGAGCTCCTGTGCCAAAGCCAAGCTCATGTCACACAGTCGTGTGGTTCCTTCCCAAACTGTCTGTGCTCTGCCTGAGCACCAAGAGCCTGGCTCTGGAGAAGCATCAGTCCAGAAAACTAACTGAGCTTTCCCCCATAATCACCTAATCCAACTATTCACACGGGCTCTGTGTAAGCTGTTCACTCGCAGAGGTGCCCATATGCCCGAACAAGATAGGTACCCCTACCACACGCACTTGCAGATACATTCCTGAATATAATTTAATGCATAAATTATATTCATGTATTACATGAAAGACACATCAGCCAACGTGTGAAACCCTGACAGGCAGGAAACTTTGAGATAAGAGAGGGGGGGAAAAAAGTCTCACCTTTTCTGTCTTATGTTTTTCCTGATAAATTTTCTTGCTGTGAGTGTTATAAAGGAGGATGTTATTTAATACAAGATACAAAAATAGGAAGGTGTTATCGTGGAGAGGAAGGCACTTTGTTTACCCTGTTCTGTCTTTGCCACAAGGCTGTTCTCTGTCTGGAAGAGTGTGGGGGAAAAGGCCTTATTTTCAGAGGTATTTGGGGCTTTATTTTCTTTCTGAGGTGTATGTTTTAACATGGAACAGTGCAAGGCTCTAAATGGAGCTGCCTTGTGGGGCTGTAACCCTCAGGCTGGGAGTGGTGCCCACTGTTAAATTATTCTGCAAATCCCGAAATAGAGGAGGAGGTGGAAACTGCAGCTGTGTGTTTATCTCTCAGTGCACTGGGTGGTAAGGATCCAAGTCCAGGGCTGATATCTTTTTGAATAGGGTTCAAATTCACGGCAGAGCCTGTTGACCCACGAGCCAAACGCTGCCCACGCAGGCAGCACAAGTGCTGGGATACCTGAGGGCAGCAGGAGCGTGTGCCTGGCCCTGGCAGCTGCAGACCGACTGGGACAGGTGCCTCTGGACAGCACTATCAGTGCAGTGTGGTGGGAGCAGGGGGAGTTCCTGCTGGAATACCAGTTTGCAGGGCCAAACTGACTGGAGGCTGCCAGCATAGTCTGGTCATAAAGCAAAACACTGCTTTTGGGGATCCCCCCTGACATTCAGGGGACCTGCAGGCGGTGCCTGCTGAACAGGAGCTGCATTTCCAGTGACCTTTAGGCTCCCTCTGTGCCCATGAGAGGGTGGTGGTGGTGCTGGAGGGGATGGACCCAGCCCTGACAGTACCTCTGGCTGCCCTGGCTTGGGCAGCAAACAGCTGAGATGAGGCTTCTGTGTTATAGTGGCTGCTTTTCCAGCATCCACTCAACTAAATCATCTCATTAGAGGGATGCCTGGAAAAGAAGCATCATGGCTGTAGTTCTGCTTTGGGCCTGAGGTCTGAACAACAGATGTGCCTTGTATCCAGAAGCCTGCATGTGTCTGAGAGCAGATTTTCTCTTAGGGGTGAGAACTGGGGAGGATGAAAGGGACCAGGAGGAGTGTGATTTAATGGAGCACTGATCAAGTCTGACTAAAGAAAACAGACTTCTGTTTAGTTTTGTTTTTCCTCTTGCTTTTGCTGGTTCATTAAAAAGTGTTTTATTTACTTTAAAGGTTTTATATTTATTCCCCCCCACAAAGGATGGAGTGAGGTCGGGCAGAGAAATCAAAAAGAAACATTTTGATAGCAGTTGCTGTCTGTCTAGATGCCAGCTTCCTTCAGGGAAAATCTTAACTGGCATGCTAGCTTGTTGAGTATTGAATAATAAATAATGAGGTGCAAGGTGGACAGATGGGTGATGGATGAGTTTTGCAAGACTTAAAGAGAGAGAGTTTCCTTTCACTGTTTGCTTTTTTTCTTTTTTTTTCTTAAGCCAGATTCAAACAAAAAAGAAATAGATTATCAGCTGAAAAAAAAAAAATCTACATTCTCCCATTTTAATGGAGTTTCATTTTAAATATGTTCAGGAAAAGTTTGTTTTATTTAATGTCTTCATGTGCAGGATGCCAGGAATCCTTGAGCTGTTCCAGTGGGCCAGGTTTGTGTTATTCTCCCAGGTGTTAAAAACATGAAACAGAGGATGTTCACTCAAGGTGCTCTCCCTTGGTGACTTGTCTTCATTTCCTCTTTTATTCTCTTCAGTAATGAACCATTTCAGTCTAGAAATAAGTCTTGGGCTGTGTATGGCAGTGCAATAATAGGTAGGAATGTGCATCTGTTTATTTTGACAGGGACCATTTCTCGTGAAGGTGTTTGTTGTAGGTTCCTGTTTCCCAAGGTGCTGGCAAATGCCTCTGCTGTCTGTGATGCATGTAGATACTAGGATTTTATGGCCTGGATTTTTGCATACCCCAGCATATGAAAGTGATTGAAAAGTGACTCCAAATCAGTGAGTGAAGGGCTCTGGGGTGTTTTCTGTGACACAGAAAACTGAGAAGATGTGTTGGGCTGGGTGGGTGTCCCTGCATCCCACTCCCAGCTGGTTCCCTGCTGTTCCCTGCCAGGATGTGAGGCAGCTGTGATGTGCTGGGAGCAGCTGAGCTGAGAGGTGGATGTGGCAGGATGAAGCTCCTCTGCCTCTCTTGTTCTGCTGGGAGGTGTCTCCTGGCTCTTTTCCACTGGGCAGCAGTGCTGGATTGTTTGCTGTTTCCCTGGGGGGATTACAGGAGTCAAAGATAAGTTAAATGGATGAAATGTGATGGCCTAAATAGGAGCTCAAGGTGCACGGTCAAAATCCCACTAATGATGCTGCCAAGGTGTCCTCTCCACTGTCTCCCAGGTGAAGTCCCTCCTCTTCCCCGGGCAGGAACTGCAGCTCTCAGCAGGAGATGCAGCTGCTGCCTCCTTGAAAAGTCTCCCTGGAGGCAGCAGCCCTGGCCCTCGGTCTGGGCTCAGTCCCAGGCTGGGCTGCTTTACTCTGTGCTCTCTGCACGTGTTTGTGAGCTGGTCCCACTGCCCTGACCCCGGGGAGCCCGGGCGATGATAGGGACTAACTCTGGTTTTGGGAGTTTTGTGCAGCCCACCACCCCTGAGCCTGAGGGGCACTGAATTGAAGTGGGGGTGCTTGATCAAACTCTTTACTGGGGGAGTTTTTTACTCTTTACTGCTGGTGAGAGCCCTGGGCTGTCCCCTTGCTGCTGGCACTGGCCAATTCCAGCCCTGGAGTTATCAGAACACCCGGACCTGGGGTGACCTCTCTGAAATGCCGTGTCTCGTGCTAACTGCATAAGAGAACTTCTAATCTTTCAATTAAAAAGCCAACTATAGAAGAGGCTGTCTCAGCTGCGCTGCCTTGATAAGAAGGGAAAGCTTTACAACTTGCTGTCAAGTCATAACTCCTTTGTGCACACACAGGTCTGCTCTGCGAAAAGCAGGCAGAAATGCAGAAAGAAAACCTCCCATCAGTTTCATCTCTTTATTGAAAACTATCTTGTCTGACAGTGAGTCTTTTGAAGATAGATGTTTTCCACCTGTAGAACTCACCTAGGACTGTCAGCATCCCATCCCTGTTGCCTGAGGACTTTCCTGCATTCCCTCATTGAGTCTTGCAGTCTGAGATTCCCTCTCTGCTTCTGTCTGTTGAAATATGAAAAATAAAATAAAAGCCAGGCCTTAAGAGCACAGGTGTGGCTGTTAATCACAAACATATTGGTGCTTAGGCATCATCCACTATTTATCCACTTCTGGGAGAACACAGTGTTTAAGTTGATGGCAACAGAAGAATTCCGACAAGTGTTTCTGCACTTGTGAACATTTAGGATGAAGGGAAGTAACTGCCTTAGGCTACAGTAAAAAATTTGACTTGGACTCGTGGGTTACTGATGAGGAATTTCTATTATTTGAACAATGCTTCTAATCAGCTGAAATAGCAAGTGCTGTGTCAGAGGATTATTCTAGGAAATGAGTATTAGGTTTGATTATAACATTGATTTCACACTTATTAAATCCTAGCCAAAGAAGGTGTTAAAGAATATTATTTCTGCCCAAAAGTGTTTTGTTACAGGCAGCATTTGTGCTTGCTAAGCCTTCTCTTAAGCTGGTGGTTATCCATTAAGAACAGTGCTCATTGCCTGAAGGGAGGACACTGGTATGCCTTGCTGAAGAAAGGGAAGCTCAGACATTTAAAACAGCTTTTCTGTGCTTCCTGAAAGTGCCTGTGCAGAGGTACACAGAATCACAGGATCAGTTAGGTTGGGAAAGATCTCATCTGCTGATTCAGCACTGCCAATTCTCCCACTGAACCATGACCCTTACACCACATTTACATGTGTTACATCTCTCCAGTGGTGGTGACTCCACCATTTTCCCGAGTAGCCTGTTCCAATGCTTGACAACCCCTTCACTGAAGACATTTTCCTGTTATCCAGCCCAAACCTTCCCTGGCACAACCTGGGGCCATCTCCTCTTGTCCTATTACTTGTCACGTGAGAGAGGACATTGAGCCCCACCCTTCAGGGAGGTGTAGTGAGTGATAAGGTCCTCCCTGAGCCTCTCCTTTTCCAGGCTGGACACCCCCAGCTCCCTCAGCTGCTCCTCACAGGATGTGTGCTCCACACCCCACTGGCTTTGTTGCTCTTCACGTGCACATCTGCCTGTGATGGGGACGGTGCTCCTGCCTGCCCAGTGGCAAGGGACATGTTTTCTTTTCAGTGGTTTGGAGCTTTGGCAAACTTCTGTAATTATCTACTGGGAGAGTTTGGCCTTTTGATGTGTTTGAGCCTGGGGGCCTGAGCCAGGCTCAAGGGATGGGAGGGGAAGCGTGCTCCCTAAGGAACAGGGAAAAGTAATTAGTGATCTTAGGTCAAGTAAGCAACTAGACACCATTTGTTTGATATTATTTGTAGAAATGTAGCATAGTTAATATTGAGGTTATTTATTTAAGTTATGAGTCTCCTTTTTAGCACTCCTGTGAATGTCACTTAGTACCTTCTAATTCCCTGTACCACCAAATCTGTGAAATCCCAGACACTAAGAGGTTAACTAGCTCCTTCCTATTCACCAGCTAAAGGCTATGTGCTGCAGAAAAGGGACACCAGGAACCTGGAATGTGGTGGTCTCCTTCTGAGTCAGCTAATCAATAAGCATTAATCTATTATGCCAATTAAATGCTTAGAGAAGGTGAAGCACTGTGTAAGTGCCAGGTGTTGTGGGAAGCCTGAGGTCACTGCAATGCCAAAGGTGCTGTCTGATGGATGGGAGATTAAACAGAAGTCTCCACTACAACTGCTCATTAATGATTCTGTAGCATTTTTCATGACAGAAATCTTCCCTGGGAATTAAAGGTGAACTGATCAAAATCTGAACTTTTTTTTTTTTTTTAGCTTCTGGTCAGTTAAAATTGGATGCAATGCTGAAAAGCAGTATGAGCTATGAAAAACATTAACCTGAAGGTAACAGATGGTAAAAGAATAATGATGGATCCAGTCAACAATAATTTCCTGTCCTATAATTTTTTCTGGCTGGGGCACTGTGCTGCATGCAGAAAGGCTGAGCTAATTTCCGGACTGTACCGTGGGCTTTCTGGATGATGCGATCAGATCATATAGGCCCACGCTTCTCATTTGGGATGCCTGCACTGATTCCCCTGGGAAGATTCTGAGCTAGCTGCTTGTTCTTCCAGCACTTGCACTGCCTGTGCTTGGGGTTGGACCTGGTCCCCAGGCCTTGCAGAGAGTTTGCGGCTCCGTGTGCCAGCAGCCAGCTCAGCAATGCTGAGCAGCACCCAAGTGCTCTGGAGATTGGGTCCTGTGTGATTTGGCCACCACAGAGAGGGGAGCCTGAGCCAAATCCCCTTCTAGGTCTAACCTAGCACTTAGCCAGAGAAGGGATACTTCCAACCAAGCCAGTGCCGAGCCCCTGAAAGTGAAGTCATCCAAAGTTAATGCTCCTTGTAGGCTGGAGAAGGAATGGAACCCCCACCTCCTTTGCAGCTGCAGAATGTGGCAAGTCCATTAACATTTATTAGGTAATGATGAGCTGTACTATTGAAAGGCCTGTAAATAAGCAAACCATCTACAGATGGCCACTTAATAGGCTCTGCTTCCAGGTTGCAGTGCCTGACCCCACGCACAGATGTTGCTTTCTTCGAGCAGCTGTGCCGAGCAGCTCTGCTTCCTGCCAGGGAAACCTCCCCTACCTGCTCCAGCTCCGTTTCATGTTCTGGAAACCTGTGTGCTCCCTCCCCTCCCCAACTCGCCCCTGTTCCCAAGGTATTCTCATATCCCCAGTTTGTTGTTTGGAGGAGCAGGCTGTGGTGCCTGTCATCCTTTGTGTGCGCTTTGTCTTTGTGCCAGCTCGCGTCCCGAGGAACTGCAAAGTGGCACCCGTGCTCCCTGTCTCACAGCAGGCATGTTTTGCATTTACTGACACATGGGGAGTGACTGACTAATACTAACATGAAAACAATTCTGACAGAACAAGGGCTTGATGCAGGGGGGGAAAAATATATCCCGGAAAACAGAGTGTGTTCAGCCTATGCTATTGCCTTCACCAGTTCAATAAATATTTATTGTATTTCTTATAATTGAGTTTCTCCACTGTAAACCTAAATGAGAGAGAAAGTGTAAGAAGTTTAGGCAGATGGCCTTTAGGAAAAAAAATAAAAAACAAATCAAGATTCCCTACCCAAGCACACCAGCAGAGGTTTCTTACAATATAAATGAGAAAATATTCCAAAAGGAATTCCTCCCAGGAGTGAAGAGATAGGGAGGGAGAAAAACAACAATAGAAAAAGCAGAGGAAATGCAAAACCCCAGCCTTCTCTCTGGCTTGGCTTGGGACTTGGGATGTACATGTACACGGGAGCCTTCATCCAGCAAATCTGAGTATCAGATGAAGCCTTTCATCACCAGAGCTTTTAAACACTTATAAAGAAATAAATCTGTGGTTAGGAAAAGGCAGCAGCCAGGGTCATAGTAACAGACGGTCTGAATCCATTAAAGATGAGATGGTAGAAAAACTACTTGATCTGGTGGGAATAAATCTGAAAATCCGTAGGTCTCATGTTGGCTCATTGTTCTGCTGCGTAGCTTTTCCCTGGTCACCGCTCCTTTATTTCCACAGCTGATTGTTGAATGTGAATTTTTAATTTTTTTTATTTTTTTTTTGGTCTACCCACTCTGCTTGCCTTGGTTGAGCTGTTAAAGCCCTGGATTTAACGAGAATGTTCAGGCTGTTTGGAATTTGTCATTTTTAATGCTACTTTTTGGCAGAAGCATCCATGTTCTGTGACATTTCCCTTTAATTTAGAGCCACTTTGGAGCATCTGTAAATGGTCATGAGATAGGAATTTTAATTGTTTTAATTATATTTCTATCGTCCCCAGCCCCCTCTCTCCAATGGACCTTTTTTACATTGCATCAGGGAGAATTTTCTTCCCCCCAATACATTTTTCAGATACTGACATCTGCAGACATTCATCAAAGAATAACTTCTACTAGAAACCAAAAATCCATTAATGAAGCTGGAACTATTTGCATAGTAGAAATTATACTTAATAACCTTTAAGGGGAGAACTCCTGTGATTGATGTAGAATACAATTATAGTTAATGGTCAGGGTGCAGGGGTGTTGGAGCCTGTTGTTTTTCATATCTGCTCTCCATCTGTGGCACGCTGGGGCCAGTGCCCCTTTGCAGGGCAGGAGAACTGGAGGTAGGGGGCTGTTCCCACTGAAGGGCATCCTCTGGGGTGCACATTCTGCCTCAAAGCTCTCCCAACGAGGGGGGCAAAGGCACTGAACATGCAGCAGAGAGCTGGGCTGGTTTGTAGCAGCTGTGCTGTTCACCGAGGCCTGCATGTGGGGATACAATAGCGTTTCTTTAGGGTCTGTTGGGGAAAAAAAGCTATTGGTAAGGACTGCTGTGCTAGGAAAGGACAAAAGTGTGAGGTTTGCTTCAGATGTGAGGGTCTAAAACCAGCTGCTTTTGCATCTCTCTATGTGTAGAATGCAGGGAAACTCCAGGAGGAAAATATTGCCTTAGGGTCCATGGATATGAGAGGCTTCTTGGAAAGGTCAGGTATTTTGTGTGTTCTGCAAAGATGGGTTGATAGAGCTGGCAGACAAAGAGCCCAGGAGGTCCCTGGGAGCAGGAACACGTGAAGGTGACACGGATGCTGAGGTGCCCAGAGTGAGTCAGGGCCAGCTCTGTGAAAAGCAGAGGTTTTGCACCAGCATGGAGGAGGTAGCTGGGATTGGCACCTGTGTGCCCTCCTCCTTCCCTGTGCCTCAGAAAGGACCTTGGCTTGCTCCTCGTCAGCCCTGTTGCTGCCCCATCCTACCTGGAGGAGGTCAGCTCAGCTCCCTGCTGGGGAAGGCAGCATCCAGCACGGAGCCAAGTGACAAGGGGATCACTTGGAAAGTCTCCAGTTGCACTGGTGTGCCTGTATGACCAAGTGAGCAGGTTGCACTTGGGATTTGTGGCAGATTTTGATCCTTCGTGATGAAGTCAGCGATATTTCTGCACTTTGGAGTTTATTGCATCCAGTGCAAAGCGTTAGTGCTGGGGCTGTTGTTCCCATATCCAGGCAAGGTTAGTGCTGAGGTCTTTCAGTCCTTTAAAGAACTATCTCAGGACATCTAATTATGCTGCTACCAAGCTGCCCCTTTGCAATCTCTTCTCTTTCTGCCCTTCAGTACTGCTCATTGTGTTTTCATTTTCCAGCACTTGGGTCCTGGCCTTTGGCCAGAGAAACAAAAAAAATCTAATTCTAATTCAACATAAAGGTAAAGGTGTAGAGTTATCTCCTGTGTTCAAGGTGAAGGCAAAGGGCTGAGCTCTGGGGAAGCAGATGGATATTTCAGAGTCTGTGTGTACTAGGAGCAAAACAGACCATGCAGAAAAACAAGCCTGTATAGAGGAATCTGAACTATTTAGGGGACCTCCTGTATGGTACAGCTGGCCACTCAACCATCTCCATTTCTGCCTGAGAAATATCAGTCCTAAATTCTGCTTTCTTAAAATGTGCAAAAAAAAAGCCATGAGGATGGGTGTGCTCTCTGAGCAGCACTGAAGAACAAGTTCTTCCCCCTGCCACATCAAGCCCTGAAGGGAGCAGAGACATCTCTGTTCCAGTGCCTGCCTGTACTGGACTCTGGGCTGCTTGGTCCAAGGCACAGTCCTGCCCAGGCAGGTGTGGAGGCCAGACCTCTTCTCCCCACAGTTGCAGCAAATGTGCTGCGTAGGGGGATGCTACAGTTCTATATTCCTCTAAGGATTTCTGGATTATAGAGTTTGTTTTTCTGTTTTTAGAGGGATCAAAGTTTCTAAGCTGATTTTTCATTCAGATGTCTAGCTGATAGCAGTGACAGTAGAGGAAATCAAAGGAGGGAATTATTGTCTGTGCATCTCAGTTAGTCATTCTCCTGGCTGCCTTTATCTGCCAGAACATTTCTGTTCCTTAAAGCCGCACTTAACATAAACATAAAACCTTTTTGTCAGGTGGGTTCTGTGCTGGTACTTGGATTTTTGGGTTTCTCTGTGACAGATGGAGTCTTTGTCCCTTTCAGATCTGGGGCTTTGCACTTACATTCTGTTTTCAACTGCTTCTTTATTTATTACTCATCAAAGGGAAACAACATAAAGGAAGCAGGAAAAAAAGAACATTTAGTATTTTTTGTGGGGAAAAAATACATTAAGACCTTCTATCAATACTTTATGAGCTTGGGGCAGTATTAGTATGTTTTTTTAAACTGATTTCCTTGAACCAAAGCATGATTCACTATCACAGGTAGGCTTTCAGTTTTGAGCTGCAGGATTTGGTGTACTGAAGAATTTGCCCTGAGAAACTACTGGTAATGATAGAGAAAAATGGCTTTGCATCCTCGTAGATGGTGACCACCATATTTAAAACTTTAGCTCTGCCAATCCTTATCCATCCATAATATAACCTGATAAGATGGCCTGGTACAGACTTGCCCAAGCTGAAGTGTTTCAAAGAGAAAGGGCTTCTTGCTGTACGGTCTGTTTGCCAGTGCCTGCTCTTTAGTCATGCCCATAACTGAACTGTGAGCACCCTCTGTGCTGGTCTTGCCAACCTTAGATGGATGCGAGGCCTGGAGGGGCCACTTGACATCCAGACTCTTCATAACTATGGAAATTCAGACTTGACATTTAGGGCATGGCCTGGGCTTCTGTGGGAGGCAGCTGCGAAGAGCCAGGCGATGCCTGTAGCTCTGGCTGAATCAAAAGGTGTGAAAAAGGCAGGGCACAGATCTTCCTTCTGCTCTCCCTCCCTCTCTGCTTCAGACCTAATTTCATATTCCAGACATCCGTGCACCTGGTGCCTCCACAGTGTGAGTGGGAGTTCAGCGAGGGAGTTGCAGAGCAGCCTTGTCCAGGAGGCAGAGCGAGCCCAGCTTGGACAGGAGAGCAGCCCCTCCTTTCCTGGGCACCTGCTGTGCTGTTTTCATTAGCCACCCCCACAGAAAATAAACATAGCTTAGGTTGCTGGCCAGTGCAGCCAGATCTCCCTGAGAAAGCAAATCAGCTCGCCTGCTGAAAGCTGATGGAAGATAGGAAACAAGATGCTGAAATCAAGATCCTATTCAAAACAGAGTCTGTGCATGATTATTCTTTGTCTTACCACTCCTTGAGGATGTTTAGAGGACTTTAATGACTTGTCTTTCACTCAGAGAGATCCCAGAGCAAATTGTACATTGCACACAGTGTGATAAACCTATTCTGCAGTCAAAGGCATGCCTGGGCCTGTCTGAGGCATGTTTCATTTGTACTGCAGTGCCATTAGGTGGCATGAAAAATAATAATTTGTCCAGCTCCCGTTTTAGCACTGTGCTTGAGCTAACCCATGAGCCTGGGACAGCTGCTGGCCTTCCCTTGTTCAGCTGGGGCTGGGGGTCTGTGTAGAGTTCAGGAACCCCCACAGCCAGGGGTAGGTCTGTGCCAGTGAGAATTAAATTGGGATTTGTGATGCTGGGGTGCAGCTGTCTAAGGGGCGGTTGTTCACCACAATGCTGAAAGGCAGCTATCTCCAGGGAAAATGTGTTTGCTTTTAACCAACTGCTTAGGATTAGTGGCAAATAAGTTGAGATTTGGTAGACATTAGCAAAGATAAATTAGAATTGCTCAGCAGTTTTTCTCTGGAGTTAGATTCTTCCTGGAAATAACTGATTAAAACTTGGTCTCAAGTTTTCTCTAAAATCTTATTCTTTCTTCTCTCCCTTTTCACTTCCAATCTGATCAGGGGAGTAAGCTGTGAAGTGGTGCTGGTGAAGAGAACCAGCAGCACTGTTTTTCCTGAGTCCAAGTTTGAATTTCTTTGACTGTCTCCAGTTGTAAGGCTGATCCAGCCAGAGGGCCCAGCTTAGGAGCTCTGAGGGGATCACAGGCAGAGACTGTGAGAGGAACAAGTGGATTGAGTATTAAGGGTTTCCTCAAAACAAATCTCACTACCACAAATAACTGAAAAGGTCTTCTCTGTACATATTCCAGTTTTGTGAACTCAAGTGACACCCTTTAATGTGCTTCATTTTACTGCCAATTAACTTTAATTCATCATTTCTTGCACTCTCAAGAATGGAACCCGTGCCAGATTGGTTGTCTTAATTTCTTAAAAAAAAAAAGAGAGAGAAAAAAATGTGAGGTTCACAGGGATTGCACCAAATTCTTTAAAATAAGAGCATTCAAGTGAACTATTAACTGTTCACCTCTATGGAAATAAGGCTCTATGTGCAAAGTGGAGAGCCTGACAAGTGATTATTACTTTCTGTGCAACGTAATTGCCTTGAAGTAACTTAGGAAAAAAAAGTCCAAAACCCTCTCACTTTAAGTCATTCATTTGCAAGGGTCTAATGAGTAATATTAAATGGTCCTACCAAAAAAACACATTTTGGGGGTACACTGCCATTCCATTTTGCATTGACACTAGGATGCATTAGATGTAACTGCAGTTCTTTTTGTCCATAGAAGCATAAACTCGCTTTGGAGTGAAAAAAGTGGAAGGAAACAATGATTTCTGTGGGTCTGAAGTTGACCTAAGTGATGCCATTTTGCACAGACACTCCATTTCATAGATGGGAATGGTTTGCATACAGCATTTTCTTTTTCTTGCTCCCCCCACTCTTCAAGACACAGGGATACCCATTTGCTCAGAGCTTTGACTGCTGCACTGCACTTCTGTGGGCAAGGGAGGCTGAGACATAAGGTAAGGGAATAATGCTGAATAAAAACAAGAAACAAGGTGCTGCAAGTACAGAACTTCTCAGGGATGCAGTTAAAATAGACAGAAACCTGTTGGACTTGGATTGTTCCAACATGATAGCATTGAAGTATAATCAGCTGAGCAGTCTAGGAGTACAAGTGTGGCAAAACACTGAGCATAAACAAGGTGGAAACTGGCAAACCAGTAGCAGAAGTGTCCCTTGTCTTTGACTGAAGTTGTTTCACCGGCAAAAAGTTATTCTTATTGCTTTGTAACTCTTTAACCTGGCAATAAAGTCTCCCATCTAACAAGAACACTTATTATTACTGCCTGATCACCTAAAATTGCTGTGCAACAGGAGAACACCTAATAGCCAGAGCGTTATCCCCACAGAAGGAAATGATCCATTAGCAAAATGCTATAAACTGGCAGGCAGGAGGGCAGCTAAGCATTTTGACCCTATTAGCCTGGAGATAGCAAAACTAGTAATCCTAAATGTGATTGCCTCAGAGATAAGTTTAATTACTGAAAGTGCTAGAACTGCAGAAAGCCTGCAAAAATCCATCTTTCTTTGGGAGCAAAATGAAGCAATGAGTTAGTCTAGCAGCTAGAAAAGGGGACAAAGAGCCCAGTAGTTAGTCTATTTCATCCTTATGTAAGGCTAACATGTAGAATATCCCAACTCTCTTCAAGGGGTTATGGGATGCCCTCTTGAATAAGTTATTTCTGCTGCATTTTCCTTTTCTTTTCCCTCTATCATCTGGGTGAGGCCCTCAGTTCTGAATCTGTGAGATATGTTGTGTCCCATCCCTCCAGTTAGACGGTGCAGAGAAAGTGTGGTCACAGACCCATGGGCCGGGAAAGTGAATTCCATGAGCAAAATTCCACGGTGTTATTAACTGTGGCTGTGACAGGAGATCATGGAAGTTACATTGTGTGAGGTGGGAAACTTCTCAGAAACTGTAGTATTGTCCTTCAGAAACTATTAGTATCAAGCATAATAACTGTTAATGTAATCAAGCATCCAAGTGGGGATGTGAAACATGGGTGGTTTGTGACATTCCTGTGCCAGCTGATCCTTCTGGGAATGAAGGCCAAAGAAGGCAATTCATGCTGCAGCTGAGGTCTGGAGGCAGTAGTTTTCAGGGACAGGCAGTTTGCTATCCAAGTCTTGTGTCCTCAGATCTGGTTCAATGCTTCAGGGCAGAAGAGTAGTTCAACCACTTAACTATAAAAATCATAAATAGCTATGCCTATACCTAGTTGTAGACTTACAGAATTATTTTTTTCACAGCACTGTCTCTCTTTCTGTGAAAGCTGAAATAGTAGTATTCCAGGTTATCACTAATTTAGGTCCTTGCTGGTGGCAGCTGACTGGTAGCTGATGGCTGCTTTAAAGAAAAAGGCTAATTACATTGCATTAACTTGTTATAGAAAATTCCATTATCAACAGCTAAGAGAAATGCCAGGAAAGCCCAAAGCTTTGCTAGGTGGCAGTCCAAGGAGTGATACATCCTATACTTATGGTGACAATACACCTTTGGCATGACTGCCTGCTTTTAGCTTGTGGCCAGTTTAGTGGCTCTGTTGTAGAACAGTCAAAGTTATCTCAGTGAAGTCTTAATAATCTCCACTATGTCTCCAAAGAGAAGTCTCATTCTAGAAACATAGGTAGGGACAGAGGTAGAAAGAAACTGGGCATCAAGTGGAGCCGAAGTTTGAGTGATTCCTGCCTTTTTTTCTCATCTTTCTCACGGATTAAATTAAGACCTAAAATTCAGAAGTCAGATGCATCAAATAATGACCCATTCAGTGCCAGTTGCACTGTGTTGTGCTTTGGGAAATAATAATGCCTTTCCTGGAAGGGTTTTGCACATTCTGTGTGGGCCCCATGTGTTCACCTGCTGGTATGAAGAGAGATGGATATCAGCTTTCTGAGAGTACCTGTTGTGTGAGATAGTGAGAGCCCTGAGTGGAGATGTTTGTGTCAATTATGGCATGTCAGAGTGTCAATCCAGTGAAGTAACTCAGCAGAAGTTCCACAGATGTGTCCTTGGAGCCTTGTTAGTTTAATTCTTAAAACCTTTCCAGCTAATCCAGGGGAAGCAAAGCACAGCTGAATCTACAGGTGGGGACTCAGGCAGCCCCAGCCAGGAAAAGACAATGTTCCCTCCCTGGGGGAAGATGTGGGGAGATCCTGGAAGCCACCTCTTCAGTCTCAGGGGCCGGAAACAAACGCAGCTCTCCTGCTTCGCTGAAAGCCACTGAGGACCTTGCAGCTGTTATTTAAACGTGATCAGATGGGCAGGGAAAGTTAAACTTCAGGGCACTGTTGGTGCATGTTATCTGGCCCAAATGGTTTGCAAAACAGTCTCTATGACTGAGGAGAAATAATTGTGCTCTTTAGCAGCTCAATAGCAGAGTATATCAATCATGTGGAAAAACCCCCTACCCTACCCACTAATTGAAAGAGGAGTTGATTAGCAGCGGGCGCAGCACCCGCTGTCGTGGCAGGGAAACTGGTTGTTAAGGAATCACTTGGAAAGGACTGGCATTGCTGATGAGCTGAAGGAAGAGCCATGCCCTGATGCCACTGCAGGAGATGGACTGATGAACTGAGACTGAAAGGGGTGACCCCCACTGCTGGTGGAGAGGCAGCAGCCTCCACCAGTAGTTTGTTTTTCCCTTCCTAGGCTTTGGAGTGCTCTTGCATGGGGCTACTTGGGAAAAGCCTCCAGCAAATCTGAGACTTCAAAAGACCAGATGTGAGAATTTTGTTTTTATGTACTGACACTAAGCTCAGGGTCATTGGTAATATCTTGAAGAAATAACAAGTGATTGTGTAAATATGTGTCCCCCAGCCGTCTGCTTCTGTTAGACAGTGCTGGGTATTTTATCACAAATTAATCATGCATTCTGACAGTAGCTGGAGTGGCATTTTCTGCTAAACTTATCCCTTTAATTAAATGTAGATGCTCCATCTTCAGGCTGACAGTCTCAGGACACCTGTTTAATTTTTTAATTGGAGCCAGTGCTTTGCCTGTTCGTTGTGCTTTTTCCTTTTTGCGTCTCCTCATCCCCACACATGCTCACAAAATGTACCAGGCAGAGCTACAGATATTGAACAGGACAGGCTGGGCTGACAGCTAAGGTCACTTCAGCAAAGAGCCATAGTGCTCGTGTGCTTGAACTGAGAGTGCTGCTGTGTCTGTTAAATGCAGACTGACAGAAGTGTCCAAGGGACAACCTTTCTTTTCCATAGGAAGCATTTAATTACTGCTTTGCATTCTGTGGAAATGCTCACAAGTTTCTGCACTCAGATCTCCCTGAATCATGATGTGTCTGATCACAATTTTCTTTCTCTTGCATCCAGCCTGCCTGAAATGTGTTTGAGAGAGATTTTTGTGAGGGATTTGGAGAATTAAAATGGCCTTTTTGATCCTCTTAGAATACCAAAACAACGAGTGGGTGAGCTGCTCTTTTCTTGTGAGAATCTAGATGTGTGTGCCTTTTGCTCTGTGCAATTTCAAAAGGCTGGTTTGGAAATATTGTCTTGTTTAGTGATTATGTTCTGAAGTATTTTATGCCTCATTTCTCCAAATGGAGGATTTGGCATTTTCTTTACTTTTCTTTGGATGCATAGAGCTTTTCTGAAGTCTTCAAAGATATATATATATATAAATAATTGTAGTTTTTTAAAGAATACACTTTGCATTTTTATTATCTTTCCAGCTATGGGTCTTTGAAGACCTCACCAGTGAGCAGTCTGGTAGTGAGAGGTGTCTCTGACCATGGCAGGGGGAGAGTTTGGGACAAGATGATCTTTAAGGCCCCTTCTAACCCAAACCATTCTGCTGATCCATGATTGTAATTAAGCTATACATCACTTCAGGACTGGTTTGCTGTAGGGCTGCCTTGCTTTGTGGAAGATACTGAAGGGTCTTCCTATCTTTGGTGCCCTCTGAAGACATCATTCCTAGTAAACATCTTTGCTGGGTGCTCCAGTTCAGTAAGGAAGGGAAGCGTAGCTCTTTCTGCTCATTTTGCACCTGTTTTTACAGAGCAATTTGCGAGGTAGCAGCTGTCAGATGGCTTCTGGTGGAAATGAGGCCTGGAATAATACACCACTTATTCAATTGACTTGGGTCAGAGTACACCAGGGCTGCTTGTACAGCTAATTCCCACCGCTGTACCTTGCACTCCACTCGTGTCGCTGATGTTTTAGGCTTTGGCAGGAAATCCTTTCTGGAACAAAGGAGCTTCACACGGCTGGTGTTTTGTATGATAGAAGAGTTGCTCAGAATCCTTCCCCATTACCTCACTTGTGGCAGTCTGCCAGCCTGCAATCCCATCTCTATTGCATCGTGTCTGGTTCCCTTGCTCTTGTGCACCTGGGCTGCCCCACAGGCACCTTAATGTGATGACACTTTTCTGTCCTGGCGCAGGCAGTAAGACAGAGGTGTCACTGTACTTCTTATTTGTGACAAATAGCTGTGATCTGCAAGAACACCTGTATTTTACAAGTCTCTGATGTAGACCTACTCTGTTGAAGTGCTTTGACTTACCTGGTCTGGACTCACTGGTACAGCACGACTTCTCCAAACTCTGAAGACTGTTCCTAAAATTGTGCACAAAAGGTGCATTTCAGGCACTTGCAGCCCTAACTTGGGATCCTAACTCAGGCTGGAGAGATGGGAAATCTTTCAGTGCCTGTCAAAGGACAGCACTGGGGAGGGCTGTTGCAGAGGAGATGTCTCATGCTGCAGGGAGGGAGAGACTTCCAGGCACCTTATTGTTAGGTGGAAGTTGGGAAGGGGATGCTAAGGCCCTGCTTGGGCTTATTCTCAATTTTGGGAAACATTCTGCTTCCTAAATGCAGCAATTGATGCATTGTTGACAATGAGTGAAAGGGTCTCCCTCACTGCTCCTCTCTTGTCCCCATGGTGTTTTAAATGGCACTCTCAGGGGCAAAGGGTTGCTATTGGCCCAGCAGCACAGTGCTTGGAGACAATTTTCCCAGATGTACTAAAACTGTTTGCTTCCTGGGGGAGCAGACTTTGTGATCAATGCCCTACATGTTCAGAAACCCATTTATTTACAGCAAGATGATGATGATGATGATTATTATTGTTTTTCTGGTTTAGATTGTTTTGAAACAGCTATACTCAAGGAAGTTTGAGCTTTTTCTCTTTGTATTAATGTCCTCCCTTCCAGAAGAAGACTTGACAAGAAAGAGAAATTTGACTTCTTTCACAGAAACATACATTAACAAATTGCAATGGGACACTAATCTTGTCTTTGGTTCCTTTCTGGATTGTTTTTGTAGCTTTATTTTTTTCCTGGAACATGCAGCACACAGAGCAGACTCGTTTGGGACTTAGAGAGGGGACCAAAAGAGGCAGTGGATGCTGCTTACTGACTGAGCAAGGCTCAGAGAATGCACTTACTGTCTGAATGTGAAGAGTTTGGAACCAGAATGAAGTCCTGGAGGTGAAATACAAAACCTGACAAATGGGGATTCTTGTTTAAAGCACTGACAACCTCCTCCAGGTGCTGTGCTGTCAGGGGTCCAAAGCAAAGCATACTCATTAGGTATGGTTGTCTGGGTCTTGCTCATGCACCTTCCTCTCCAGGGCTGGACTCTTTGCTGGTGTAGACACATCACAGCAATTAAAAGGAGTCTTGCTCTGGCTCTGGATATTTCTACCCTGATTCAGACCACTGAACCAGTGCAGAGCAGTGTATGAACACTGTACAGGGCTGCTCCCCATTCTGGCGCTCGTGGCAGGATTCGATGTGAAAGTTCATATGAAAATCCTGCTGTTTAGGAAATACTTCACATTTACCCCTGTCCTCTGGGATTTGCCCAGAAATGACTGGTGTCTGATAGCCTGATAGCATTTGTGAATGAGTTGGTCACAGTCCAATCCTTAATAGCCATCTGTATTTCCCTGCATCAGACCACGATCCAGCTCAGTTGGTCTGATTAGCAAAGCCCCAGAGAAGCCCCTGGCTAAATATCACAGTGAGCAAACCTCAGCCTCCAGCTCTGGGCTGGGTCCATCACACCGAGGGGAAAAGAGATGCCTTTTTTTTTTTTTTTTTTTTTTAGCCACTGATGATGCTGTTTTGTCAGAGTCTCTGTTTCTTATCCAAATTGTTTTGGGCCAGGTTCTGATTCCCTTAAGTCTGGCTTCACTGTAGCTTAGTTTGCCCGTAGCCATACTAGTGAAAATAATTAAAGAGTAAAGGATTACTTGGTGTGAAGAAAGGTGGAAGAATTGGGCCCTTGATTAAAGCACTAAAAATAGCAAAATAGAGTCTCAAAGAAGATGTAATTACTTCTTTTATCTGCCCAGCTCTTATCATTTGTGACAGTTACTGGATGTTTCTTGGTGTGTTTTCAGACCTGTGACTTGATTGCATATTGCAGAGTCTTTTATGCAGCTCCTGAACATTGCAGCAATCTCTGCTTAAACAAATGTAACAATGGCAGTCAGGTACCCATTGCATTTGCTATTTTTGCCCTGTCAACTCATCCTTTCAAAAGACACAATCTGAAATCAGTTTCTTCCATATTTATTCTCCATCAGTGAACTCCCAGATCAGATTTGCTCAGGTTTAAAACCAAAACAAGGTTTCCGTGCTGAATGCTCAGCCTGGCATCTAAAACTCAAGCTGTGTTCTTCCTGCCGTGCACATCACTGTGTCAGCAGTCACGGTGCTGGAACCAGCCCTTCACTGGCAATTTTACTGGAGGTACAGGACGTGGGGAAAAAAAAAAAAAAAATGCTTTCTGGTCTACGCAAATTTTTGTTATCAGAAAACTAAATATGTATCAAGCCAAACTTCTTTTTCTTTTGCAATGGGCAAACTCCAATGTTTTCGGAGATGCTTCAGGATTGTGCAGGTGCTGTAGAGGGGAGCGTGGGACCATGGGCATGGGAAAGGCTTTGAAGGCAGCAGTGGGTGGTGTCACAGCATCCTTTAACTGATGTTGCCCTTCTGTTTAAGAGTGAACAAAGAAATGCTGCCTTCAGTGTTTAGCCTGTATTGTTTCCTGGTGCAGCCCATTACAGAGACAAATGGGTGCACAGTAGCCCCCAGAACTGTCCCATGTGCTGTGGCTGAGAGACAAACGACAGCTTGACAATTTCCTGTATGTTTTCTCAGCAAGGCTCTTTTTAATTGTTAGAAGGTTTTCTCCTCTTTCATTAGTGTGATGTCATTAGACTGCAACTCATGGGATTTTACACTAAATTTTTCATGCTGGGAAGCAGAAGTGGTTCTGGTTTTTTTTTTTGCTGTTTTTTTTTTTTTTTTTTTTTTTTTTTTTTTTTTTTTTTTTTTTTTTTTTTTTTCCTCCCCTGCTTGTCATGGTTTTGATTAGGAATTCAACTGATCCCTGTCCAGAAGAGCCTTTATTGAAATGCAGCTAGGGAATTAATAAGTAAAAAGTACACGAAAACTTTTTGTCAGAGTTAGAACAATAAGCATTCCTAAAGCTTTTTAGTCTTCTGTCTGTCTTTCAGCCCTCTTAGCTTGAACAGGGAGATAAATTAATATTCTATTAAGAAAGTTTTGCTTTCTTCTTCTTGAGTTGATTTTGGCTTGAATGACCTGCTGTGTGCATGGGAAGTTGTCAGGGATCTTGTGAGGAATAAACTGTGCTTTGGATACTCAAGAATGTTCGCCGTTCATTACAGTACCTTTGTTTTTCTCCAGGTTTCACTATTTTGGATATAGTTGGAAGACCTTTGGCAGAGGCAGGATGACAGTTAGTTAGAAAGTCAGTTCTATTTCCTGAATATATAAAAATTCCAAATGTCAGTGCAGTTTCTGTGTGTTCCTACAATTGAGCTGGTTGAGTAATCTAATTTTTCTCCTCCTCTAAGGTTAAATTAGACTATGCTTATTTATTTCGAAGGACAAACGTTCTCCCCCAGTTCCTTTCTCTGGGGCTAGACTTGAAGTGTGCAATCTATGGGAGGCCATCTGCCAGTGCAAGGAACGTGAGCAGAAATCTCTTTCCCTTAATGAATGAGTTTACTTGCCATTAATATTGTTGATTGGTTTCCTGACAAAATATTGCCATGCTCAAAAGAGAGCTGCCTTGTTTTCCATCCAGGAGCTGCTTATCAGCACTGACAAAACAAGCTACTTCATTGTAAGTTTTCAGAGGATTGTGAAATTTCTCAAAGCAAGTGGCAAAAGGTGATTTCTTTGTTTTTTTGTTGTTTCTTCAAGTCTGTGCATGCCAAAGTCTTGACAAGGTGAAGCCCTGTGCAGTGTATTTGTTGGCATATTTCCTTGCCCTTCTGAAAGTCTGTTTTGATTGTGTTGGTTTTCTGCTTTGTACCTTCGAGCAACAACTCAACTTTAACAATGCATGTGAGAAACTCCACAAAGAGTTACTTTTATGTGATGGCTGGCTTGGAAACAACTCTTTTCTGTGACTTACATCCCTACTTCCAGCTGCCAGCTGAGATATATAGTGCTTACTCCACTGGGTAGCAGTTATACAAATTGTACTTGTGTGGGCAGCACCTGTCAAATCCTAAACCTAAGTACTCAACTTGGAGCCCTGAAGACTTTATTCCCATGATTTGTTTTTATTCCTCCTCTCTGTAGCATGCCATCATAACTTCTGGAGCCACTGATTGCTATCAGCTAACCAAATCTGACAGGAAAATGGTAGCCTCAAAAGTGAACTTCTAAAATCTTTGTGGAAGATGGCTAATAGGGCACTTCTATGGCAGTGTCCTCTGCCCAAATTGAAAATGTCAGCATGGACTGAGCTACTCTTAGATACATAACATCTTTCTCTTAGAGAAAAGGCCTGCATGGCAGAGCTTTTGGGCAGGCTTGGCTGCAGGAGGGATTTTGGAGAAAGGTTATGCCACCTTGGTTGGCTGTTTGGGTCAGTGATGAGGTGGGGGTCTGCTGGGAAGGAGGCTTCATCCTATGCCTGCAGAGGTCCTGATGTGACCTACAGGCTGCAGACTTTGCCCTGTGCAGGTTTAAGTCCAGCTGCTGAGGTGTTCCTGTGAGGGTGGTGGGCTTACTCAGACCTTTCATGGAGCTTTGACTTGGCTCTTCTCTCTTCAGGTGCCTCAGTCCGAGTTTCCCATGTGGGGTTTGTTGGGAGCGGCAGGCAAAGGCTGACAGCCTTGGAAGGTCCATTCAGCTGCCACTCAGTCCTGATTCAAGCCACAGTCAGCTTTTCCACAAGCAGAACTGGGCCGGGAGCTGTGGGGTTGACAGGCTCTTTAGTGTGTGTTTCCCAGCCCCTAAAGCTGTACCCTAAAACAGGGAGCAAGGACTGCTGAGGACTTGAGAAGGGCAAGAGGAGAGCAGAGATTTTCCCAAATCCCTAAAGTTTCCATTCAGGGTTGGTTCTCAACTGCTTGCCTGTCTTTCTCCTTGCATTTAAGATTTAAGATGTTGGGAAATGGTGCTGTTTTGCTTTCGGAATGGCAATTTAGCTCTCCTGTCATCCTCAGCTGTTATGTCTCAGTGACAGTAACAGGAATCTGGAAGAAGCTGTGGTTTGATGCCAGGGTGAGAGGTGTTTGTCTTGCCTTCCCAAGGAATTTAGGAATTGCTGTACTACATCATCCCTCCTGATCACAAAAGCTATTCCTGTCCTTCAAAATAAGCCTTGTTCTCTTCTCCCTGTCACCTCAATCTGCGTCTTTTCTCTGCTGGACTATGCCCAGATCAATATTCTCGAAACTCTTTGATTCTCCCATGTGCTACAAAATCTGTAGCCTCTGCACTGTTTGGGTGTAATTAGGGAGACCTCATGTGATGGCTCACCTGCCTGTGGCCATTACAGAGCCCATTTCCTTGTATCTATCTTGGCATGTCACCATACTTTGTTGAATACTCAGAGATGAAATCTGGTTTTCACTTCATTAAGTGACTCTGAAACATGGACACGAACCAAAGCCCAGGCAGATGACAGTCTTGATTGTGCTATGTATGTTTTTTCACTTTTTTTTGTGTGGATGAGTTTGTATTTTTCATAATGATGTTTGGCTGGTGTCTGAATGGGGCTGAGGTGGCAGATTGCCCAAAACGTTGTGACTGATCTAGAATGAGCTGGGAGCCTCCACATCTTGGGGAAAGTGGGACTTGGCAGGCACCATGTCCCATCTCCTAATGTCCTTGGCTTCAGGAATTTCTCATTTCTTTAGCAGAGAAGCCCAGTCAGGCCCAGCATGTCATGAAACAAATCTGCTGCAGATGAAAATGGCATTCCTGTTTCTTAGCAGATCCCATTTAAATGGCAGCATGAGCCTGGCGATCATCTGCTGTGTGCACTCTTTGTTCTGAGCCTATGCAGACGGGTGATTTGCATGGCCATCATTTCCAAAAGTGTCATCTGCCTCAGACCAGATGTTCACCCTTCCTCCACTGAGACTCTGCACTTTTCTTCTTGTATCTTACTCTTGAAATAAATCTCCTGTAGACATTATCATCCAAATTGAGTCTCCCTTTGAGTGACACACATCCAGCTAATATCAGGGTAGTTAATCTTGCTGAACCCTCTCCACAACAATTTCTGCTGTTCTGGCCACCAGTCCCTCACAAAATCCTTTTTTCAGGGTGTGTAAGATGGAGGTAAGGTCCACCACAACCTGTTGACCCCCAGCTAGAGGAGCATTTAAAGCCTCCTAAATGTGAAGGTTGGTGTCCTGCAGGAACTATCCTTTCCCACTGTCAAACCAGCATGAATGCTTGCAAAGGTCAGCTGCAGATTGACTAGGGGGGCTGGGGAGAGCAGCAGCCCCCATAAAAGGGGATGGGTGAAGTGTTATGGGATCACGTAAACACTCGTATGACCATTCTCCATGAGGATGAGACTAGGATATGGTCTGTTTTATATCATAACATACAAGAAATTGTTCCTGGCTAGATAATATCTTTTTACCAGCTATTCTGGTACCATGAAAGCATCTCCAAGTTGTTTTGTTGTCTATGTTTTTTTCTTCCTGCATTTAGTTCTGCCTCTGTAGTTCCTAATTTTTCCTGCAAAAAGTGAAACCAGCAATCACACACTGGGAAAAGACTCTGACATCTTGAGTTGCTAAAAATGTACAACATGTTGCACAGTAAAAGGAAAACTTTCTGTCCCACTCTCTTTCCTCCCCCTATGACCACCAAACATTTCTATAATGTAACGATAACTTGGACAGAAATTTCTATTCTAAATTCCTTTGCTCTGACTGAATAGGGCACATAATCTCTACAGTAGGATTTCTTTCACTTATGATGCTGTTCTTGAAGGTTTATTTTCTTTAAATAAGAAAAAAAATTCTTGGATGCTACATTTTAATTTGATGCATTTTTTTTTTTTAACTATCATGAATCCTGTGCATTGCTTTTGTGCCTTTCTCTCTGTAACGTGAGTCAAATTATGAAACTAATTATAAGGAAATGAAACATGTGGTCTGTGCCTCATGGAACAGGAAATCACAGTCTCTGCTTCAGTGCTCTCATGAGCTGAGCAGGGCAGTGGGTATTACATTTAAGACAAGCAAGGTCTGGTGAATCAGACCACAAAAGGTTGATCTTAAAGCTATTTGTTACAATTTGTTGGTGAGTTTGTTTGAAAGGTCTCACCAAAGCGATGTCTCTGCAGAGACACAAATGGAAGGAGTATGGTCAGGCACGTAAGAAATGGCAGATTTTATGCATGGGTGGAAGGTGAGACTTCCACAAGAGTGAGCAAAAGAGAGAAGCAGGTTGGGAGCCTGGAAGGGAGTACAGGGAGGAAAGAGGGAGGATGAGTTGTTGGGGAAAGATGAGTGGGAGGCAGGAAGCTTGGATTTAGAGTGGTAAGTGAAATGAAGCCAGGGTGTGATTGAAAAATGGGACTGGGCACAAATGCATGTAGGAAAAAGCCGAATTGCAGAGGAAAGGCATTGGGCAGACAGAAAACAAGAGAAAAGCAAAAAGCACCAAGGCTGGACTGTGGATGGACACGAGTTAGATCAGTCCTGGATTCCTGAAAACAAAGCTTGAGGTTACACTGAGCAAATAAGAAGTGAGCAAAAGCAGATGGCAGAGTGGTTTGAGCCCCTGAAGAGAAACAGGAGAGTTCAGTGCTTAGCAACTTCAGTATTCCTGACAAAACATTAAATAAGTCTTTCAAACTGATTTGGTTTTTTTCTCTTTATTTTCTTTATTTTGAGCGCAAAGCATGGCTGGGTTTACAGTGGTGGACTTGGACCTGACCTGGGAGGTGGGCCGGGATGGTTGGCCCAGTTTAAGGTGCTGGGCAGAATGTGCTGTTCCAAAGCATGGATTTGGACTCTCTCTCCCTTAGATCCCCTTCCCTCAGTCCTCAGAGACCTGCCCTTAATGCAGGTAATGCCGAGTAAATAAAACAGCAGTAGAGGTAGATGGAGAGCCAGTGCAAAGCCTGCAGCCTGCTTTGCAGGCATTTGGGTGTAACTCCTGCATGGAGCTGGCAGCTGGGGCTGCGCTTGACAGAGCAGTGTCTGCCAAGATTATAGTTTCTTCTTTCCTAGTTGTATTTTTCTCAGAGGCTGATTTACATAATGTAATGCAGTAATGGGGTGCTGACATGTGGCATGGTTGAGTTCAACTCTGGGATGGCTTATTTACATTAATGCCCATCAGCTGGTGCTGGCAACTGCCTTTTTTATTTAAAAAGGGAATCTCCCATGTCTCCTTGCTATACCTGCCAGCTAATCAGCAGGAGATGGGACATCAGATCCCTGTCTCTTCTTGCAGTGTCTCTGGAGAGAGACAGACACTGCAACCCAGCTAGATAATTTCCCTGATTTGCTTGTTGATGTGTTTTTCAAATGGCTGCAGTGTCAATGAAGTGAGCTGATGCATGTGCCAAATTCCTATTGAACTTGTCCTGCTCATTGCTTCCTAGCACAAATTCCCACCCCCAATCTTTTTTTGTAATGAGTTCCTTTGCTAGCACAGTTCCCTGCAGTGCTTACACACTGCTGCTTGCTGAGATGGTTTCATGGCTTTCCTAAACCCCTCACAGCTGAAGAAGTTGGTGGCCTGGCACTTCTGGCCCTGCAGGGAGGGTCTCCAGAGGCTGAGTGCATGGTGGCATTCCCTGGATGAGCAGTGGTGAGTGGCCCGCTCAGCTGTAGCTCTGAAATCAGGGAGCTTGCCGACTGCCAAGCCTAGAGAGGACTTTTCCGAACAACTGGAGTGTAGAGCTTAGGCTTGCAGAGCTGGGAGTGCCAGGTGAGCTATGAATTAATGTGTAAAAAGCCCCGTGAAAGTTCACAATTGTGTATGTTGTTATGAAGTCGATGCCCAAGTTATGTTGGGTCTGTTGAGCTGGGTACATTTCGTGATCCTTTGATTGCCCTTTAAACTTTCCTTCCCCTCTAGCGTGACTTTCTGTTTTTTTCTCTACCCCCTCATCCTCCAGCACAGTGACCACACCTTGGTGTATCTCTTTACTCACTGCGAGCTAAATAGGGACAAGTTTTACAGATACTGAGATTAAATGGGGTCTTCTGGAGCATTTCAAGAGGGACCAGGCCCCTTGAGCAGACTGGAAAGGGTCCAGGATTGCATATGGGCAGCAGATTCTGAGGTTGATGCAAGGGGTGAGCAGTTCCTCCATGTGTCAGCTGCCTGCAAGTGGTTGTAAAACAATCCACCACAGACTGGGAAAAGGTTGAAAACATATGGAATCATTTATTTGGCTACTTTTGAGCTAGAAAAGAACATAAAGCTGTGTAATTTATCCAAAATATGTGTAGGATAGTGTGTCATTTTTTGGGGCGCTCTTTTAATGTTTGGTGCTACGGAAGGATGTGTTTGCTAGGGGCCTTTTCAGAGCAGGTAGGAGGCACTGCCAGGTGAAGCTCCAGCTAGTTTCTGTACGCCCAAGGTGACTGGTATGAGGTAAATAATCTACTGCTTGGGACTGAAATATTGTGGGTTGTTTGGCTTTGCTCTGAGAAGGAAGGACAGAAAAAAAATTAGAAGTTGCAGTAGGTTATTACAGGCAAACAGTCACACTTTGATCATTGCTATCCAAGTTGTGTCTTGGATCCTGGCTGCATCAGGTTGGGATTGTCCACAGTAAATTTGCCTGACTTTATTTCCTAAAAGGTGCAACTGTGGCAGTCTGCCTCTCTGAAGGTGGCACTCCTTCCTCTTGGGCTGAATTGCCCAGAGTCAGGACCACAGGTGAGGGCTTCCTCTTTCCCTACTGGAGCTGGAAGATGAAACATCCTTTGAGAAGGTCAAAAGAAGGGCTAGAGAGGAAAGTGGGGAAGCAGACACCATTAAGGGCTTCTTTGATCCTGGCTTTTCTTACATGATTGTCTGGAGTGGAGGAGGGAACTGATCCAAGCAATCCTTTCCAGTCCTTGTCCGGTGCTTGCTGACTTGCAATTGTTTTTTACAATCGCCACTTTAAAATGAGTATTTGCATAAACAGGCATGAGCTGGACCAAAACAATCACAAAAGAAAAGCTGGTTGGAAGCTGTTTCTAGTAGCACTGTCTGCAAACAAAACAAGATGTGCAGCACAAAACCTATTAACTCGATTTGCTATATTTATGCTTTGTGTGTACAGGAACAGCATGTTGCTATGGGCCATCGTGTAATCCAAATTGCCTTGCAGGGGCTCAGAGGTTTAAACCATTCCAGAAGTTTCACAGCACTTTCTTCCCTCCAGAGGCCACCTGGCAGCACTGCAGATTTCCACATGTGGTTTTCATCTAAGGTCTTCCCCAGCTATATATAAATCATGGCAGTGAAATCATCTGAGGATGCTAGGAACTTTGAAAAAAGCCCTTTGGGACTGGGATGTAAACAGGCCTTTCCTGATGGGATTTCATTTATGTTTCATTGAGGCTAAATTCTTCCCTTGGCTACACTAGGCTGTTCTTAAAATAAATGGCTTAAAACTGGTTTTGGGACTGTTTTGTGTTTTTTTTTTTGTATAAATGCTCTTTCATGTCAGAACTACACTGGGTCAGCTCTGCCTGAAAGGTTGAGGCTCTATTTCAGGTATTACTCAGAAAGTATTTATTAGTGTTTTGTCCATGACACGAGTGCCTGGGAAGTCTTCACGTGGTTGCTCTGAGAAGGGAGAAGTGGTGGCTTGTCTGGCTAAAGACACAAAAGGGGGAACTTTTATTGTAACAGGACTTTGGAATCACCCACCACACTGACAAAAGTGTCCAGCAGTGGGGTAGTGTGTGCAACTGCTTTTGAGTACATTTGGATTAGCCGGAAAAATAATGGAAGTGTGATGTTGCTTTTATTTATTTTTTTTTTTTAGCTGGAAGTTGGAGTCAGCAATTTCTGCTGCCGTGGCAGGCAAACCATGTGCAGGTGACCCAGCTGACAGAATAGGTGCATGTGCGTTTAGCCCTGAGGTAAAACATGAGAGAACTGTTTTGTTAGCATTGGCTCAGGTGTTGTAGACCAGGAACTCACACACATTCATCAGAAATGATGCATGAGTTTTGGCCCAAACCTTGTCATCCTTTGCCTCAGGGCTCTGGAGAAATCTTTCAGTAGTCACCTATTCCTAATACTCAGTACCAAAGACTGGTTGCTGATCAAAGGTTTGGGGCTTTTTATTTTTCCTTCAAATACTAAAAACTAGTTTTATTTTTGGTGCCTGATATCAGTGGCGTGTAGAAGGGATTAATTCCTTCCAAACTAAGTGGGCTTTAGAAAAAAATGCAGCAGGTGGATGATGTAGTGCTGCTACAGCTTTCCTTTAATGTAGGAGAGTGGAAGGTAATTGCATCAAGTAGTGGTTTTGAAATATCAGATGTCCATTAGTGCATAATTAGGAAGTTAATGATGTGTTGCCAAGCATGTGGTGACCTCTTTTTCTCCGCCAAACTTGGAAACACTTGTTTATTGCGTTGGTTTCTTGGAAAACGTGCCCCGCTGGCCATATCCACTGGGCTGTCGTTGAGAGTTACTGGAAGTGGACTGAAGGTCTTTGTAATGCTGAACATGCCTGAAAATGTTATCCTGAGTACATCTGGGCCCAGCAAGCCTGGGCTACCTTGAAACACAAAGAGTAGAAAAGCAAAAGGTCAAAATGGAAGAGCAAAAGGGAATTTTGGAGCAATCCATGGAAAGGAGTGAGTCAAATTCTTATAAAGCTATCTCCAGTGGGATGTAAGGACCTAGCACACAGTCCTTCTAATGCTTTTCTGTGGTACATACAGAGTACATGATTGTCTGAGGGAATAGCTACAGATTTTCCTTGATCTTTTATTCACCCAAGACTGACCCCCTTAGGAAAGCCAGATTATTCACCAAAGTGAGTCTATTTCAATAAGCTTGAATCCAAATGTGGACATTTTAATTGAAAATGGTTGTTGATAAGAAAGGAATGGTGCTTTGTTCATTTCTGACATAGTATATTATGTTAGGTCAAGTTCCTTTTTGGTCTGTATTAATGAGATGTCTGCACTGATGATTAAAAATAATAATTAAAAGATTGTTCCCTTTAGCTACAAAATCTCTATCTGTTTGGACAGCAAGTGTTGTCCAGGGTGAGCAATTGCACGTTCTGTCAGAACCAATTTTAGTGTTTGGTTATGGGCTGACAAATAGCTCTGTGCACATTGTAATATTATTCCAGGAATGATACTGGCCTTGGAAATGCTTCATGCTAAACAGAAGATGCAGATCTCAGTGGGTTAAGTAAAACACCCACGAAATTCCTTATGATTTGGCAGCTACAGTTTAGGGGTTTTTTTAGGATAGCCAGGTGAACTTTTGAATAAAAGGATTTTAAAATCAAGCTTAGATTACCTCGACCTGTAAGTGTGTGACATATCTTTGTACTGCTGAGTTCCTTTTCTTTGTCATGTTCAAGTATTCTGCTAGTGACTTCTCCCTTTGTTTCCATCACTAACTCTCATTGTCCTGTTTTCTTCCTTGCCAGCTTTCACACAGATCTGTCTCTGTCTCCTGGAAGATTAAGTGATCTATGTCTCCCTTCTCCTGTACTTTTTTGGATATAGTATGTTTCCCTCCTGAAAAATGATACTTACTTCCTAATAAAGATGAGCTGTGTTATATCCTGCTCTGGATGGTCTTACAGTGCTACTTTTTAAAAAGTTGCATTTGCTAGAGCCGAGTTAAGGTTTACAGCTATACAAGAAATATGTCTTCCTTTACTCAGTCTTAAAGGTCCTGAGCTGTAGCATGCTGCAAAGGCTACTGATCATGTTAAATATCTATTGGGGCAAAATCTTGGCTTGCATAATTCTGCAAACTCTATATGTTGATGCTTGCTTGGATTTTGTTCTTATTTGCTTCAGGTTATTACTCACAGCATCAAACTGTAAGTCAAGTTTTAGAGTGACTCAGAATTCTTCAGTTTGGTGAGGAAGTCAGGATTATAGCTGCTTTCCCCACCTCTGAAACTCTGTCTTGGTGCTGAGCACAATATAATCACAGAAAAACACTTGATGAAGCTCTGCCAATTATCCTTCACTTGAGGTTTGAGGAGCAGGGGAAGATAAAAAAAATTAGAGATTATAAAACATAATGGTGCCCCATTCCAGAGGAACACAGAAGTACTCAGGAATTGGGAAGTGATATCTTCTTTGCAATGGCAACAATAAATGTTTGATAAACATAAGGAGGGAGAAGAAAATCTTCTTGTCTCTAGTTTAAGAAAATCTTGCTGGATGTTTATCTGCTGAAGAATTTATTCTAGAAAACTGTGATTGGTTTGTGTGGAAAAATTGGCTGCTGTGAGGTTGTCAAGGTTCTCATGACCTGTTGAGCCTTGCAGGGGGAAGTGCAAGTCCCACAGTTTAGCTCTGCTGTATGTGGGAATGGAGCACCTTGACTTAACTACATTCAATTTTGAGGTTAGTCCTGAAGTAGAGTGTTGGAGTAGAAAATCAAGATGTTTTTCTTTCTGATTTTTTCAGTAATTCCTCTATCGGTTTGAGAAGAAAAAAGTTTTCTACAATAATGCTGGCCTGAATTTTGTTCCATTCTGAAGAAATGTCTTCACTGGGAGAGTGGATTTTTATATGTTCTCTTTTTGTTTTGATATTTATTTGAGGTAGTAGAGAGGGCAGACAGAATGTCAGGAATTGATGAATTTAAAGAAAGCTAAAAGAATAATCATTTAAAGTAGGCAGAAAGTGGTGTCACCATTTGACAATTTAAGACCTTAAAAATCTTTCCCATTTTGAGCTGGGTGAAGCTGTGAGATCATAAACAATCAGGCTTGTTTTGATTGAGCTGGGTGAGGGAGGATTTTCTGTATCTTTGAGAACAAGTGAACTAAAACATACCTTTTTTATTTCTAACCCTATCTCCCTTTTCCCACTTTAACTGTAAGCCAGTCAAATAGAAAAATGCAGATAAGGAACGCATGAACAACAGGTATGAGACTTGGGAAGACTGCCTTAACTTTGAAATTCAAATTGTGTTAATATTAATCCTTTCCAGCAAAACACTCATTTGAATTAATCGGTGTGTTACTTTATTTTATTTTCCCACATAATACAATTTATTTTAAGCTTCCTATTTGTTTAAAGATCTTATCTTTGATTGATGGCTGGGATATTCCATAAGTAAGCAGGGGTTTTTTTGGAGATGAAAGTGTGGTAAAGGAATCATACCATCATACCTTTGCCCGCTCTTTAAAAGACTATTTTTAATCTTGACATGCTAAATAACTGTTTAAATCATCTACAAGAAGAAATATATCAATACCATGATCTTATATTAAAAAAACCCCACCAGATGTGACTGGCAGAGTATGTGTATTTATAGCTTCTCTATTGCTGCTGTAATCTACATTCATTTCTCTGTGACTCCAGAGTTGTACAAGCAAGACTGCATCTCTTAAAAGCATTTGAATGATTGCTTGTTCATGTCAGTGCGTGTAGTGATGCAAAGGAAAATTATTTTCCTTTCCCCCATTAATATACCCTGTAAATAAATGCTTGTTTGTTCTTCATCATGCATATTAATTCTGTAGAAAATCTGTGATCTCTTATGGCCTTGGATGAACTGTCTTTTTTTTATTATCATTTTTCCTAGCTGCCTTTTTAGAAATGGAAAGAGCACTTTAAGTTTTTCTGTAGCAAAAGATGTTGCCAAGTGGTATGAGCAGTTCAATTAGAATATGCTTATTTTAGAAGGCTGCTTAAAAGAGGCTTAACAGTAGGAAAAATTGGTGCAAACTCTGCTTTTTAGAAGTGGTGCACCTGGGTTCTGATACATTATGCTCCTGTGAAGAGGACAGGACTGGGTCTTTTTGGAGCACCCATTTAGCTGTCGGCAAGTGATTAAGTGGCACTTGAATAGGTTCTGCAATATGTGGAAAAGTCTGATCTTTGGCTTCTTAAACTGGAAACTGCAAAGTAATAATGAAGGAAAGAAAGATGTGGAATGCAGTTAATAATATTTTGGGTTTGCAATTTCCCTGCTTGCTTTATTTTAGATTGAAAACAAACTGTGTCCATAGTGAATCAAAATGATCAGCTACCTAGATATATTTCCATTAAAGGTTTCTACTGCAGTATCTTTTTAGAAACTCTTTTTTAGTTTTCTTTAGAATGAAAATGTGCTGACAGTCACGGAGTTAAAAAAAAAAAATCCTTTCCCTACTATATTTTTCCCCGAGGATTATTTTTATTACCGATGTGCATGAATTACAGTAGGATGCAGTAGCTAGATCAGGAATTAATACAACCCTTCAGTGTAACATTTCAGCCCTAAGATTAATCTAAATCTATGCAGGCATCTAAAAGCAAATGAGAGGAAGTAGGAAATGAAGGCAGGGAAAAAAAGAAAAGGAAGAGGAGATCTATCTTGGGACCATGATTTATATAGTTTTCCAGGATTATAGTGCAATCTGTGAGCACTGAAATAGTCTCTGGATTCTGTAGAAGTGCCAAAACTTTAAGTGCCACAAAAGCCTTTTCCGCCAGCCCAGTGGGGCCTGTGTTCCACAAAAGCAGGACAGTGACCCGTTTGTTCTTCATCTCCTTTTCCACAGCACAAAGATGATGTGCTAGGCAAGACTGGGCATTGCAATTTTTCTTGGGGCAGAAGATTTGAGGACCTCTTGTTGAAATCTGCAGAGACAATAGGGAAGGACAAGACGTCAAGGTCACTAAAACTTGACTTTTCTTCTTGTCTCATTAATTGTCAGAGCCCAAATCCTTATCTCTTAGTTTTCCCCCTTCTCCTTCATCCATGTGCCTTTCAAAACATGTGGAAAACTAGAACTAATTTTGGGGGGCTTTGGTGGTTTAGAGAACTATTATAGCCTGGGCCCTGGGAGCCCTGAGGCAGACTCCTACTGCTCTGAGCTCTTTCTTTCCCCTGCTTATGCTGGTCTGCTGAGATGGCAGGGAATGCTGTCGCTGTCTGTTCCCACACAAATGTGCAGTGCTTAATGTGATGGTGTCCCACCCGCACTGGGGGCCTACAGACAAAAAGTAATAAGACTGAAGGTGTTCATTTTTTTTCAACAGTCACAGCTGATCAAATAAACTCCTACCATGCTTAAAAATTAACAACAGCAACAACAAAAAAATCCATTTGAAAGGCAAAATTGGGCACGCTGCACCTGCCCTGATTTTTTTTCATTTTCTAAAGTAGCACATCTCTTTGCTGACGCTTGACTGCAGTGACTCATCATAGGAGGCTAAATCAGCCATGTAGAGTAATGCAGCGTGACTGATTTAGCCAGCTCTGATGCAGCATGATGAGAGTAACTTGAACCAGGAATTTCAGCTCTTCCCCCCTCTTCTCCCAGCCTAAGAACAAAGGGAAAGTTAAACATCTTTCCAGCAGTCAAGCATCTTGCTTCAGGGCAAAGCTTTTTGTTTGTTTTCTGTCGACTAAGAGTCTTGTGTATAAGAAATAAACATTAAGATCTTGAACCAGAACTGTGGAGGGATGTGCAGGCAGAGCTTGTTAAAAAATATCTGAGTATAACAAGTCTTTAGTGCCTTCATCTCATCTAGGACACTTATCCAAATGTGTGGTGAGGATTTTTGAGGGCAATTCATTAAAATATCACCTTGTGTGGTGTAATACCCATAGAGTATAGCCAGGTATTATAAGCTCCTGCAGAAGGAGTGCTGACAAAGTGTGCCTGACCTGATGAGAGCTGACCAAATTCCATCTGCCCATGCAGTTATCCAGCATCAGCTGCGCCCTGCTGCCTGCCTCTGGCCACTTCTTGTGCCCTTCTGGTCAGAGGCAGTAACATCATCCTGCCCAAACACCCTTTGCTGAGATTTAAGCAGAGACAATTTGTTTCACAAGGTGAGCAGATGGAACCACAGGATTTGTCCCAGGTGAGAGGCTTCTCAGGACTGAGAAATCTGATCATGGGTCTGAGCTTTTATTCTTGGATGCTCTGCAATTTTTGCTGAGGCAAAGGAAGTTGACTTTATACCCCAGCCACTGAAATTCAGACCAGAGCACAGTGCAGAATGTCAACCAAATGGTGCATTTTGAGATGAAATGGAGAAGGAGTAGGCTGAGAGGGGGAATGAAGGCGTGTGTTCTCATTTTTGGAAAAATCAAGTGGATTCAAGTTCTGCTGAACAGGAGCGGCCTTATTTTGTGAAGGGGAAATAATCCTGTTCAAGAATATAATTGGCCTATTTGAAATAACCAGCATCACTTGAAAGTGGATCCTAAAATGGAAGAACAGAAAATAGAAAGGTAGAAAGAAGAAGCTTTTCTAAACACTTGTTTCTCCAGATGTTTGGCTGAATCACGTCAGTGAAGCAAATGTGAGTGGCTTTTACTGCTCTTTCCAAATTTAGGTATTAGGGTAATGATGAGGAACTCTGCTTACACAGTCTTTTCTCCCTTGAATATGGTCCCTTGCATCTCTTCTTACTGATTATCAGTGATTTAGGAGTCTTGCAACAAAAACCTTTTGTGCAGGTAATCTTTCAATCAGCCTGAAGTGCTGGCCTGTGTATATATACATACATACATACATAAATATATATGTATACATACATATACACACACACACACACAGAGAGGTATAAAAATATATATTCTTTTCCTTTTAAGACAAAAGGTGCACTGAAGAAAATGGGTTTACCTTCACAATTGCCTTAAATCCTACCTGGGATCAGCTTCTGAGCCCAGAAAAATCAATTGTTAACCCTTAGTCCAATGGAACATCTTGAGAAATGACATCTGATTTTACCTTTTTTTTTACTATTTTCAAGAGTTTTGATATGAAAGAAAATATTTCAACCTTCAAATTCAATAGCCTCCTCCAACTGCACGTGAAAAGGAAAAATTCCGTATAGTATAAACAGATACTTTTTTCTCTTATTGCTGTTCTGTGAGGTGTAGATGAGTGGTGGCACCTGTTTTGCACAACAAATCCTGGTTCAAATCCCTGTCTTGCAATGGTTCCCATGTGTTAGTTTTGAAATAGTTACTGATTGCATCTTTCCTCAGTGTTTGTTTCACAACAGCACCTCAAGATTTTTAGATATTAATGAAACAATGATTGTGAGCTACACATTGCTCTGCATCCTGAAGAATGTCAATGCAGAACCAGAAGGTCTTCAACTGAACTGCATCTTGTTAGACACAGTTGTTGTCAGCACAGCTCATTGCAGAGTCTGTTGTAGGGGCCTAAATGTAGTTGTCATTTTTGTGATAATGTTGTATGATGTTAGTTCCTTAAGTGACCTAGAAGAAAAAATGAAACAACATCTGAAAATTCTGATTTTTTGCTCTTATGTGATCAAAGTAAGAGTTGTGTAGTGAACAGTGAGGAACACAGGCATATTATCCCTTCACTTGGAGTCAGACTTTGTTAGGCTTACTGACTGACCACCACAGAAATCTACATTGAATCCAGAAGAAATATCTGAAACTGCCTCTTTATGCTGAAGGGCAGAGTCCAATTATTGTGTTTAATAGTAAGGTATGAACTTAAGGCAGGAAAATGGGATGCCATAACCATTGCAGTGGCAGAGAGGGCAGGAGAGGTGAGGGATTTGTGTGTGGGTTGGAGTTCTGCTCATGGGAGGGGGGATTTGTGGACACAGGATGAGAAAAATATTACATATAGCAGGGCAGATGTTCAGGAACTGCATAAGGAGAAATTGCAATACTTCAGTGATTTGTTCATTAAACAAAATATTCGAGTAAGCTGCACTGATTTTTTTTTTCATTCAATTAATATCTTCTATATTTTCTTCAGTTTGTATTTTTGTGCATACTTAAAATGTTACTTCCCTGTATAGCTGCTTTAAAATCTGATTTATCTCAGATTTTAAATATTTTACTCCTGGGTTTTTTTTTGTTGTTTCTTTTAAAATTTAAACAGCACTTAATTGAGCAATTCACTTTTCTTCATCATCACCTAAAAAATATGAAATATTTTTAGATATTTATATTGTATTTCTCCCCATACCTGCTGGCTACTTTACATGCCTACTTAGTTCATGAAAATTAAGTGAAATATTAAACACAGATTTAGGAAATGGTTGCTTTGTGCAAGTTTAGTGATGGTTCTGTGCTGTTTTTTTCTAGTATCAAGCTCAATTGTTTTTGCCTCAGTCAAAGACTGCAACCCACAACCACTGCAGTCCTTTCACTACTGAGAAGTTAATAGTGAGTGGTGCTCTTCATTGTCTTCCTCCTCAGTGGAAATCCTGTTATTTATGCTTGTTCCCGGGGGCCTGGGCTCAGATCTGGGGTTTAACTCTATTGGGAGGTGATAGATGATCTGTTGTTGTCCTCAGCAAGAACCAATTTAAGCCTGAAACTCTTGTCAGGCCCACTTTTTCCAGCCTCCTCCAACACAATGTCTTTCCAGCCCGAGGCCATCTTCCTGCCCACTGCTGCTCCTGTAGGATGTATGAATTTTATTTTGAAGCCCATGGTGATTTTCTTTAATAACTGAAGGTATTTATAAAGCTATTTTGAGTGAGGGGTGGTGTGTTTGTGCAGCATTGTACAGAGTATCATGGGTTGGAGATGTACTCTGGAGATCACATCCCCTGCGCCCCAGCCAAGGCCGGGTTTGGTTTCCAGCTCCACATCTCATGAACTCTGTGTCCTTGGATAAGCTATTGAACACTCTGTGTCCTCCTGTGTGTATGAGAATGCTTATCTCACAGGTAGGGATTAATCAGTGTTTGAAAAGTAATTTGAGATCCTTGATGAAAAGCACTGTGTAAAAAGAAAATATGTGACCGCACAAGAGCATCTTGGAGATTGTGATCACCCTCATTTCCTTTCCTGAGCTTAAGCAAAAAAGTGGCGAGAGGGTTTTTAAAGCAGGGAGAAACATGCTTCTGTGTGTGTGTTTCTTTGCAGCACAAAGCAGCAGCTACCCCAAAACCCAGGGTGTGTTTATCTTGCACGTGTTGTTCTGTGGTTTCAGTTATCTTCGCAGGAAAATGACTGCTCTGGCTCCCGAGACCTCCTTAAGCGATTATGACCTAAGTTAGTTCACAACCACCATCCTTTACAGGCCTTAATCAATAAGCCCTGAAAGCAAACTAATCTTCATTTACTTTTGGAGGCCACTGCAGGAAAAGAAGAATTGTCAGATAAAGCTGGGGATCAGCATTCCTACCTCAAGGCCAAGGGTCAGATATTAGTACCCGGGGAGATTGTAAATACAGTTTGGTCCAACAGATGCTAAAATGAGTATGGTGGAAAATTATACCTCCAGGGGACATCACTTTAATGCATGCAATCACTGATAAGAAGCTTCTTTATTACCAAAAGAATGAATTTAAAAACCATATATAATTTGTGCTTAAGGGAGTGAGGGAAGAGAGTGAACTATTAGGTGGAGATAAGTGGCTCAGTGAGCCACTGGAATATTGTATTCATATTGGGCTATTTACTGACGGATGGGAGGCAGGGTGTCCCAGGTAAAATACAAAATGCAGTTAAATGTGGAAGGGGGCGTGGATGCTACAGATATTCTGCATCATGGATTACTACATTGTGTGAAGTAAATGAGTAAAACTCTGTAGGTGCCTTCCCAGCTTCATTGCAGAGTATGTCTCCTAGCTTTAGAAATGTGATTTTTGAAGTATATACATCATCTCCACATGAAAAAACCAGGCTTGGCAGTCTAGAAGATCTGCATGTGAAAAATAAATCTTGTACATGTTCACACTAAACAGAGGGCTAATGGTATTGGCAGGACTTTATGTGGTAATCAGTCTTAACCCCACTATGTTTGAGGACTCCTCTTACACCTCAACTTTTCTTAATTTCGTTGTTCTTCTCACTTCTTTTAAATTGTGAAGCATTTGAATGAGGAAAGAATATTTTAACGGTATCTGTTCTCATATGCCTGGCCTCTAGGATAATAAATATAGGGTTTCCTCTTAAAAGAAAGAAGTCCATTTAGTAGTTTCTTCCCTATTTTTATTATTTTTGGTTTTAAATCAATGAAGGTGGTGGTGGATATGCATTACCTTTAGTGTTGGCAGAGAGAGCATGCTGCTCATTTGGCCAGAAATTAGGTGAATGCTGGAATGAACATTTGCTACATATGTTTCTAAAAGCAGAATCAGAATTTCTTTGCTGTAGTCAGCATGCGTGTTCTGTGTGTTTATGTTGAAGAAAATGCCAAAACTTTCAATTACTGTGCTTGAATGTTACAACTTTTTGGCAATCTTAAGAAGCAAAACCTTTTGATTTTGCCTGAAACAGCTGTGTACGGCTGTGCATTGTACATATTACTTTTGAAAATTGAGAATACTCTCCTCATTAATTATGAGAAAGCTCAACATAGTGAAATTGATAATTCAATAGTAATACAATTTTGCCCATGTATAATTTTGAATGTGCTGCCTGCAAATGTCCCATTTTGTCCACCATCTTCTTTGACTGGAACATCACTTCATTAGGAATCCCTGCCAGGAAAAATCATTGTATGGAGAGCCTTCATGCAGCTTTTCATTGGGTGAATAATTGATTTCCTAGAGGACCTATCTGATTTGGAGGCCAAAACTTTCTTGTAATACAGACTATATAAACGTAGTATAAATCACAGTGGGAGATTAAACGATGCATTTAAATGTACTCTAAGAAAGACAGAAGCTGCAGTGTAGTCAAGTCTTTTGATTGTTCACCAGCCAATTACCCATGTTATTTAGGAATCATCTTGATATTTATCTTTTGAAAATCCTTTTGCACATTGATATCTCATCCTACTTCTTAAATTCACCTTTCAAAAATATAGATCTTAAAAACAGTGACTGATTTATCAAATTTATATGTGCTTCACCTTATCAATTTCTTTTGCTGAGCCAACTTTGTTATTTCCTCTTCTCATCCCAACACTGTGGATAATTGACAATTGCTGATAAGCTTTACAGAGGAGATTAGGATAACATTATGTTTTGTTAGTTTGGAGTAATACAGAAGTGCCTAACCATGGATAAAATGCAACGGTACAGCTCTTGGCCTACAGAATGTGCAGTATGTGAGGTGAACAAAAGGTTACACATAAAAGCAGAGTTATAGCTATATTTATGTAGGATTTATATAAATTACTTGCAACTTTTTCTCCATCGGTTTTCTCAACCTGATAAAACTTGTCTTTTGCTGATGTACAGAAAGTGATCCTCATACCCTCTTTATCTTATTTTCCTTTCCTATTCCTTCCTTTCCTATCTCCTCTGCCATGAACATGTTATTCTAACAGGAGACTAGGGGATCTTGGTGTTTATGTGTACTTATTTCAGGAAAAATTGTCTTGAAAACAAGAAAAGACTTTTTAAGGAATAGTGAGATGAAGAGTTGAGCAGTAAAAAAATCTTCCTCAGACAGAGATTTGTTAGTAATTCTTAGAAGTCTGTTTCTGGAAGTTTACTGTCTCTATAGTTTACTTGAATTGATCAGACTTTAGGTTTAGATTAAGGGCCAGTTTTAGTCTTTGCATCCTGTAATCTGTTGAAGGCCATTCATATAGGCCATTCTATTTTGTTCAAACAGTTCAAAGGAGAAAACAGTTAAGAATGTTCATGTTTAACTCCTGATTTTTTTTGGAGACTGATGATCAGTACCTGAGGCCTTGATTGCTGCTGCAAGTTCTGTAAATATTTGTTGTGACTTTTATTTTGTTGCTCTAACAATTCACAATTAGTAATTATGTATTCTGTCATTCTGAGCCATTCAAGAAATTCATCCTTACCAGCAAGCGAAGTAAGTACATCAAAAACCCAACCCAAACCCCTAAAAACAAACCCCAGCAACCTGAAAAGAACTTTGAAACATAAGAGATTAAATAAGCCAAGGCTTTTTGAGTATAGCAATTGAGGCAGTCAAAAAATGAAAACATGTCATGAGCAGGCAGATGTATCTAAATGCCCTCTAGTCATTGTCATGGGAGCTTCAGCATTTTGGCCTTAAAAGCTAAAGATGGCTTGCATTTATCTCATTTCTCTGGATGCAAATTGAGTTTCTGACAGTTTGAAATCTCTGCAAAAAGCCTTGAAGGGCAAAAGTGGTTTTATCACCATAAAAGTTAATGTGACAACCCTTTGGATTTCTGCTGATGCAGATCCTGAAATGGGTGTGAGTCCTTGAGTCAAGAGCCCTTTGCCTACAGGTTTTGGGTTGGGGCTGTTCTTTTGGATTTTTGTAATTATTATTTTATTTTTGAGCTGGTATCAAGGCTACGGTGGGTGGTTGATCTCTTGGAGCCAATTGCTTTGGAACTCCTGCATAACTGGAAGAATTTCTCCCTCCTGAATCTGTCCTGAAAATAAGGCTTTTTTTCCTGTGACCAGCTTCAGAAAGTTGATTATCCGGGTTCTGCCACTGTGGAATCAACCTTGGGAAGAGCTTATGAAGTTATAATTAGGTTTCTGTCTGCTAAGCTTCAAAATGTACAACTTCCATGAATATATTTGCAGTACTTTTTGCCTGGTTTCAGACTCCTGCCAAGTTCTTGCCTTGAATTTAAGACATCTGTAGGCAGAAAGAGACAGCAGAGCACTTTAGCTTCGATGGACAGAAAGGTATTATGGGAGAAATATTTCTGCTGTCAAAAGCTCAGCCACCAGTCGTCTGTAAACAGATTCCCCTTGGTCACCACTGAACAAGGGCAGAACATCTTACTAATGGAGATAGGCAGGGAGGGTTTTTTTGTTGTTAGTATTATTCTTAGTGTTTTTCTCCTCATAATTTTAGTTTCTTAGAAAGACAAAATGACCCAAGAAAGCATTCATGGGAGTTCAGTGCATTGATGCACTGGATTTTCACCCGTTCAGACCTGTCTTCAGATACTGGTGTGACTTTGGGATGAAAATGAGCTCTTACTTCTCTGCTCTGGTACTGGATTTTGCACCTTTGTTAAAAAAGCTGCAAGTTTTGCCTTGACTGGCTGTTGGCAGGTTTACAAAAGGAGACTTACTGCCCCTCAGGTGTTTGCAGTGATGGATGCTGTGCCAGTACTGCAGGAGCCAGTGGTCATGAGAAAGGTGAAGTGTCAGAATCAATCTGTTTTTAAAAAAAACAATTTCTGAGGGAGGCTGGCTTGCACTGAATTTTTAACAACACATTCTCCTTTCCTTTCCTTACATGTATCTAAACACAACTTTATTCAGCTAGGAGAGATCCTTTTGTCTCCCTCATTTCCATTAATGCAGAGTTGGATTTCAACAGCAGGCAAACTGGTGTTTACCATGGCAGTGCTTGCCATGTTGACAGTGCTGAGTGATTCTTAAGTGTTCAGTAAATCAGTGAAATTTTCTGAACAGTGGGAAGTTTTGATGTCATTAACAAAAGATGCATGTTAACTAGCAGCTGCAAATTAATTAGAAAAATAAATTAGAAGTTGCTGCTTTTCTTTTTTTTCCTCCTTTCTGCTTCACGCTGTGTGATCCAGCCAGTCTAAAGCAAGGATATCCAATGAACCCAAATGTCCAGAGCTTTTAGGATCTGAATATTCCAGTTTTCCAAGCATTCAGTTTTATATCCTGCACTGGCTGCTTCTAGAGTATTATGGGTCAGGGCATTGTGGTGGTTTTCATTGTCAGTTTTCCTGATGTGCTCATCCAGGGAATGTCTGAACCCCTCTCACTTCTGTGCCAGCCAGGACCAGCTCCTGTCTATCTGAGCAGGGTCCAGCCTTTCCTTCATTGTGCTGAGGATCCCATCCAAAAACAGGCAAATGGCATTGGGGAAGGCAAGGCAAGCAGCACTAAATGTGTAATGATACCAATGACTGAGTGCTTGCCTCATATTTTGGAATACAGGGATTCTTTTCATAAACTTGTTAGGACTGTGTTTAGAGCAATAACACCCTACATTTAAAGGGAAACAATCTTTTTTCCATGTGCGGCTTCTAGCAGTGTCAGCTTTTTTAATTATTGCTATTTAATTATGTCTTAGCATTTGAACTCTCCTCATTAACCTTCATCAGACTGAGACACCTAGGATAATGCAATGGCAAAGCCAACATCTTGTGTAGTTTTTTTTTCCTCCCTCCACCCCCTTCCCAAATCTCTGGAATTCATTAATTGAATGTTAGAGCATCTGGGCCACTTGAGTATTCGAATCATGCAGGAACATGGGTAGTGTTAGCCTGCTATGGCTCAATAAACCTCTCATTCTCTTGTTCACGGTTCATTTGAATTTTGCAGAAAACTCTGGAAAAAAGAAAAGATGAGGCATTCAAATAAAAATGGTGCAGATAATGGTAGGAAGAGATGAGGAACTCAGACAAATGTTTACCCCAAGTACTGTGTGTATGTGGCACTGTCATCTCATAATTGAAAAAGAGAATGAGCTTTAGAGCAGAAACCCATGAGCCAGGCTCTATTCCTGTGTGACCTTCAGCTGTCAGTAGAGCTGTCCTCTCTATCTGAAAGCAGAGTTTTTATTTTATGCTGCTAAAGTAGCAGAGCCTAATTTCTCATTTGACAAGTGCTCTGAGATCCTGTGAGGAAAGGTATAATAAAAGTGCAAAATAAAACTATATATGGCAGTATTACTCCTGATTCTAATGGATTTTAGTAGGATCTTTAATCCCTTTATCTCTCATGAATAGATGCATTGTCTATAAAAGAGGCTTTAAGCTCTTTCACTTCACTTTGGTAACACCTTGGCAATGCAAATATGCCTTTGGAGTGTGTGTCATGATACTGGAAAATGAAAGTGCAGGAATAAAGTAATGACTGTGGTGGGTGGGGGTTCTTTAATGTGGCTGCTGGACCTAAGCAACACTTGTGTAGTTTCCCCCCATTTCTTTGCTCTCCACACCACGAAGACAAGGGTGTTGCTGCCTTTTCTCCCAACACAGAGTATTCCCAGGCCCTGGCTTGGATTAGGCAGTCATGGAATAGAATATAGACAGTGTCACCTGACAGAACTATATCTCAGAACTGAGGTTTTACTCAGATCCCTCAGCAGCATAACTCCTGTGTGAAGCAGAAGCAGGATGAAGCTTTCACACCAAGAATTGCCTGTGGCAAGTATGGATGTGCTTGTGATAGGAGAGGGCTGACCTTTATTTCACAGAGGGAAAAATGGGGAGAGGCTAAGCTATAGATTTGTCATAACTAAGTATGAGCATTTATCTGAGCTGCCCAGGCTGGGAGGCTCCACACTCCCCTTGCAGTCAGTGCAGGAGGACTGGAAGCTCCGAATGGTGCCTGGTCCCACTAACACTTGCTTTGCTCTGGAGGTGCTTGGCTCATTACTTAAACACTAAAAGCCAGGTGGGATGAATCCTGGTGGAAAGCCAAGGTACAGGAAGGCAGTTAGGTGCCTGATTCCTCCTTATCGTCTAAATCCCGTGGATAGAAAGGACAGAGCTTTTTTGAATATCCTCCTGGATGTGTTCCTGCCTAATCTCTTCCCTGCAGCCTCAGTACTTCCTTTGTCAGGCTTTGCTCTCCTGTGCTTTTCCAGGGACTCTCCATTCCTCTGCCCGAGGCTACGAGTGACCTTTTTTTGCCTTTTTTTTCCATGTAACATTTGTTGCTACTGCTGGCAAAAGTGCTCTCCCACTGGCTTGGCTCTGTGCAGCCTGACTGCTGGGACTGAGGTACAAACCTTGTCATTGTCAGCACAGGAAAGGGATTCAAGGCTCCTACCTCGAATGGGAGAGCAGGGTTCTCCTTTGAGTTTAGGATCTGAGTCGCTGTGCCTGACCCAGATAGGGCTGGGAATTGCTCAGCCAGGCAGTGAAACTTCAGGGAAAGAGTTGTGTTGTGCCTTGCAGTGGTCACATCAGGCTGTCACTGCTCAAGCTGAGTGTCACTGTGCTGGCACTCCAGCAGTTCAGATCTGCTGCAGGAGCAGCATCCCCACTGAGGCTGTCACTGCTTCCTTTTGGCTGCTTGTTATTTCTTGCTGAATTAAGTAATACTTTGGATTTTCTTGGGGCTCATTCTTCCTCTCCCAGTCCTTCATAGCTGGGAGTCTGGAATAGATGCTTATGTTTTTTCCTCTCCTCTTTACTGTTTGCATTCTGCATTTGTTGAGATTCAGTTACAGTCAGTCTCCATCCATAGAAAAGGAGTGAAACCTCCTCCCTAGAAACCTTTGACCTTGTCTCTTCATAGAGATCTTGATTACCCTGAAAAAGGTGTCCAAAACCAGGCTATTTCACTGCTTTCCTTTTGTTAAGAGCTTGATAATTTTTTTTGCCCTTCATGCAGAAGTAGTTTTCTTTACTCATCTTGTGCTTTTTACCTCTTTCCTTGTCTGAAACTGAAGTGGAAAAGAGGAGTGGAAGAGCCATAAACAGTGTAGAGAAAATGACAGACTGCTCTGTGTCACTGACTCTGCAGAACAGGTCACCAGGCAGAGACATCAGCCTCCTATTGCCTATGCTCAGTGTTTCGTATTTTTTATTTGTATTTACTGTTATGTATCTGATGTAGAGACATGCATTTTTTTGACAATGACCAGCCAATAAGTCCACATTTGTCAAAGAGAAAATGAGATAATCATCATGTGTCCTGGTAATACTGGGAGGCCAGATTTGATTTGCTCAAAAAAGGTGGCATTTTATGGTTACTTTTATGCTCTGTAAATACAGGAAAAGACAGATTGAAGAGATTACTTTACAAAAAATTCCATTTCAAGTCACTGGGGAAGCAGGTAACCTTCAGATCTGAGCTTTGCATAAGAATGCAGTGGAAGAGGGAGGATTTCTATTAACAGTGCCAGCTTCTTAAAAAAGAGGCAAAACCAAACAACACTGTCTGCTGCTCTACATCAACCTTTTCTCCCTGCTTGTTTTCTCCTTTCCACCCACCTTGTACCCTGGCAGTGCCATTAGAGATGAGCCAGTGACTCGAGGCCATTCCTCAGCTGAGGCAAGTAGTCACGGTTCCACTGGCTCCAGCGGAGCAGGAACGATTTATGCTGGCTGAGAGATGGTCCCTCGTGGGTTGAGCCTTACCCAGAAGGTTGTTTTATCAGCAGTACTGGGATTTTTGTTCGGTTTTCTGAGGCTACAGAGGTCTCTTGTAAAGTTTGCCCTGCATACAAAGTTTGAGGCTGTTCATGATGGGGGTATTAACACCTTTCAGAATTGCTCTGGATCGAAAGTTGGGTAAACTGGTTTAGGGAGACAGGTTGGCTTCTGATTGAAAAAATCTACAGCTGTTTTAAAATAAACTAGATGGACCTTTGTATTATCCAGATCATATGCCATCAAATCAGGTTTTTATTCTCCTGTTTATGCTTAGATTGTGGAAGAATGGAACTAATCTGCCATTTTTGTGATAGCCTTTGAGGCAGGACTGTGGTTTTATGCAGGGCACAACCCAGTGCATCTCCTGTTTCTTTGGTAAGGAAACAACACAGCCACTGTAAAAATGCTTTAATGATATTGATTACTTTCATGCAAAACCAAAAAGGAGTCTATTGCATAATAATTATTTGCAAACTTTTGGGTGACACTTGAGTAGAAATAGGAACTTCGGGATGCTTGTTAATCCAAGCATCAGCACTGTGTCTATCTTTGCACTTGAGCTGTGCACCCACATGGGACTATTTAAAGAGCAATAAATGAAATCAGAATGTGGTCCATCATGCTACCCTCAATAAAAAATAAATGGAGCCAAGCAGAGTAAAATAGTTGTGTGTCAAGCTCAGATGTGTAGCTATCCAAAAATGCACTAAACAATATATTTATTTTAATAAAGATTCAAGGATGATCTTTGACCACTGTTTTAATTAGATTTAAATGAAAATTAATTTTATGTTCCATCTGTGACTCTGATGCATTTACTTCTCCAGCTACTTCAGGCGATTGTGTATATTCCCAGATTTGTCATATTTCACTTTTTAACCTCGTGAAATGAAGCACGAGGTCCTTTGGCACCGATCACAAGCCTGATGCAGGAAGCTATGTGAAATCCCAACTTTGGCTTTCCTTTGGTAGTCACAGAAACTCCAAGTAGTGAAATACTCATGGTTGTACTGGCAGAGCACACAGGGGAATCATGGATCATTGAGCTCAATGGCACAATTATCTTTTTGTCCACAGTTTCATGCTTGAGGGGAAATACTACTTACCTGACAGGCCTGAGGATGTTGAATAGACAGCATGGGCAGCTAAGCCTGGGAAAGGGAACTGTGGGATTTAGCAAGCTCTTGTTTGGGCTGTAGGTCTGGTGAAACCTACACCAACCCCTTCCACTGGTTAGAGGAATCAGTGTTTCATCACAGACCTTCAGACTCTTTCTCTCCACTGAGGCTGTCTCACTTCAGAAGCAGGAGATGACCCTTTTACTTGTTTGTGGTGTGTCTGGGTACTCTGTTATCTGCACGTCCTTGCAGAAACAACCTCTCTGCAGAGCTAGCTGTCCAAATATGAGATAAGTAGGAGATCTCATGAGAAGTCAGGTATTTATATCTGCTCTACCCTCTTCTGCTGTCACAATACTTTTTCATATAACTCCTGGGCCCAGCTGTTGTTATTGTAGATGACTTGTAAGGTTTGCGTTGCTGTAACTCAGTGATCGGCTTGGTTGCTGAGTAAAAAAAACCTTTCTTTTTCTCCTTTTTTTTTTTAAATTGAGGAAATTTAACTTTGTGCAGGCTCTGCACACAAATAGAACAACTGCTGTTGAGCTTGTCAGCCCTGGCAGTGTCCTGTTGAGAGGCCTCCTGGTGTCAAATGCACTTGCCTTCTCAATATGAAAAGCAATTTTTATTTGTAATGAATATTCATACAAGAAAGACATGGGTGATCTGCAGATAAAATGAAGTTTTTTAGCCTCACAAAAGCAGTACTGTGAGAATTAGTATGGAGGAAATCTTAAATGGCACAATTCAGCCCATCCTATCACAGGAGCCAATGGGTGCAATTCTGCCCAAATTGATGGAGTGGCTTTCATTTACCCCAACAGTGAATTTGTTACCTACCCAGCCAGACCTAATACTTTTTGACATGAACAGATGAGAGTATCAATCTATTAATGCAGAAGATTTAGTAGCTATTTGGTGAGTTTTTTCCCATCTTTGACATTTCGGAATGGGGCTTAATGATGCAGCAGTTTAGCACAAACAACCTGACTGCATGGGGACATTTCTTTTCCTCTCTTTCTGCTGCCTTTTTCAGGCTTGGCATTCTCAGTGTGGATGACTTGGGACAGTAGGGTCCCTTTTCAAGTGCACCTACATGCTTTGCCACAGCTGTTAAGCTTCCTTTGTGAACCAGGAGTTCTACAAGGGCACAGGTTAGTCAGTTTTTCAGAGCTTAAAATAATCCTGTTTCCCTGGTTCCTCAGAAGATGTTGTGTTTAAAAAAAAATAAAATAAAAAAAAATTACACACTTTAATAGAAATACTTTTCCTTCATTAAATTAAATCTCTAAAGCCCAATAGCATTTTCAGTGCTTATATGAAAATGCCAGTGGGGATTTGAGATTAAAAGCGGTATTTTTGTACAAGTCAATGAAGATCTCAATAGGAAAGAACACTCTTCAAATATAAATTCTTCCAGTATCGAGAAAGACAGATTTTCTACTTAGGTCCTTGAAAATACTTTTCCCAACCTTGTTATGAAACTCTGTTTTCACATATCTGATATAAGGCTGTTACACATTAGCTCTCCATTTAATGAAGTCTTATTAATAGTGCCTTTTTTATTATAGAGATGTGCCAAGCTACTCAGATTTAATTCACGTTTAACAGTAAACATGAGGTCCTGTGACCCATTTATATGCAGCTCAGGTTCTCTTTTTCTATCAAAAAAAAAAGATTGAATGACATATTAAAAATGGAACTAAAATATATCTACTATTGATTTATATTGGTATAATCTTGGATGTAAGTGAAAGGCCATGAAAGGCCACTTATATATGTGACCCACAGATAGAGGAGTAGGAAAGGGATACAACAAAAAAAATCCCAGGAAAGGATTGTTAGTTGTTTATTTTAGGATTTTTTCTCCCTCTTCTGATGTCTTCTAGCCATTCAAGAAAAAAAAACAAAAACAAAAAAACAACCACCCTAAAAACCTGAGATCTGCATTTTTGTAGATAAAATACTGCATGATCAAGGTGCAGATTTTTGGGAAAGTGCTTTCCAGATTGTTTTACAGGGAAGAGAAGAAACAGACATAATTTGGATTTAGTAATAAATGCAAGGAGATGTAAAGCTTTTATTTGATTCAAGGTCTTAAAGCAATCTATAAAACCAGATAATCGTTACTAGTGCTTTCAAAATGGAGGAAAATAAAGCAAGAGTTTTGAAAACACATCACAAAAGAAGTAGGGCGGGTATATACAGTCCCTATACCAGTTTTCTTCATAGAATGATCTGGGTTGGAAAGACCTTAAAGATCATCTCATTCCAGCCCCCTGCCATGGGCAGAGCCACCTTCCACTGGACCTGGTTGCTCAGAGCCCCATCCAACCTGGCCTTGAACAATTCCAGGCATGGGACATCCACAGTTTCTCTGGGCAACCTGTGCCTCAGCACTCTCAATTTGGAAGGTACCTGCTCTGCTGCTTAAAATAACCATCAGTTTTTCAGCAGTCATCTGTGCTCCCAGAAAAAGCCCAAAATAAAGTTTAAAAAACCCCAGTTAACTCAAGGCAGTCAAGTAGAGTGTGCTCAAGGACAGATTGAGATTGGATTCTGTCCCTGTTTTCAATTCACATCTGTGAGCACTGGGAAGGTCTTCTCACTCTGGCCTCCCTCCTGAAGTTACATAGATAAGTCAGGGGAGAGTTGGGATAAGGAAACAATATTTTAACATACCCCCTGTAATTTTAAGTTTTCCAAACTGTGTTCAGAATTTGAGCTTTCAGAGAATCCCAGTCTTCAGGCTTTGGGGATGGGAAGAGGTGCTTATGTCTTCATGCTGAAACTACTTTTCTTTGTCACCTAAGTCAATATTCACCGGATTAGCTGTTGAGCAAGAGCAATGAGGATCCTGTAATCTTCTATTCAGGATGTCAGTGTGGAAGGAGGGAAACAGGATTCTGGTTCATGTGCTATTTAATGCTATGTACTTTAAAAAAAGGAAAAAATTCTCCAGTCGAATGTGTTTAGAATGCTCCTGGAAGCACAAATGGGATTTCAGGTGTCTTCAGCCTAAAAAAGGGGTTTTGCCTGGAGACTTTCCTAATGCTGGCCAAGTCTTCTTAGCCTGAAAGTGTTGAAAACTTGGAGATCATAGCCGCTATTTTTTTACCTCTGATTTTTATGGTGCTCTCCCCTTAGATAAAATTTGGAAATATCTATTAAAACTAGCAGGAGAAGCAGAGGTATATGGATTTCTGGGAGACTTGGCCAAAGGAAGAGCTCTGGTTGCCTATGGATACTGACATCTCCTGAACTAGGTGACAGCTGAATGCAGTTTTTGAAGATCTAAACTACGGACTTAAATGGGATTTAGGCTACTTTAGTGGCTAAATCTGTTTGCGGATTTATTCCTGAATGTCTTTTGAAAGGTTACTCATCAGTTCGGTGGAAGAGCAACAGAAAGAACACAGGATTTTTGACTTCTTTCCTCATATTCAGACAGTGCTACATTATGTATTTGATAGAGGACAATGACCTTCAGAAAGTTTTCCATCATTTTAGAAGCTTTCTCAAAAGTAGGACAGTGGTCTGGGCTCAGCCCTGACAACTTCTAAAAAGCCTCTCCAGGGTTCAGTCCTAAATATCATCATTGTGGACGTCTGGTTTGAAAGCTTAAATTCTGCAATGATGAGAAAAATCTGCTTGAATTTAATGGCATGGAAGCTCTCTTTTTTCTGTCTGTGCCTTGGAAATGTGCAGGGCAACATTAAACCAACACTGGAAACAAAACCGCTTAAATCTACTCTGGATTTTGCTTGTGCTCTGTGTGGTAATAACTGTGGCTTCCACAGTTTCTGCTTCTACAATTATTATAATCAATAGATTGGGAATGCAAAGATAAAGCAAATTAGGACTAATCTGTTCTCTGTTTCTCCTAAATCAGTTCATAAACCGAGAAGACGGTGCAAGCACTGACTTAGCTTTTCATTCAAATTGAGCTTTTGTGTCACAACATCCTAAGGACAGCAGGGTCACTTCTTGTTTTTCCACTTGTCTGGAGTATCCCTATTAATTTTTCTTTTACCTGAAAAAGCTCCAAATCTCTCAAATCTTTTTGACTGGAGAACACTGTGGCTGGGTAACACATGGCTTTCATCAGAGGTCTGGGTAAGACCAGGGAGTGTCTGCCCAGCCTGGTGGGGCCAGGGAGGTGTGGGGAGTTGGGGTACAGAGGTTTCGCGGGTGGTTGTGCCAACCACTCAGTGGTCCGTGCTGGATGAGCTGGTTAATCCATATTGCTTCAAGGATTCACCACTTGAATGGGCTTGAAATTGCTTTTCTCTTACTGACAAAGTGCTGCCTGCAAAATACCTTCTCCATAGCCTGAGGAATATTTGGGGAAGAATTACCAACTCCTGTACAACTGGGGTTCACTTAGCACAAACTGGGATGTGCATGGTTGTGTTGTATTCACTGATTTTCAGCTCCATGAGGAACCCCAAGGTTGGCTGTAGGCTCTGAAGCCTATCTTTGATAAAGGGAAGTGCTGCTGGATTCCAGCTCAGCTGAAGGTCATTAACATTCTCCTGCTGTATTACATGCAGATTTTCTTGGCTCACAAGAATAGCATTACATGGAGTATGCATCCTGTATCAGCAAAAGAAATGCATGCATGCAGAGATATAGCCAGGGTTTATAGGCTTATTAGAAGACTTATAAACAGTCCTCTCCTCCACCTCCTCTGTCCTTATTTCCCACTGACATTCCCCCTGGCTATGTTTTCCCTTCTTTACCCTTAAGTACTTTCAACAGATTGGGGTGAGAAGGTTTGTTTTTACTTTAAATAACTTAAAATCAGCAGTGGAGTCTTTGATCTATCACCACCCTGTATTGGCTAACCCTTGGGTGCATAGAGAGTGTTTGGGAGTAAATATAAATTCAGTTACGTATCCTTGGCTCAGGAATCCAAATGCCAGGTGGCCGAATTCCTTATAGTGAGGGGATGCAGATGCAGTCCTCCCTCAAAAAGGCAGGCCTGAGCAGCCAAAATGGCATTAAATGATGTAGACATGCGTGTTGAAGTTCTCCCTATACTTGTTCAGGAATTTTTGTACCATACAGAATATGCAAACAGAGCCCTGTTAGCTCCAGGGTGATCTGGGATGGCGCACAGGATGAGGAAGTTGGAGAACTTGGAAAAATGGATTAATCTTTTGCACTCCCCCTTTAATTAATCTGTTTTTTCTATTTAAATCAGGATGGGAGTAGGGATGGGGAAACATCACCGCTTCTGCAGATGTGGCAAGATACCTGCATCTTTGGAGAAGATGAGAGAAGTCCATTTCAGCTGTAGACCTCGAAACGTGGTGGTGGAAAAGCAGGCTCAGTGGTGGCAGCAGCTGGCTGGTTGATTGCCAGCAGCCTGCACTAAAGGGAACCCTGGGTGCTGTGGTCCTGCTAAAGCTGGGTGCATGGCAAGGGAGCCTCTGTGACCCTGGAGATGTTTTTGCTGCAGTCATTGCTCCTTTATGTAGAAAAGTTGTTGCAGGCTCAAACCACCTTTGATGCTGCCCTTCTGTTGTTCCAAAATGCATTAAGTGAACAGAAAGCAAGAGCAAGAAGTTTAGAGGTGCCTTGCTGAATACTGGGATGTTCTGAGGGCAATGAAAAGGCAGCTGAAAGCATTCTGTACGATCCACGGCCATCTTCTTCCATGAATCTTTTTTTCTTTGGAGCAGTGTTCAAACTGCATTAGAAAGGCAGTGAGATGTGCAGTTGCTGTGATGGTTGACATGGTCTGAAATGCCAGTGGACTCAATGAGGCAGGAAGGTACTGGTGGCCAGGGAAGTTACTTACGTGTCATGAAGTGATTTTCTTGCTTGTTTTGCCATTTCTGTAGGTGTGGTAGGGCCTATGTAGCATATGGCACCTTTGATGGTCTGGATGGACAAACAAACCCCAACTGAATTGCAAGTGGTGAAGTCCTGAGCTTTTGGCACTGAGTAGCTCCTAAAGTTCAAGCTACTTAATTAAAGAGTAGTCAACAACATGTCAGTGATGATGGAAGCAATGACACCATCTCAGGCATCCCTCTGTGATGTCAACTTCTGTCTGAAAATTTCTTTTTGCTTCTTAATTTTTTTTTTTTTTGGTAAATATGCCCATTGTGCACACTGACTCATACTTTTTATTAATGAGAAATGTAAGGCTTTAAAAAAACAATTGCACTGTAGCCTCATTACTATGAAAAATCCATTAGGTGGAAGCCATTTGTCAAAGACAACTGTTTAGTTGCTGTAATTTACATATTTATCAAGTTTGATTGGAATGTAATGACTTTGACTTTCTTCATTTTTTTAACCTTTCTAACCCTCTTTCCATGAAAATGGTGTTTTGGTTTGTTTTATGGGAAAGGGCAAAACATAATTCAATTTACATTGACTATCAAATATACGTATTAATGTTTTGAATAATTGGAATTTATTTTTTCTACATTGGAAATGACTTGTATTTCCATGCTTTTACATGGAAACTAATGTGGGGTCTTACTAATCCATGAAGTTTTTGTTTCTACCAAGGGACCTAGCAAAAAAATAGACTGCACCAGACTCTTTAAATTAGATAATGAGTGTCAAGATAGGCAGTCAGTACTGGATCTCCGTGATTCTTGTAGCTGAAGGTTGAGAGTGGATGAGTTTTGAGTACAATCACATGATTTATTATGGGTGATTAATTTGTATCTGATGCTGGGGATGTTTTGACACAGCCCCAGCCAGAAGTATTATATTCCCTTGGCCACAGGCTGGTAGCCAGGAGGCTACTGAGGACACCGAGCCACACAAGCATCTTACACTCCACTGAGCTGTTATAAGACAGGCAGAGGTGATGAGAAGTTGCTCCAGGGAGTTGTTAAGAAATGTGGCACTGCTTGTTTGCAGCTGGCCCTGGGTGAAGCAACCTCTTCCCTGTGCTGTGGAAAAGGCTACAGGGCATGATTTGGTGACTGCAAAAATGACAGGTGAAGAGCAGGATGCCAGCTCTCCTCTGAGCTCTGGAACATGAGAATTGAACACATCTCTGGTTTGACTGCATGTAGAATTTCATCTGCAAGGGTCAGTCAGTGCCTCTGGAGTAGTCTGTGGCCCAAGCAAAAGCTAGAACAATGCATACAAAATTAAGTAATTTTAAAAGATATAAACACCAAGGGAAGGAAGCAAGTGACAAATAGAATGAAATTCAGCAAAAGAAACTGCTGGCTAAATACCAAGAAAAATACCCTCAGGTTGAAAGAAAGGAATAATTTTCTACAGAAATTGGGTGTTGACCAGATAAGGATGGTCTAGATGATCCTTCCCAGATCAGCTGTGAAAGGGAACACAGATATTTCAGTGCCTAACTTTGAGAGCTAGTGAATATCAAGCAGCAGGTGGCCAGCCACAAGTATAACCTACGTGACAAAAAATGATCTGCTGCAGAAGCTGTGCCATGCAGTTTGTCAGCCCCTTTTCTGTCCTCTGCTGCTTCACAGCATCTCCCACTTGACATTCCTATCTTTGACGTGTCCCATCCTTTAAATAAATGATGACTGAGAGTGATCCCCTTGAGCTTCAACTTGGAGCGTGTTTTTATTAATTTATTTCTCGCTGTGCTAGATTTCTCCCCCTCCACTTTTAAAGGCTCCTTTGACTTTAATTAAAATTCTCCATAGGCTTATTGCCTTGAGAGAGAGAGTGTGAGTGTGTATAAATTGGTTTTAACAGTTTGCTGACTAGATAGGTTTTACAAAGCTCTCACAGCCTTCCAGTGTCTGTCTAGTGCAGACAACAAAATGTGTTTTCCCCGATGCCCCGTGCTGTATTGATTGACTGCTCCTCTGGAATTTATTGCTAACTAATGATGGGACAAAAAGGACAATTAGGATCGGTGGACACTCGCGTGTGCATGAAGTCAATGTGGTGCTTCCAGGGAGCTTTGAGAGGGATCACGTCTGTGAGAGGAGCTGTTCTCAGTTTGTTGCAAGGCAGGGGACTGAGGATGCAGGTTGGCTGGGGAAGGAGAAGGTTTTATGTGTCCAGGTGGAATTTAAACATCTTTGCGATAATTGTTTTCGCAACAGAAGGGAAAATGTCATAAGCGGCATCTGAATAAGAATGGCGGCTCGCTTAATTGTTGGCCCTTAACGAGATCAGAAAGTGCCCTGTCTCCAGGCACGCATCTCACCGCTTTCTTTTGAAGGAAAGGACAAGGGTGAGACAGGACTTTCTCCTGCCAGACTCTGGGATTTATGATATAGGTTCAATATTCTTAGTGCACTTCTGTCTGAGGTCGTGTCTGGGACACTTGCTGGTGCTGGGGTCAGTTGCCAGCGAATGGAGTGCACACACCTAAGCAAAGCTGATTTAGGGCTGCTGACTCATCCCAAGCCACAGCCTCCCTGACATCATGTCCCTGAGATTAAAATCTGTGAAGAATCAATGAACAAAGCAGGGGCCCCTGAAAAGGAGGCCTTTTCCACCCCATCTTTGCCACCCTGCTTATGTTAAGAACAGGTTTCTCACCCTGACTTGAAACCAATGTCTAACATTACAGTAAAGAAGGATTTGCTCCTGGCTGCCTTGGGCGGGGGGGGGGGGGGGTGGGTA